>LPNX010579315.1:313444-325289 GCA_001517045.1 Pseudotsuga menziesii | reverse complement strand
GTGGCATAAATCTATAAATTAGAATTTAATAATTTAAATTTTATATTATATAATGAATTTGAAAATTTGAAATTCTCTAACCTGTTGCGCTTTTTGGAGTCTACTTTTTCAAATACACTCCAGTTGTGCTCGCAACCAAAAGAGCTACATGTCTGGCTGAGCACTCGAATGGCAAGCTTCTATAGAATAGGTACACAACCACCATAGTTCTCCCACCAAGTATCTACAATGAAATTATGAATAAAATAAACATGAGAAACGAAAAATAAAATTTAAAACAAAGAATTAGAAAGAGAAAATGAAATTTTAAATTTAAACTTTAAAGTTGAAAGTTTGAAACTAGGTGAAGCTTACTTGGCATCAGGTTGGTCCTATCATTTATTGCTATATCAAACCCAAATAATCCTGTAGCTCTCTTATACATTTCCAACTCTTGGGAAAGCTGTGTAGGCTCAGCTGCATCAGGTACCATCCTTTGGACACACTCATAGAATCCAGACATAACCTCTCCATCAAATCTAAAGCCATAGGAGTAAGCATACGAAGGGTTGAGGTATAGCCCTGCAGCATGAATGGGGCGATGGAGTGTGTGGTTCCATCGCGCATCAATCACCGCCCATATCAAATGTTGTCTCTCCTGCCCCTGATCTCCCTTGTCCTCATAATAAGCACGGATGGATTCTTTGGCCCTATCCATGGCCTCATATAGGTAGCCCATTGCGGGCTTCTCTCCATCAACCAAGCGGAGAACCCTTACCAAAGGTTCGGTGATGGTGCACACCTCCTTCACCGCACCCCAAAAACTCTCATCATATGCAACTAGCCTGAATGTGGCTTGCCCCTCTGGTCTAGTGCTAAATGATAAAGCACGCCACTCTAGTGAAAAGAACATCGCCTGCAAGTTCCACATAGAATTCAAGAGTGATTGAAGAGAAATAAAGCTAGTGGCAAAGCGTGTGATGGCAGGACGCACCAACTCTTTGTCACCTGTGAACTTTCTCATCAAGCTAAGCACTGCTGCATGGTTATATATGAATTTTGTGATGCTCCGTGTTGAATCAATAGTATCCTTGATCCAATCAATCTTGCCTAAATCCTCTAAGATCAAATCAAAGCAATGGGCGGCACAAGGAATCCATAATAGTGTAGGATACCTGGCCATGAGCATCCTACCAGCAGCCACATAGTTCGCAGCGTTGTCCGTTATCACTTGGACAACATGCTGCGGCCCAATCTCTTGGATGAACTCATCCAACAAGCCACATAGTAAAACCGCATCTTTGACATGTGCAGATGCATCCACAAATCTCATGAACATAGTCCCCCTGGGGCAATGAACCAAGAAGTTGAGAAGTGTCCTACCCCTCATATCGGTCCAACCATCCGACATCACACTGCAACCTGTTAAGCCCCATGATCTTTGAAGCTCCTCCAATCTGCGAGTGCAATCAGCCTTTTCATCCTCAAGGATGGGCCCTCTCAACTCCTCATAACTAGGGGGCTTGAACCCCGCTCCAACTACAGCAGCCACCTCAAACATGGACACATAAAATGGGTTCTTTACAAAGTTAAATGGAATAGCACTCCATAACAAGCATCGACCAAGAAGTTTGTGTGCATCTGCTTTTTCCTTTACTTTCACCATGGACCTTATAGAAGGTTGTCCACCAGGGTTGCATCTTGAAGATACCATGAAAGGCGATGTGGACTGCTGTGTGGAGTGGGTATCGGTATCTGGGCTTGTCCCACTAGCCCCTACTCCTGCTGCGGACCCGGATCTTGAAGCAAGTTGATTCCTCACAGCCTCCTTGTATTGTTTCCTTAGCCCAGTGCCCTCAATCGCTTGTGTGGCCTTAGCAATGATTTCCAGAGTTGTTTCTTTGCAAGGACCCACATCATGCCTTGCTATTTGTGCAAGGTGGTATTTCAACCTACTTATCCCTCCTGTCATTCTTTTCCCACATAGATTGCAAGTGATAATTTGTCAATTGACCGGGTCAATAGGTGAGCCCCACTCCCAAAATGGATCCAAAGCCTTTGGCATCTTGTATATGGAGTTATTATGGACAAAATAAAGCTTGATTCTTGATACTTTGAAGTTTGAACCTAAGGCAAGAAAAAAAACGTTTTTTAGCATATGTGATTAATGAAAATGTAAAAGTTTAAAACACAAGAAGAATTCCAAGAAATATTGAGCATTCAACCATTAATTTGATGAGGAAAAATACATAGACATTTTTATGAGGATTTATAAGGAATCTAGGGCAAGATAAAAAATGCTAAAACGTTTTTTGGCATGTAAGCAACAAAAAAATACATAACAATTGAAAAAAAAATGCTTAAAACCCTATAAAAATCATTTTTGAAGATAAAGAATTACATGGCAAAGTAAATCAACAACAATCCCTCCTGGAAAAGTGAGAAATGATGGGCAAATTTTTTACTTACCTTCAGCTGTGATAATTGTGGAAAAAACCCCAAATGGCAAGATCCAATCTTCAATTTGATGCTTGATGGCAAAGAAAATGTTGCCTAAATTTGTTGTTGGTCTCTTGAAACTCTCTTCACTTGCCCTCTCAGACTCTTAGCTCACCTCCTAGTGGACTGTTTAACTCAAAATGAGAAAAAAAAAATGAAAAAAACCAACTTAAAGATGACTTTTTCCGGCCCTGTCCCGCGCGCGGCGATTTTTTCCATCGACTCGTGATTTCTCGGAAAAAGATCGGCAATTTATCGGAAAAAATCGGAACGATTTTTTGGGTAAAAATCGGCGCGGCGAAAAAATCGCGATTTCTCGGAAATCGGTCGATTTATCGCCGATGTTGGTAACACTGCCTTTTTCAGATCTGACATTTTCTAGAAAATAATCACCTGGGTTCGTAGATCGTGTCCTCATTCCAAAACACCTCCAACGCTGAGCTAGTTGCTGCCAGGTGGCCCTAGATCTGAAAAATTGACTTTCAGCAGCCTAGCACTCCTAGTCATTTTCTGACTTTTCCGGATCTGATTTTTTCTGCATTTTTCCAACTTGGGTTTGTAGATTGGGTCATCCACATCCCATTTCTCCTCCAATGCTGAGCTAATGCCTCCCAAATTGTCCTAGATCTGAGGATCTGTCCCTCCAAACCCTAGCGCTAGCCCTCTTTCTACTGGTTTCCCCTGCAAACTGAATTTTCCAGGCCAAACACTTTTCTGGGTCCATAGTGTTGACTAAATTGTCATTGATGCCAACAGGTGTGTGTCAATGCGTCTTGGTGCCCCTTGAGGAGCCTCTGAGGGTTGAGTAAGTGTCAGCATCAAAAGAGACCTTTTGACTTTGTCCAAGCCCAAGTCTGAAGCCCTTGGAGCCCTTGGAACAATGGCAAAAACCCTGATCATGCCCTATTATCCTAGAATGTGTTCTTAGTGGGTTGAAGAAGTTGGAAGTGTCCGAATAACCCTTTCAGTGGTCATTTACGTGTTTTAGAGGTCCTGATACCCTAGGAGAAACCTAGGCACCTCCACATCTTGATGGTCATAAAGTATGTGGCATTTTTGTTGTCCTAACTAAAGTTGCTAAAACCCTAAACCTAAATATTACCCTATAAACATTTAATATTTCCCCATTTTGTGCAAAGGTGCCCTAACATGAATTAAGTAACTAATATTAACACATAATCAAAATATTAATAAAATTAAATGATAATATTTTTTTATTTGTTAAAATATTAAAAATCAATATTAAAATCCAATATTAAAAAGTTTTAATAAACAAAATATTTATATATTAAAATAGTTTAATAAATAAAATCTTTTTTAATATTAAAAATAACTTTTTATTTAATATCAAAATATTCCTTAAAACAAGGAAAAGTTTAATTTTAAAAAAAATTCATTAAATTAAGGAAAGTGATCATTCTATTTTTCCATATAAATATAGGTAAATTTTTTTTGTTTATGTATACAGTGGGTGATCTATCATTACATTAGTCGCATCAATTTTTTTGGCCGTCGAAATCTTTTTGCATTCGAGCCGTTTCGCAGCAAGCAGAGACAGCAGCAGTCTTCAATTATTTTTATTGGCTGTGGGAAATTGCTAAAATTAGGTGCGATTGGAATCAAGTTTATCTGCAGATGCAAATCCGAAAAGAAGTAATATAGATCTAGTGCTCAGATCTTTAAAATTGAGGTCTGCATATCTTAACTTCGAAGGTCTCAATGCTCATGATCTTCTATCGCGGATCCTTTCCAGGTTTTTCGTGACCATATAAGATCAGAATTCAACACCATGCCACTAAGCCAGGATTATGAGTTCAACTATATTCTGTAAACCAGACATTTGTGGTACAGGTTTCTATTTCAGTCCTTGGAATAAAGCAGTCTTACAGGAGCAGATCAGTGTCCAGACTCTGGATGAAGATTGCTCTTTAACTTTTAATTTTGAAATCCCAAGTTTGAGCATTGGAACGGTATCGAAAATGGACCTTGATCTGTGATATCAACCTCTAAAGTCATTCCAACCTAAAAGCTCTTCACATGGTGTGTAAAAGAATGCTGTAAACAAATTAGTCAGAAAGATATTCTTTCGCTGCCGTCTGGTCCAATACCGAGCTCTGGTGCAAATCAATGGAGTAATGCAAGAGCTTTTAATGAGAAAATTGTATTAGAAGCAGTTTGTCGGGGTTTAGTTTCGCTAGAATTTGTGTTGCGGCGATCAAAATTTAACCGAATGGAGCAGCTCATCTTCCAGTTTGCTCCACGGAAGGATAGTGTGCTCGTAAATGTATGAATTGCTGTTCAAAGATTTTGGATGCGATCATTGGTAGAGTACGATAGCCTGTGCATTTTAAATATGTGGATCCTTGCTCCAAAAAGGGTCTATGCTATTCGGTGATGAGGCTTGCCAAATATCTGTTCGGGTCAAATACAGTCTTCAGCCATCTACACAGTCAGAAGTTGAGAGTGAACAGTCTGAATAAAGTTCTTCAGCAGCTGATCAAGGTGCAGTTAACACGTGGACAAGCTTTTGCACCAATGCTAAAGTTAAGAGGTATGTTCTTTAAGTCACCTGCATGAGGTACGTGAATGATTACATTATGCACAATAATAAGTCTACATATGGGGTGAAATCACATGTGAACAGTATATACAAGAAAATGTGTTTATGTAACATATAATGTACAGCATATATTTGTTTGTAAAGAAGTCAGTGTTTGGTACATGCAAAGATCAGTAAGAATATGAATATGTTTAGCCTATGCATTTGAATGGACAAGTGAAAGTATGAATGTGTTTTCCTAGATGACCATGATGTGTACTTTTTACATGCACATTACATGGTGATGATGATGGTGGGTATTTGATGATGATGATAGTACATACCCTATGACTTTGATGTATAACCTATGATGATGTTCAGCAATAGCAAAGCAGAGATACTTCAGTGATTGTGGATGACAGTGAACGGTGTGCACCAGCAGATTCAGAGATTGGTACATAATAGATCTACAGGTTGTGCAGTATGGTACAGAGTATGTCAGCATCAATGATAAGGCTGACTTGGCAGTAAACAGTGAATAGAGTTTATCAGCAGCTTTTATGGTTGATGTGACAGCGATAACATGGGCAGAAAAATGATTTGTTAGTGACTAGAGTGCAGAGGATATCTGCAGCAGATTCAGAGATTGGATTGGCACAAGTTGACTTATGAGCAATTGGTTTGACTCAGATTGGCTGAGTTGTATGAGCAGTTGGTTTGATTCAGGTGGATAGAGTTTGGTGTGCAGACTCAGATTGACTCGGTTGGATGATTGATTGGTACAACGAAATTGGATAGGTTACTGGTTTAGTTCTAGTGCAGTGATGAGCAAGTGATGAGTCTATGAATAGTGATTAGATGATGAGCAATGTGATACAGCAGACGGTGATCATTTGATGAGCAGTGATGCAGCAGACAGTGATCAGTGGTTAGTAGTGGCAGGTAGTGCAGTGTGGTACAGGTTGTGCAGTGTGGTACAGATTGTGCGGTGTGGTACAGATTATGCAGTATAGCACAAGTGTTGAATAACAGGTCCGCAGGATCAGTGCGGTTGTGGTTCAGCTATTTCTATCTTCTTATCAGGGTGGCAGGACGGGGCAAGGAAAGGAGGTCGTAGCCTCCTTCCGGTAGAAGCCGGAAAACTAGGGAGTGGCAGCTTCCTTCAGGTCCTAGCCTGTAAATCAGGGGGTTGTAGCCTCCTTCCAGTTGAAGCTGGAAAATTGAAGTCTTTGTAATAAGGGGGTAGTTGGCTCCTTCCAGTTATTTCTGGAAAACTATTTTAAAAAGGCTTCCGTGGTTTTCCCTCCAGGACTTGGGTTTCCACGTAAAAATCTTGTGTACTGTGTTGCTATGCTTTCTATGTGATGATGATGATATGGTGATGATAACAATGTTGATGGTCATATAATGATAATGTGACAATGCATAATATTGAATAAGCTGTTGATTATAAAAGTTGAAAAAGTAATAAAGATTGCACACACTGATTCACCCCCCCTCTCAGTGTCAACACATAGATCAGGTCATATCCCAAGTGGTTTCACTCTAACGTTGTGTAGATACTGACTCCATTGCCCAAAGCCCAACAGGCACTAATCTCCAAGCCTAGCGCTAGCTTTCTTTTGACCTCTTTTCCCTGAAAGTTGACTTTTCTTTGATGACTCAAGTACTTTGACATTGTCACTTCTTTCATTGAGTCTATCCCTTGGGTACTAGATAGTCCCAGCTCTATCCTTACTCAACCTGCATTGGTTACATTTCCCAAGGCAGCGGTTATCTTCATCAGTTGCTAGTACCTCAACTCCAGATCTTGTATCAACCCCATAAGTTACCTTGGTTCCACTTTGGATCGAACTTAACACTTCCAAAACCCTAATCCAAATCCTTGGCACACCTGGTAACATCTCCCATAGATCTAGGGTCTTCAATTACCTTACACCTTACGTACCTCAAGCCTACTTGATCTGATCTAGTGTCTACATCTGATCTCTCTTGTCGGGAGCAGATCTGGGTCTCCCCCTTTGTTGTCTTGGACTTAGATAACATAAAGTGACGACTGCCTTGATTGGCGTGACAACCATTTATTTGGGAGTCTAGGTAGTCTTGGTTCCACCTCCTTAATTTCTTGTCCCTCTACCATCCATCCTGGATCCACCTCACACAGGCAACTACAAGGTTGGTGATAAGATTTTGGCGTTGTTGTCGGGGAGGTAGAGGCCTACCTTGGTTCGACATACTTTACCTCTCTTACGACATTATTCGTTGGTGAACACGACAATTCGTTTGCCTGGCGACTCCACAACGCGACTTCAATGAGAAGCGAACCCATCCCATAAATCATAATGAATTCGAATGTATTTTTGAGGCACATGAAAGAATTAACCAAAAACATGATTGAAACTACATGACAAATAAACGAAAGGGATAGATGGACGTCAGACTACGGGTATGAGGATGATCTCGAGCATGACTATGGGTATGAATCTAGTTATCACAATCTTTATGATACCCACCAACTTCCTCAGCCATGCAATAAAGATTTCCCAACCATCCCGAGTGGACCTATAAGTCGACATGAACCTAGAAGTTAGTCCTAGTCAAAGCCTTATAGCCAAGTAACCAGAGCTGTTAAAAAACAAGACAAACGGTCTCCTTTTGACTTTTCTGAAATACTGGGAGTGCCTCATCCTATGCCAAACGATTACAGTAGGAGGTTGCCCCAGTTTAGTGGAAATAATGATATATCTATTGAAAGCCATTTAGACATTCTCTAGGATTACATGGAAATTAGAGGTGCAGACAATGAGGATGTTTATATGCGAGCCTTAGGAGAATCCTTGCGAGGGGATGTTCAACTATGGTTTGATCATTTAGCACCAGAATCCATCACTGGGTATGACATGTTCACAGATCTGTTAATAGATAAGTGGGGTAGGAACACTGATAGTTCTTTAGAGTGTGAATCTAGCAATGATTTTAATCAGCATATTGGCAATTTGTTTTCTCAATTGGATCATTCCTCTTCTAAAATGTTTCAAATTATGAGCGTGCTTGCAATCCATAAGAATGTTACAGAGTACTTTGAGAATAATGTTTCAAAACCTCATGCTGAAATTAAGAGGTATATCAATCAAATCATACAAGATACTTTGTTATTTTTACTTGAAGCAGTCACAGAGCAAATCTTGGATTTAATCCGTGGAAGGGAACCTAACAATTAAGAAACATCCATAGTTGAGCCTTCCATTTGTGAGTCCATTAAAGATCCTTTAGAAGAGAAACTCCATAGTCATTGCCTAATTGACGATAATTTGAGTCAGTATTCAATCCATCTGAATCTGGATTCAGACTTTGATGAAATCAATCAAACTTCTGTTGAAGAGCAATCTTGTGATCATATTGTGATTGAAAAGCACGCTTGTAAGAGTGATAGGGAAACTGAAACCGAAGTTACTGATGTTTTTTCTTATCTAGAGCTTAAAGAAGAACAATCACATGATACAATTATAAGTGAACTTGATCAAGAACATTGCAATGAGGAGCCTTGTCCTGATAGTATCGGTAGAATTCTTCATCCAATCCTTAATCAGAATATGTTGGTTCAATGTGTGGATACTGACCTTGTTTCAAATCTTGAAATCACTCCTGGAATTAATTTAAAAGCTCTTTCCTCTTATCAAATTCTGAGATCAATTATTCCAAGTCTGGGAGAATTTTTTCAATCCACCCTTCCGTCCCAATTTTTCAAGTCTTCTTCTATGGGTTTGTCTTTTAATCAAGTTGTTACTTTCAAAATTTTGAATCGGGAGTTTAAGCATTATCACATTATTGGGGAAAAGGCACTTCATGTCTCTTCTCAGTCATCTGTAATGAATAATTTTTTTCAATTTGTAAATTTGTATTATGGATGGTTGGAGAAGGTGTATAAAGATCAATTTCATCTTTTCTCCATTTTTAAACAACAAATGGCCTTGATCTCATTCACAGTTTCATTACATTACAACTTGTCCCCATTTGATTCTCCCATATCTTCTGGAGTAAATAGAATTGAATGTCCTAGTTAGGTAAGGAGAAAACAAAGAACTATTTAGAGTGGTTGAATCATGAGTCATATTGCCTTCTTCCATCAAGTGTGAGCTCACATACCTTTTATGATCCGATCAGTATCTTGATGGATGAGTTTCTAAAGAGGCGATTTCATCCTTGGCATGATGTCATTCCAGATCTTTCTCTGAATTTCAAACAAGTTAGAATGGTTTCAATTCTCATATACATTGCTTCTAAACCATCCCTGGCTTGTTGGGTCATTAATTGTAAAGAAAGAACAATCGATCATTTTAGCAAGTGGTTACATTGTATCTATCATTTTACTTAGCACTTGCTTAATTGGTTAGGTTAGAGTAGGTAGGACCTGAATAAGCCTTTCCCAGCAGTAGTGTAGCTTAGAATTTTGCATCTTTACTTGAAGCTCTTAGTTTAGTCTTGATTTATTTTCTTTTCTCCTACATAATAAAAAATCTAACTTTTCTTAAAAGTTATGGTTATAAATTAGATTTACTTTTTGCTTTCAGTTTTCATGCATTTTCAGTTTTAGTACTTTATATTATCCACATGTGGCTCGGACGACCGATCTGTGAGTTTGGTATAGCTCTAGACATGCTGCAAGTAGTTGGTGACTTTTTGGTAGCGGTTGCAGAGCTGGAGGGATTGATTGAGAATGCAAGAAGAAGAGTGCGAGGACCAAAGATTCTGAGGTTCTCAAGCGCCTCTTTTCAGCAGAACACTTGTCCCAGCTGGAACCAGATGTTATCACATATATAGTAGCCGGGCTACCATATTCTATTTTTCAGATTCAGTACATTTTTTCAACCAGATCTCTTACATATGAGATGCTAAGATGAGCAATTTTGATGGATCATTATGTTATCAGTGGACTATAGTATTCTCCCTTGTCAAGACTGAGCCTCAGGACACTCAGATTTGAGGACAGATGTAGTTATTTAGTCATTTGAAGAGTAGTTGGTGATGCCCAGATTAGTTTTAGAGTTTTCTCATTGGACAGATGATGGTTCCGATGGATTATTGGCATGATTATGACTCGGCATTTATTATATTGTGTTATGGTTATCATTGCTCTTATACTCATCTTTGTGACATATACTAGCATTTAGTATCATGATTTGGTGGTCATAAATATATGGACTTGGATGTATTTGTATTATGTATTGATGTCCCTACTTAGACTTGGAAGTTCCTGATCTATACTCATTGGTTTTACCCTCCATGGGGAGAATAAAGGTAGTCATTCCCACCATACTCTGGCTTGCTAGTGTTGGCTTCATTGATTCATTGTCTCCACCCATCCATTTCCTTCCAGTTTTGTTTTTAACTCGACTTACTACTTGACTTGTGGCATGGAGGACCTTTCCCCACTAGAACCTTTGTTGGACAAACCTCCCTATTTATATTGTGTCTCGGCTCTGAATTGGTGACAGAACTTGCCTTTGGTGAGTTGGATTGTATGCCTCAATCATTCTGGTCGGTTGTCCCGATGTTTGGCACTGTGCAGAACTCCTCCTAGTCACTTGAGATGTTGTTGGCTAAAACCGAAAGCTCATGTACCACTTGTAATGGAAATATTTATGCGCCCGTGGAAAATGTAAATTTTAAAATGTGCTTTTTAACACATGTAAGCAAAGGGAAAGAGAAATGAAATGCTAAAATACCCCTTGAAGGAGAATAGGAAAGGTCCCAAAAGCAATGGTTAAATATATGCTATATCCAAATATTGTTGACCTTATAAATTTGAATATGTCCTGGATGAAAGCTGCAATCAACTGTGCTTTTAAGCACTGATGAAGTCCCAAAGGTGACTATAGGCCAAAAAGGCCATGGAAATAAAATTGATGGTCCTAATGAACCTGGATCAAACTTGATGTAGACATGATGCCTAAGTTGAATAAGCACTCTCTGAACAACTCAACCATTTGAGAGGCATTGCCATTCCTTCTGTTGTTGTTTGTCCGGCATGTGGTTATAGTGAGTATTCTCTTTTCCATATCCAAAGTGTCATAATGTTAAGTTGGTAGTCATCATTTTCCCTAGCCTTGTCAATTTCAGCCTTCACCCTTTACTAGCAAATTGACTACAACTATGAAGTGAGTATAGTCCTGAAAGTCTGGTCTGAGTAATAATAAATAAAACCCTATATATGTATTTGGTTGATGTACTGCCAGTGAGTTGACTGCTACTTGTTATGATTGTTACTTAAATGATTTGTAGAGCATGCCTTAGCCTTGTAACACTTGCAGTAGATGGATGATAGTCTGAGTTATACTATTGGTATCTGGTCATTTACAGGTGATTATATTGTCTATTGGATATTGATGATGATCAGGAAGAGACCTGGAAAGGGTATGAGTATGCAACCTAGATCAGTGTTGCAAACATCGGCGCGGCAAAAAAATCGGCAGGGTCCAGGAAACATCGTTTCGGGATATCTCGACAAAACATCGGCAAACATCGGGAAAAAATCGGCAAACTTAAAAAATAGAAAAATATTCATTTTTTTTCAATTTTTTAAACATCTAAAGCAACAATAACATCAAATAAACACATTGCTACATGAATATGGAAATAAAACCGATATATAAGATATATACGATGTCTAGAGAATCGAGATACATCACACATACAAAATGGATCATGTCCTTGCATCTTAAGTCATCAAAAATATAACAAATGTATCTCATGATCATCATCATGACTCACGAGTCATCTACAATGAAGTAAAGTAAATAAACTATTGATTCCCTCTACCCTTTTTAG
>LPNX010579315.1:195922-311663 GCA_001517045.1 Pseudotsuga menziesii | reverse complement strand
CTTGTGTGGCCTTAGCAATGATTTCCGGAGTTGTTTCTTTGCAAGGACCCACATCATGCCTTGCTATTTGTGCAAGGTGGTATTTCAGCCTACTTATCCCTCCTGACATTCTTTTCCCACATAGATTGCAAGTGAGAATTTTTCGATTGACCGGGTCAATAGGTGAGCCCCACTCCCAAAATGGATCCAAAGCCTTTGGCATCTTGTATATGGAGTTATTGTGGACAAAATGAAGCTTGAATATTGATACTTTGAAGTTTGAACCTAAGGCAAGAAAAAAAACGTTTTTTAGCATATGTGATTATTGAAAATGTAAAAGTTTAAAACACAAGAAGAATTCCAAGAAATATTGAGCATTCAACCATTAATTTGATGAGGAAAAATACATAGACATTTTTATAAGGATTTATAAGGAATCTAGGGCAAGATAAAAAATACCAAAACGTTTTTTGGCATGCAAGCAACAAAAAAATACATAACAGTTGGAAAAAAAATGCTTAAAACCCCATAAAAATCGTTTTAGAAGATAGACAATTACATGGCAAAGTAAATCAACAACAATCCCTCTTAGAAAAGTGAGAAATGATGGGCAAATTTTTTACTTACCTTCAGTTGTGGAAAAAACCCCAAATGGCAAGATCCAATCTTCAATTTGATGCTTGATGGCAAAGAAAATGTTGCCTAAATTTGCTGTTGGTCTCTTGAAACCCTCTTCACTTTCCCTCTCAAACTCTTAGCTCACCTCCTAGTGGACTGTTGGACTCAAAATGAGAAAAAAAAAATGAAAAAAACTAACTTAAAAACCACTTTTTCCGTCCCTGTCTGTGGCCGGCCGATTTTTGCCATCGACTCGCAATTTATCGGCCCGATTTCTCGGGAAAAAAGCGGCAAAAAATCGGAAAAAATGGGGCTGATTTTTGGGGCGATTTTTTGAAGAAAAATTGGCACGGCAAAATAATCGCGATTTCTCGGAAATCGACCGATTTTTCGCCGATGTTGGTAACACTACCCTAGATGGATTTGTACTCTCTGAGTCTAGTGAGATAGCTTATTTTCAGATCCGGGCACTTGCAGAGATGATCAGGCTCAGTTTACCCTTTTGATGCAGTTTTGCTTCACTGGATGATGTGTCTAAGCAAGGAGATGTTTTTATTGGATCTCCAAGGGTGCTTTATGGGGCATAGGGGGTGCAGCCACTTGATTGTACCATAGTACCCCCATCTAAGAGAGCCTAGTGGGCTCAATTTGACAACGCAGGCACCCTAGGAGGCTGTTTTGGCAGGTTCACGTTTCCCGAGGCAGATTAAAAATGATTAAATGGCTATTGAAGAAATTGATTTGGGCTACTGAGGCAAGGAAATGACATGGGATGAGTCATGATGATGAGTGTAATGTCCTCCGCACCCTCTCTAGTAGTTGCAGCACCTGATTGGGCCCACACCTATTTTTGGGGCATTTTTATATTTTATTGGGGGCTTTTGGGAGGCTCATGATTTCCTCAAGGAGGCATAAAGTCAAAAATTAAAATATTATATTATTTTATTGTGCCATGGGGACACCCAGAGGGAGTTAGTTAACACTCCATAGACCCACCATGTGCTTCATTTATTTCTTGTTAAGTGGGGTATCCTCTTTTTGGGTGATCTAGTCCACATTGGTACTTTATGGTTATATTGATCCATGTATTGTATGTTGAACTCATCTCAACCATTGATTAAAACATTTATATCTTTTAATCTTAGCCACTCGTTTTGAAAGTGGTTAGGATTTTGGTTCTCTCGTTCCTATTTAAAGGAGAGAGCTTCTCATTTGTAAAGGGTCTTTGGCTCTTGGATCTAGATAATAAAAAACTTTTCTTGTGGATATTTTCTTGGATCTCCTTTGCATCTGATATTCTTAGATGGTGATTGGAAAGTCTTTTTCTCCCTAGCATTCAGGAAATTGTTATGAGATCTATATTTTTTGGGGATCATTGTCTTGTCTACAGGAGGACGCCTTCATCTTGGGCGTTTTTGCAGGGGGACCTCAACTCGCTTGGATTGTCTTTGCTTTTTATCAGGGAGTTTTCATTAGTGTTGTGGTGACCTATGATTTCTTCCTTCTATTTTTCTGTAGCATATAGCTTCTTTCTCATGTCACAACAAATCTGATATGGTTGACGTTTGTTGTGCAGGAGAGAGGGCACATTGAGTTCCTCGGGCAAACATTGGACATAGAACTCGCTTCAAGCTTCTCAAATTGATCAGGATGGAAGGGATAATCATCATCAAGGCATCTACAAGGTTTTCTAGGTAAGATCTATAGGTTGGTTCTTTTCTTCCATGATCTCAATCCATTGTGCCTGTTTTTCTTCAATTTACTGAAAATTCCAAAATATTTAAAAAATCCAAAAATACTTAATCGAGGAACCGTTCGATCTTTGGACAAACCACTGCTGGTTTTTGTAGATCAAGAATCCCTCTCACCAATCCATCCTCAATGTTGTCCAAAAAGTGGTTGGTTTGCCCTAGATCTAAGAAACTGACTGTTTAAACCCTAGCGCCCCCACTGAAATTTTGAATTTTTCCAGATCTAACTTTTTACGGAAAATAATCGCTTGGGTTCGTAGATCAGGTATTCCTCATTCCAAAACACCTCCAACGCTGAGCTAGTTGCTACCAAGTGGCCCTAGATCTGAGAAACTGACTTTCAACACCCTAGCATTTCTAGTCATTTTTCTGACTTTTCTGGATCTGATTTTTTCTGCATTTTTCCAACTTGGGTTTGTAGATCAGGTCATCCACATCTCAGTTCTCCTCCAACCCTGAGCCGATGCTTCCCAGATTGTCCTAGATCTGAGGATTTGTCCCTCTGAACCCTAGCGC
The DNA here is from genome assembly GCA_001517045.1 of Pseudotsuga menziesii. Taxonomy (NCBI): domain Eukaryota; kingdom Viridiplantae; phylum Streptophyta; class Pinopsida; order Pinales; family Pinaceae; genus Pseudotsuga; species Pseudotsuga menziesii. Next base: position 308,799 of record LPNX010579315.1, on the reverse strand, counting down.
TAGCCCTCTTTCTGCTAGTTTCCCCTGCAAACTGAATTTTTCGAGCCAAACACTTTTCTGGGTCCATAGATTAGGGCATATCCCAAGTGGTTTCACTCTAACATTGTGCAGATACTAACTCCCTGCTCAAGGCCCAACAGGCACTAATCTCCAAGCCTAGTGCTAGCCCTCTTTTGACCTCTTTTCCCTGAAAGTTGACTTTTATTTGATGACTCAGGTACTTTGACATTGTCACATCTTTCATTTAGTCTATCCCTTGGGTACTAGATAGTCCCAGCTCTGTCCTTACTCACCCTGCATTGGTTACGTTTCCCAAGGAAGCTGTTATCTTCATCAATTGTTAGTACCTCAACCCCAAATCTTGTATAAACCCCATAAGTTACCTTGGTTCCACTTTAGATCGAACTTAACACTTCCAAAACCCTAATCCAAATCCTTGGCACACCTGTAACATCTCCCATAGATCTAGGGTCTTCAATTACCTTACACCTTACGTACCTCAAGCCTACTTGATCTGATCTGGTGTCTAGGTCTAATCTCTCTTGTCGAAGGTAGATCTGGGTCTCCTCCTTTGTTGTCTTGGACTTAGATAACATAAAGCGAAGACTGCCTTGATTGGCGTGACAACCATTTATTTGGGAGTCTAGGCAGTCTTGGTTCCACCTCCTTAGTTTCCTGTCCCTCTACCATCTATCCTGGATCCACCTCACATAGGCAACTACAAGGTTGGTGATAACATGTTTGTATCTATATTTATTTCCACATAATCCCCAATTTTTATTAACTCTTTTTTATTTTTATGACGATCATGTCTGTCAAACAACTTCTCAAAAGATATAAGGCTACTTGGAATGTGATTTCTCAAATTATCCTCATCCTCCAAATACTCTTTATCCTCCTACTAATAACTGATCTTGCAACCTTCAAACTCCTGGAGATTATGGATGAATCTTAAGAGTTGTTTATCATCATTCAGTACCTGCCAGTGATCTACATTATCAGGAATTGAAGGCCTAAAATTTATTTCCATTTTTCCATTCCCACTAATCATCTCATCTAAAGGCCTACTTGATTTGATCTGGTGTCTAGGTCTGATCTCTCCTGTCGAGAGTAGATCTAGGTCTCCCCCTTTGTTGTCTTGGACTTAGATAACATAAAGCAAAGACTGCCTTGATTGGCGTGACAACCATTTATTTGGGAGTCTAGGCAGTCTTGGTTCTACCTCCTTAGTTTCCTGTCCCTCTACCATCCATCCTGGATCCACCTCACATAGGCAACTACAAGGTTGGTGATAACATGTCTGTACCTATATTTATTTCCACATAATCCCCAAATTTTATTAACTCTTTTTTATTTTTATGACGATCATGTCTATCAAACAACTTCTCAAAAGCTATAAGGCTACTTGGAATGTGATTTCTCAAACTATCCTCATCCTCCAGATACTCTTTATCCTCCTGCTAATAACTGATCTTGCAACCTTCAAACTCCTGGAGATTATGGATGAATCTTAAGAGTTGTTTATCGTCATTAAATACCTACCAGTGATCTACATTATCAGGAATTGAAGGTCTAAAATTTATTTCCATTTTGCCATTCCCACTAATCATCTCATCTGAAGGCTGAAGGGTGGATGCTGCTACTGCTAACTTATCTGCTAAACCATTCATTTCCCTAGGGATTTTCTGAAGATTGTGTGCATCAAACCTGTCCATGGTATCCCATATAGCATTCCTATACTTCCTTAGTCTATCACTTTTACACTGATACTGATTCTCAAGTTGGAGGATGATTGAGTCTAAATCACCTTTTATGTTTAACATTTTTATGCCCTTGTCCTTGGGAGTTTCTAATCCTAGAAACAATGCTTCATACTTAGTCACATTGTTCGATGCCTCAAACTCCAATCTAAAAGCAAAGTTGTAGATTTTATTAGGAGAAATAATCACTATGCCCGCACCCTTTCCATCTTTGGAATAAGCTTTGTCAAAGTACATTTTCCAAACTTCATCTATCTTTTCATTTTTAATATTTTCTTTAATAGGGGCCAAGAAGTTGGATAAGATGGCGTAGTTTCCAAAGTTGTCAATGCAATGCACAAATTCACTTCCAGGCTTCTTAGGATTCTCTACATGCCACTTTCTTTCATTTTCTCTGTGAAGTATAACCCGAGTGTTTTCTGATGCAGGTATAGTTGCATATGTGCAATCCATTTGGATGTGTCCACCTAAAGTTGCAACCCATTTTCTTGACAAAAGCATTCCCCAATTATCCGATACATCGATCACAACAACATCCATTGCCATATCGATGTCAGGATACTTGGCCAATTTTACATGTAGGTTTAAGATTATCCCTACCACTTCAACTTCTCTTGCATTCATTGCATAAACATTTTGGTAGGGTCGGGTGATCCTTAGATTTAATTGTTCCATTACCTTCCTTGTAATTATGTTTGACAAAGTACCTGAATCTAACATGCCGTTGTGAAGGAGAAGATCATCAACTAAAAGAGAGACGTAGAAAGGCGGGTGATCCTCCCTTTTTGGATCAACACTGTGAAGCACAATGGGCATATCTTCGAGGACAACAGGAAAATCTTCAAGGACGACAATATTACTTGGAAGAGCAGTTTCTTTGACAATATTATGATTACTTTCTTAAGATTTCAACAACAAAAAATTTGACCAGGAATTTGAAGGATATTAGTTGCATAAGCTGAAACTTTAACATCATTCAACCACTTTCCCATGTCAAGTTTTGATTCTACAATAACCGAAGGGTTTATAATAGGAAGAAATTGTTACCTTAGGTTTATACTATTTAGTTGGCTGTAACAGTAAAAAACCATTTTACTGTAAATTCTCGAACTTTCACTTTCTAAAATACAAATAATCCATGAGTTGATAAAATAGATATGATAATGAAAGATTACAAAGTGAGTGCCATATATATATTAATCGTAAAGGCACTTTGGATACTATCCATGAAAGGAAGCGTCATTTTAAAATAATTTACTAATAACTATTTATTAATTATTAATATCAATATATATTAATATTAATAATTAATATTGATATTTAATAGTTATTATTAATTATATAATAGTTATTTAGTGATTATTTATTATATATATTTTTGTTCATTACATTGTCTCTCCCTTAGAATTGCTTTGTCCTCAAAGCACAATTATGGAAGACTTTATCCCTTATTCTAGCTCGTAACGCTTTCTCATGACATTGTGTGTTGGTAGTTGCAACATTTGACGAAATAAGACGATACGTTCTTTTAAACATTGTGTGGAAATGTTGCATCATTTGCGAAGTCGTCCATCCGAGATATACCCTTAATGGAATTATTTGCGGATCGATTGTCGAGAGTTGTCGATTTTGTCTTTACTCTTTGTAGGAATAATACTGGTACTTTTCCTTTTGATTTTTTCGTCTATCGTAATGACTCTTGTGATTTGGATGGCTATAAGGAACTCGAATCGCTTGTGAAGTGTTTATTGGAACTTCAACTTTTGGTGCTTCTAACGATTTTTGTAATTGTTTTTTAGAACCATTTTCTATTGATGCTTGTAGCGATGTGACAATAAGATTGTTCTTTTGAACTTTGACGAGATTTGCATTGCTTCCTTTTTTGATGTTTGAATTTGAGCCTTTGATGACTTCTCTATTGCGTTACTCATCATTTCTTTGTCGACACTTAATCTTTTGCAATCTAGATTTTCTTGTAAAGATTTATTCTCCTGCTTTAGCTTCCTAACTTGTATAAGCATGTCCTAATTAACTTTCTTTAAGTTTAAGAGTTCTTCTTTATAGTTTGAGTTGACGACGTCATATTGATTTCCTTGATTTTTGGGTTCTCTTTCTTTTAAGTTTTTTATTTGCTCTAACAATTCTTGATTAACCCTTTTTAAGGAAGAGCTTTCTTCATTTTTGCATGATAATTCTTTTTGAAGATCTCGATTCTCCTCTTTTAACTCTTGATTGCATTGAAACTTATCCTTTGCCTTCTTCATTTGCAGAAGTAATTTCTGGTTATGATCGCTTAGATAAGAGATCTCTTCTTCTTTACATGCAATAACCATGTTGAAATCGTTATGTATTGTCTGTATTGATTTCCCATTTCCCTGCGACAACATCTTTGATATTTCTTTGAAGTCTTCAGATGATGCAACCTCTAATTCTGTCTTCATGCTAAAGTCCGACAATGTGATTTTTTCGTTTTTGTAAGAGAATGTCAAAAACTTTTTTCAGCATTTAAGATAAAAGTCCCCAATGTTTTTAGCCACAGTAATCCCAAAACTAGGTCACCATTACTACTCCACAAGGATTTAACTATAAATTGCAAAACATCGGTATAATCTCCAATGTTCCATTGCAAATCGCTTACTGCATATTCTTTGTTATTCAAAAATTCTAACCTTGCACTTATATTTGTCCTCGGAATCGCTAACTCATTAGCATATTCATCACTAATATAGTTATTACGTTCGCCGGGAGCAATAGAAATAGTAATGTCTTTCCCTCTAATTGTTCCTTTTATTTGAAGTAACATTGAAACGTAATTTTTTTAAGTGCTTGGAAATCTTCCTTGTTTTTTGCGATAAGACTCCATTTTCTTTTGTTTGAGTCGAAATTTTATTTTTTTATTTTGGACTTTACTTCTTTATATGCTTTAAAATTTTCACCTTCCAAATTCTAGTCCTTAACTTTTCTTTTTTCCCAATAGTTTTGTAAAATGCCAATAGATTGGGTGGTTGGGAGGAATGAGTGTTACCTTCCCCACCTAAGTTCAAAACTCCTCACTTGCTTTTTAGTAGCAATTATTATGCAGTTTTTCTATTTTTCATTTCCCTTAAGTTTTGTAAAATGTGAGTAGATTTGGTGGTTGGGAGGAATGAGTGTTACATTCCCCACCTAAGTTCAAATCTCATTTGCTCTTTACTAATAATTATTATGCACTTTTATATTCAAACCCAAACCCACTTTAAGAAACCACGTATGGTTTCACTTTTGTCATTTCTTTTAACTTTTATCTTTTTTTTATCTTCTTTTTTTATGGCAATATTCCTTCTTCTCTCTTTTTTTTTTACTTCTTCCTTTTTATTTTTTTCTTTCGACTTTCTTTTCTTTTTTTTACTTGGTCAAATACCATAAATTTAGGGACTCCCTAGGATGATGATTAAAAATCACGATATGGCCAAAGGCCTGGATCACAAACTAGCTATGATACCACTGTAACGGTTAAAAACCGTTTTACTGTAAATTCTTGAACTTCCACTTTCTAAAATACAAATAATCCATGAGTTGATAAAATAGATATGATGATGAAAGATTACAAAGTGAGTACCATATATATATTAATCGTAAAGGCACTTTGGATACTATCCATGAAAGAAAGCGTCATTTTAGACTAATTTACTAATAACTATTTATTAATTATTAATTATTAATATCAACATATATTAATATTGATATTTAATAGTTATCATTAATTATATAATAGTTATTTAGTGATTATTTATTATATATATTTTTGTTCATTACATTGGTGTAGACTTCTTCTTTTTCTGATAGGTAGTTCCTATGAATCTAGCATTCCTCATTTCTAAGACATTTTCTTGGGTAGGCATTTCACCCTAACTCTGAGTAATGAAATTCTTTTCCAAACTGTAATCTACAGCCTGTTGCCAATGCTGGTCTGCCAAAGGATAGGTTCGGCCTACCATGTTCACGAACGTAGGCTCACTTGATGGTGTATCCTGACTACTAATTTCAAGAAGTCCTTGTTCCATAACTTGATTTGCAATGTAACAACTACTTTCCTGATGAAACTGAGAACAAGGTCTGTAAAATGGAATTGCATCCTCTACTATGTTGACTGAATCCAACTGGTTTGGAATCATAGGTTCTTGATTTTGTGCTTTCTTTTGATACATCTGATTAGGCTTTGGTTCAAAGTTCGTTGGTGCATGAGAAACATGATTTCTCTCCATCATAACTGTAAATTTTCCTTTAATATTCAAACTAGGGCTAAACAGTGCATGCTAATCTCTACTGATAACCACACCTGAATATCTTTAACAGTATGCAGCAGAATATAAAACTGGGAAATAAATCACAACATCACATCACAATATTGACACTATTATTTTGGGTATGAAAACCTTGGAAAAACCCAAGAGGGGAAAACCGGTGCAACAGTCAGATATAGATTTTATTATGAGAAAATATGGAGCGTTTATAATACTACAAATTCACCCAAACCCGGAGAATACAGTTACACGGCAGAATCACTGGGCAAAACCCCAACTTAACCTTAGCACCCTCCTGCGTGAGTGTACGACCCAGTTGTACGAAGCTCGGTGATCCTGTTGCTCGCTCCTTCGTCTTCCCAGCTAAATCCTCTGTCTGACTTTCTCTCCCTTTCTATATCCTGTCTCTGTCGGAATACAATTGTGTGTCCTCTCCACCAATTGATCTCTCTTTTATAACTTTAGGTAAAACGAAAACCCTAATTTCACTTTCACTTTAACTAGTGTTTTACTAAAGTTAATTTAGATCACTTTAATTTATTTTCCAAAGTAAACTTAGGAAAAATAAATTAAATACAACTGGTTTCCTAATTTAAGTCTTTTGCATGCAAGAACACATGCATGCAGGAAGACCTTCTTGCTTGCTGCTAGTTTAACACTCCCTCTCAACAAGGAAGGGATTCGGTAGCAACCCCAATTTATCCCTGAACTTCACAAAACTCTGTCTGCAAAGTGCCTTGGTGAAAATGTCTGCCACCTACTCATTTGTCTGTATGTACTCCAACCGAATGGTTCCTCTCTAAACACAATCTCTCAAGAAGTGGTACTTGATGTCTATGTGTTTGCTTCGGTCATGGAACACTGGATTCTCAAATAGCCCGATGCCACTCTGATTACCACAGTGAACTATTGTAGCCTCTAGCTCACACTCGAACAACCCTACAAGTAACTTCCTTAGCCACATACCCTCACAAGCAGCCATGCTAGCTGCCATGTACTCAGCCTCTGTCGAGCTCAATGCAACTGAGTTCTGCTTCCTGCTGAACCAAGAGACAGCCTCTGATCCAATGCCGAAACAACAACCTGAAGTACTCTTCCGGTTCTCTACACATCCTACCCAGTCAGCATCTATGAATCCTGCTAACTGTACACTCCCCTTGCGCTCATAAACCAATCCATACTCCACTGTACCTCTGATGTAGCGAAGTATGTGCTTCGCAGCCGTCCAATGCACTCTCCAAGGGTCCACCATGAACTGACTCAAAGAGTTGACTGCAAAGTTGATGTCTAGTCGAGTGTTGACAAGATACATAAGTGATCTGATAAGATGATGATACAAGGTAGGATCAAATCTGTCTAATCCTGATGCATCAATCTTCCTCCATTTTGAAACTAGAGGTATGGCCACGGGCTTACAATCCTCCATCCTGAATCTCTTCAGGATCTCTACTGCATACTTCCCCTATCCGATGAAGAAGCATCCATCTCTCTGCCAAACCTCCAAGCCCAAAAAGTAATGCATCAACCCAAGGTCCTTCATCTCAAACTCCACTGCAAGGTTGGACTTGCAATCTTCAATCAGCCTCTCATCTCCTGTAAGAAAGAGATCATCCACATATAGGACTTGTATGAGAAGCACCTCACCTGTCAAGAAATACAGGATGTGGTCAGCCTCACTCCACTGAAATCCCATCTCCCATAGAGAGTTGTCAATCCTCAAGTACCATGCTCGAGGTGCCTACTTGAGCTCGTAAAGAGCTCAATGCAGTCTGCAAAGATGTGTCTCCCTGTTCTCCACATCAAACCCCTTTGGTTTCTCAATATACACCTCCTCCTCTATCACCACGTTGAGGAAGGCAGTCTTGACGTCCATCTGATGGACTCGCCAACCCATCTTATCTGCTAGTGAGATGATGGTCTGAATGGAAGAATACCTGGAAATAGGGGCAAAGGTCTCCTCATAATCAATACCCTCCTTTGAAAACCCTTTAGCCACAAAGCATTCCTTGTACTTCTCCACACTTCCGTCTGATGAATGCTTCACCTTGTAGATCCACCTGAATCCTACCACCTTCTTTCCTCCAGGTCTTGACACAACCTCCCATACCTGATTCTTCATGATTGAGTCATACTCCTCAGCCATGGCCTCCTGCCACCCATCATGTTGTGCAACCTCCTCCAAACTGGAAGGTTCATATTCAATCAACTCTGTCATCAACGCCATATAATTGAGTCTCTCTGGTGGTATACTCCGTCTGAAAGATATTTGTGGAGGATCAACCTGCCTGGAATCCTGTATTGTGGACCTAAACCACTTAGGCCTTGGCCTAGTGTCAACCTGCTGCGGCTGCTGGATATCCGTCTCCTACTGCAACTCATCCTCCAAGTCAATGACTATAGGGCACAGAGTATAGCTGAAGCTAAGTATATTGCTGCAAGTGATGCATGCAAGGAAGCAGTTTGGCTTAGGAAACTACTATCTGATATATTCAGTGGAATGCTTGACTCAACGATTATTCATTGCAATAATCAGAGTTGCGTTAAGCTTTTAGAAAATCCGGTGTTTCATAATAGATCGAAACACATTGAAATGAAGTATCATTTCATTAGAGAACTAGTACAGAGAGGCACTCTGAAGTTGCAGTAAATCTGTACAGACGAACAGATTGCAGATATTTTGACCCAGCCTTTGACAACAACGAAGTTTGTGTACTTTCCTGACAAGCTTGGCATGGCAAAGAATACCTCTCTCGCTGAGAGGGAGTGTTGATTTTTCCTAAGAAGCATCGAGAGCCATTCTCTTGGATAATGAATGGGGACATCTGATCAAGGACCAGGATGTTGAACTAGTCCAGCATTGGGGGAACTCAGCCTTGAGCTGAGTAGTCATTCTTTGAATGGAGACATTTGGTCAAGGACCAAGATGTGGAACTAGTCCAGCACTGGGGAAACTCAATCTTGAGTTGAGTAGCCATTCTTTGAATGGAGACATCTAGTCAAGGACCAGAATGTGGAACCAATCCAGCAGTGAGGGAACTCAGCCTAGAGCTGAGTGGCCATTCTTGGAATGGAGGCACCTGGTCAGTACCAGGAAGATGAACCAGTCTAGGACTGGGGGACTCAGCCTAGGGCTGAGGGCCATTCTCCAGGAGAATGGAGGCGCTTGGTCAGTTACCAAGTATTTGACCTTGGGTCAAATTATGCATCCTAGGGCTGAGGCACCTGGTCAGTTACCAAAACATCACTATAAGTCCTAGACCGAGTCTGGGCATGTGAGGCACTCCTACCCTCGATATGTGGGATCTGTGACCTTCTCCAAGGATTAGCTACCCTTGGTTAAGACACCTAGTACCCGATCCTGGTGGCACAAGGAATTTGAGATAAAAGCATTAGTAATTCTCCCTATTTATGATGATGCACTTTGAGTGGATATGAAGGACCCCTATGACCACTTGCATTGACTACAGCGCACTTGAAGAGGGCTAAAAGGTAAAAGTCAAAAATACATAAGGACCCTTGGACCATTAAGGAGTCAAAGTGAAAATGCAAAAAGGCCTTTAGTACCACTAAAGGTAAAAGTCAAAAAGTAAAACAATAAAATCATATTATTTTATTCTTTTGTGTTTTGGTCCACATTCAAGGGACTAAAAGCCTATAAAGGAAGATCAACTTCATTTCATTTACACACACACTTCTTCATCAACGTTGAGCGGCTGCATAGATGATTTTTGTTGGTCTTTGGAAGTGAGATCTCTGTTTTGTTTATGCCCTAGCATGGAGACTCTTCGAGCTAGGGCATTACCCTAGGGCCTACTCGTATTCACGGGAAGCTGCTATTCACTCTCAGTCAGCCGTAAACAAACCTTACAAACCTCGGTCTTCCCTCTCTACTTCATAGGCAGGCTGGACAGACTCTCGGGCAGTAGGAAGGAGCTTCCGGATAGGCCTCTCTACTTCTTGGGCAGTCATCTCTTGGGCAGACAGATCACGGCCAGGTACAGAACTCTCACGGGCAGCCTGTCTGTAACCTCGGGCAGCAGTAAATCTTCACGGGCAGCCTGCTAGCATACTGCCATCACTTCCAAGCAGCCTGGGCAGTAGGCAAAGGTATTCCAGGCAGCCTGGGCAGCAGGCAAAGAATTTCAGGCAGCCTGGGCAGCAGCAAATTATTTTGGGCAGTTCTGATTTCAATCTCGGGCAGAAGAAAAATATTTATGGGCAGCAGAACAGAGAATCTGGGCAGCATTAAAAGGTCTCGGGCAGTAGTTGAAGAGGTCTGGGTATTCCAGACAGCCTGGGCAGCAGAAAAAGAAAATTTGGGCATGAAGCCCTAATTCAGTATTTTTGTAGATTTTGTCTTGTTGACAAATTGTTGGTCAATTGTGCTAGGGTTTGGAGATTGATCAAACCTGCTAGGGTTTGAAAATTATTGAAGATCATTCATCTCAGAATTCTGAGATTGAAAAACTCAGTCATCTCATTTAAGGGATGAATTACTAATGCTTTTACGGTTTTTGTCCTTTAAAGATTTCCCCGTGAAAAACATCTTGTGTTAATGTATGTGATGTTTTGATTTATCTACTGCACTTGTTACTGTTATCTATGTTACAATCTGCAAAATTAAAGAATACATGCAAATGCTAAAATTCAACAAAAGTTTCTAAATTTTTAAGCCTCAACTTGTCAATACTTTTCATCTGTGTATTTGATTTGAGCATAATGCTCAACTATCACAAAAGGAGATAATGTTCAATGTGTATGGATATTCTATGTACTGGAGGGAATGTTAATATTTATTTGCCAGTTCATTGAATTGTATAAATTCTTTTACGAAGTCTTAAAAATCACTTGGTCTGTAATTATTTGCCATTAATTGTTTTTTAAATGTATGCATCTACAGTTAGGATCTTGTCTTCAGACATATCTATGGTTTCATGATTGTATAGGATATAAATTTATATGCTAAATTTCATTTTTATTCCATAATGCATGTGGATATTAAACATTTGCGGTAAAATACATAGAATAGCAGAATGAGAATTTTTATGTTGAGCAAACATTTTTTAATGCTCTGCAGTGGGCAGGGGACAAAATGACAGTTACATAGTCATCATATGGCAGACTGGTGATTTTTGCATTGTCAGTTTATAGTTGACGGGTAAAATTGTCCTACAAGAATTTGACAACATGGAATGCCCTGGCAGTTTACGGTTAGCTACAAAATTATTTTCAAGGAAAAGAGATTCCTTTCCAATTTATGTTTACACAGTTGCTTGTATATTGGTGCTTATCTTCCTGCAGCTTTGGGCATATGAAAAGAAACCAGAATGGTTTTCATTGAAATGGGAATGGACAGCCAACGGAAATTATATATCATCCCAACATTTTGAAAATGCAGATACCAAAAACAGGGCAGTGAACAGTGAATCTCAAACATTGGAGCATGATATTGCAACAATGTGTTTGCTAAAGAACATTGACATGGACAATAAAGTGGAGTTAACTGCCGCTGAAGCTCATTGCTTGATAAAAGCAATAGTTGATAAACTGGCACAAAAGGAAGCTAACCTCAACATAAATACACTCGATGCAACAATAAGTGACAGTTTTATAAAATTACTTGCTTCTGCCCCACATAGAAATGGAAATAGTGACACTGAAGTGTCACAGAATGAAATAGAAGAGTTGAAATTCAAACTGAAGGCTATGGAACATAAAATACGAGAATCTGTAATATTTTTACCCTTAAAAGATACAAGGTTTCCAGGATTTTCAGAGAAAGGTCATACTTGGTTCATGAGCACATTGATTGGGAAGAGAGAAAATGACGATTCTGAGCACTTTTACTTTCCGTCTGAGATCTCTAATGGTAGGATTCTATGTGTGCATGGGAGGCATCCCACTGATGGTTCCCAGAATTCTTATGGATTTGCCTGGCCACAGCAATTGCCACCCGATTCAATTCTGCTTCCTGGTCTAACATTTGTATGTGACAACTATTATGACTATGTAAATCCCTGGCACAGCTTAACAGCATTAGCAGGTTTTGTAAATTGGCATAGGGAAAATGAATGTACAGTGCCAGAAAGATTTGTTCTTTATCACTGGGGAGAGCTTGTAAAGACAGCGGGCTCCTGGGTTTCTCACATCATGCATGCTTCTTTTGGTCGTAGTGTAAAAGTAGATTCCTTGGAATATGGTGATGGGCCTGTCTGCTTTGAAAAGGCAGTAGTATACCGTGACGGCCTTGGGCCCATCTCTGATGATAAAAGGATCATGTTATTTGATATGATCCGCTGCAAGGCATGGAAATTATGCAATGTTTCTGCACGGAAGCGCTTTATCAATGGGAATCGGGTAGTAAATTTAACGCTTCTTGCACGGACTGGCAGTAGATCATTCAAAAACGAGTCACCTGTTGCAAGTGTGTTTGAGAGAGAGTGCAGAAAGGTTGAAGGTTGCAACTTTCGTCTAGTTCATATCACGAATTTAAGTTTTTGTGATCAGGTACACTCTATTTCTTTTGTCTATGTCTATTTACTTGGCTTAAGTAATTTCTTTTTTTTCTTTGTCTAATGGAGTAGAGCATTTACCTGTGGTACCTTTCACAAAAATGTCCTTTTTAAAGTTAAAGGTCTAAGAACTATTACCTGATTGCTCACTTAGTATTCTCCTCAGCATGGTGCAGCAGTAAATCCAGATCGATACAGCAGCAACTCGCTTTCACAGAAATCATCTGAAGTTCTGTGCAGCAGTCTCGGCAGAGAGATTGCAGTGTGGAGAAGGCGCTGTTACGTAGGTTGGGGTATAGAGCACATTCATGTGTCTCTGAGCATCTTTTATTTCGAAAAGCAGTTCCTGTTTTAGTTTTTCCAGAATAAGAATAGTTGCTTTTGTCAAGTAAGCATTTCCCGGGACCAGAATTAGCGCAGCGCATTATTTAGGAGTGACTTCTTGATTAGGAAAGGGCGCAGACTCCTAGAAGAGTACTGCTTTGCATTCATCCATGCTTCACTGCTTTAGGGTGCTTTTATCTAGAAAAATATCCATTATCTAAAAAAATATCCATGCAAATCTGGGTGCCTATTTCAACTAGGAAAGTATCTATGCAGATCTGGGTGCTTTTCCCTAGGTTATTTTTAGAGTTGTTTTGAGTTGGCCTCACATCTACAAAGAAAACAGTGTGGGTAGGGATAGAATTTAATGGGTGAATTGCCTATTATTGCATTGTATATCTCTATACTACAAATCTTTGCTAAGACAACCCTTTTGGAATCACCTTGCCCTATGTTGTAATCTGTGGGATTTCATGTGGTTACTAATAGTGCATCACAAACATATAGTCATACATAAAAGCATACACACATAAAGAGAGCAAGAAAAAAAGTAGTGGTAATGCCAGCAGCAAACTTCATTATATTACATCATAGCACCAGACTATACGAGTAAAACATCATTGATGGTACACAACTCACCATCCTATATATATATATGATATCTATTGCTGCTCCTGACCGGCATGCGTGTGTCAAAGCCCAAAAGTAGGCACACCGGCCCGATGGCAACTGCAAAAAGAGCAGCCATTGTCACCACACTCTTCTCTTCTTCGCTTCAGGTTGGCTCTTCTCCAACTCAAGGGGGGCGTCCCTAATGTTAAGGTCACTAAAGCAGGAACAATGGCAGACAAGGTGAATAGAAGAGGCTGCCTTAGAGAAATGGTTGTAGCATAGATGTAATAATTGAAAGTTGATGGGAAAGAGGGAAAGAACAATCCTCGCAAATGGACTAGTGCCGGTATACCAAAGGGAGTAATGGAGTCAAAGGAAAACCCACGAGGGCCTTGTGTCAATGGTGCAGCTACTAGATTTGCTTCCTTCTAATTGCGAAAGATGCGCTATGCAAACAAAAGAGATACTACACAATCAAACTTGATAAAATGTAAACATCAATACTCGTGTATGCACGCTCACAAAGGGAAAAGGCTAGCAACTGCTAAGGGTCTTCACCTTCCAATAGGATGATAACATCCGTTTATGGTCTTCGATGCAAACATAGAAAAGAAAATGGCCTCTAGCAGCAAACGCTCATTCATACAAGTTCACGCCACACATCACAGAGAGTGCTCAACTGAACAATTATGAAACCCAAAAATATATGTTTTCTATTAAGCTTTGGGGAAAAAATCCTCCCAGTTTTCCATCTTTACAATGAAGAGGACTTGCTTCTTTTATAGGCAAAAAGCCACTGTCTCATTCTACAAAAGAAAACAAATAATAAATAAAATGGAGAAAAGGTGGATTAAGATCCACTTTCCTTTCAAATCAAAATATTGACCAAATCTCTTTTATTAAAGTAACCTCTTCCTAATAACCCAAAGCTGCTCAAAAAGAAAGTCGACTCATCCAAATATTTCATCAGCTGCCAACGCATGAGTCATTATGGGCTTGTGATTTCTGAAGCTGTTTTCCAATGCAAATTGTTGCTTTAATGAAGAAAAGGCATACTCGGCGAATGAGTGTTGCTGCAAATTCCACGTAACAAAAGATAAACCTGAGTGCCCCGTCATTTCCTTGTAACCAGTTGCCACAGAAAACGTGGACTCTTCCACAAGTCAGCCCATGAGCTGCTCCAACAACTCCGCGATTTGGTGATAATCTCCTACTGCTAGCAAGACTCGACTCATCACAATCCCATGATTCCCTGACTCAGCTGCGGACGTGAGCCAAGCCGTGACAGTGTGAAGGGCTGCCATGATGAAGTCGTGATCGAATCCACAAAGGACTCGATCTATGTGAGTTTTCTGCCAGCACCATGTATCAATCACGATATACACTCATCCAGCATGGAAATCCCTGCAATTTGCTCGGATGCCAACTAATATGCTACTTCAACTTCCATAATGTTAAGACACGAGGTTCAATAGATGATCATGTTGGCTATCCCACGAATCAAACAAAAAGAAGCTATATCCCTGAAATCCGCTATCAGAGGAAAACGCAGGCCTGAGCCATGCTCCACGCTTCGGCTACCAAGGAAAAACGTGTTTAACGTGAGGATACCCAGCATGACATTCTTATTTGCAGTTTAGTTGAAACATTGGTCTCCATTTGGCATTCGGCGATCAACAAGAGAAACTTTGTTTTGTAATCGCCAAGTTTCCACAACTTGGCTGCTAATCAAAAACATGGATTGCCCCGCGACTTTGTTTTCCTCGTTGAAACCTAAGTCCTGGCGTTGATTTTAATCATGGACTGTGGGTGATGTTCAGTTCTCTGTGCAATGGGCCGCCAATGGAAACGTATGATACTTAGCTTGCTCCAAATGGTCACCATTAAACTGGAATCAACTTAGTCTACTCGACGCATGGATTAAATTTCATACCCTTAAGCTGCTGACGTTTGAGTTTTTTATTTATTTATTTGGAACTCGTTGAAACCCAAGCTTTGAGTCCAAAGCTTGATTTCTATAGCTACGACACATCTATCTTTGGCGAAAGGTGATCCGTAGGATGCTATGGTTTACGCCTATGTCACACGGTTCGAGTTCGTTTTCGGGTTCGGCGAGCTTCAGGTTCGATTCGGGTTCGAATTTTTCGATGGGGTTCGGATGGGGTTCGGCATAGGTTCGTCTATATACAATTTTCAAAAAAATTAAAAAAAAAATACTTGTAAATACTTGAAAATTCAGAAATTTAAAATATAAACAAGATCTAAACATTTCATCTCATAAACACTTGGACGTGATCAAATTCTATACATAAATTGCATTATGAAACAGCAGATTGCAAAACATTTTATCCCATAAACACTTGCAAAGTTGCACAAGATCAAAGTCCAAACATAAAATTGCATCATAAAACTACATATTGCAAAATGAAGTATAAATAGTCTTCATGTTTCAAAATTTAAGGAAATCCATAATGTCAAATTGTTATTAGCCTTGAAATTGTTTCACAAAACTTAAAATATGATCAAGCTTCTATTCTTGTGGCCTACTAGTAATATCATAAAGCTCTAAATCATCAAGAGCACATGGGGTGGTAAAGGCACTAGAATTGTGATCCTCATAGTCATCATTGTCAACATATGGAGCGACATCGTCATGAGGATCATCATCACTGTCACCATCAATGCCAAAATCTTCTTCTACACTAGGAATAGGCTCAAACCATGGGTGATAGGAGCTAGAAGAATCTTTGGCCAACCTGCTTAAGGCCAATTGTAAATTGTTGCGCACATAAACCAAGTCTTCCAACCTTGAAGATAATAACCTGTTTCTTTTCTTGGTTTGGATGTGATTAAAACTACTCCAATTCCTTTCACAAGGAGAGGCACTTGATTCTTGGCTCAAAACACAAATTGCAAAATGTTGCAATTCAGGTGTCTCTGCTCCATAAAACTGCCACCATGTTCCTGGAGGAATTTTGATCCTATCCTCTATGGAAGAAGCCTTTGCAAATGTCTCCTCTTCCATCCTGTATGCCCGAAGTTGCTCTCTAAGCCTACTAGATTCTTCTCTATTTGGAACCAACCGCTCAATAGCATCATAAAGACCACTCATTACTTCAGCATCATTATGTCTTTGAATCCCAAACAACTTGAGATCCAAATAACAAGCTGATGCATGCAAAGGACTATGCAACATCTTCCATCTTTTATCTATCATCTCCCATATTTCCATGTACTCATTTTCCACGTTGTTGAAGGATTTTTTAATTGATTCCTTACAACGGTCCATGCCCTCATAAACAAAACCCATAGAAGGAGTGTCGCTATCAACCATCCGAAGCATGTCAACAATTGGTTCACATACTTTTAAAACCTTCATGGCACTTTCCCAAAAAGCATTGCCTAAGATGATTTGTTCCAACTCCTTTCCTTTGGGTTCTTTTGAAAGGTGAGAGCTTTCCCACTCATTGCTGCAAATAACACCTCTCACGCTTATCTTTTCCTCAACCAATCTTTTGAGAGTAGTATAATATGTGGCAAATCGAGTATCACAAGGCCTTAGTAGCTCTTTGGATGCTTGCCTCCTAACTGGTGGAGATGACCACTGTCTTGGAAAACGTAACTGTGACAAAGTGAGCAAGAACAGAGTTGGGACTGCCTAGTACCAAGGGGACAATCTCAGTGAAAGATAGGTGACTTGAGTTATCAGTAGGTGTTGGCAAAAGGAGTAAAAATGAGGTCAAGATGGGGCTAGCGTTAGCTAGGAGATCAGTGCCTTGTGTGCATTGGGCAATGGAGTCAGCAGTAAACCAATTTTTCAGAGAACCCACCTGGGAGACACCTTGATCTACGAACCCAGAAAGTAGTTGGTCCGGAAAAGCTAAGGTACAGGAAAACCAGCTCTATGGAAGGCTAGCGTTAGGGCTTAGAAGGATAGATCTGCAACTCTAGGGTCACCTGGAGGCTAATGGCTCAGCGTTGAGGGAGAGAAGAGGTCAAGGTGACCTGATCTACAAGCCCAAATCAGGAAATCAGCAAAAAAATCAGATCTAGAAAAGTCAAAATCTGATGATGGGGCTAGGAGGCTGAAAACTAATTTTTTAGATCTAGGGCAAACTAGGAGGAACTAGCATAGCGTTGGGGGTGTTTTGGAGTGCTTGGGCCCTGATCTATTAGCCTGTCTTATTAGATTTCAGAAAAAATCACTTCCGGAAAAGTCCAGTTTTCAGTGAGGGCGCTAGGGCAGATTCAGTCAATTTTTCAGATCTAGGCCAAATGGTCAAGTAGTTGCACAGCATTGGGGTTGATTTAGGCTATGTGGGACCCAATCTATCCGTTTGTGAAGTCAGAAATCAGAAGAAGATCCTGAGTCTAACATACAATTGTGTAGAAGAAGATCACCCATCATCAATGATACGTAAAAAGGGGGATGGTCTTCTTTTCTTGGGTCCCTAGTACGTAGAACTATAGGTGGATCGGCAAAGACATTATTTGAAGTTCGCTCCAAGGTGTCAGAAAAAGTGACTTTTTTAGGGGTAATGGGTTTTAAAGGACTTGAAGAACTTTCTTCAGCTTGAGGATCAACATTACTCTGAGGCTCTAGGATTTTCAAAGGTCTCTCTCTTTGGCCAGGGATTTTGCATAATTCAAGGACTGGAACAGGGACTTTTGTATTCGCTAACCAATTACCTAAGTCAAAACTTAAATCAACAATTTCTTTTGTTTCAACTTCTTTGGGAGGATTAGGAGCTGTTACCTTAGGAATATTCTGTGCAGAAGACCCCTTTGATAAGTTATCCCTTTGAAGTTCTGAGTATTGTCGATCTGTTCAGCTGAAGGCATCTCACCATAATATTGAGTCAAGTTGTCAACTTTCTTTTCATAATGATTGGCCTATGGCCAATTTCCTATGGGGATGTTCGGGATGTCATCTATGTTATTGATAAAATCAAGCTCGCTTGTCGACGTATTCGGACCACAACCTTCAGGGTGACTGTGCTCCTGAATGTAGCACACATAGTGGCAACCAGATTCCTCATGGAAATCTCTGCATGCTCTGCAAAATGGTTTATACTGCTCAACCATGTTAGCGGCCTCTAGCTGATGGGGAGGCCTTTGCTCATGGTTGGGAGGCTTTCTTTGCCAAGTTGGCTTGGCAAGAAAGGTTCTAGGAACGGATTGAGTTTGAGTTCTCTCCATCGTTATCACCCTATTCTAAATTTCCTTCAACTGTGCTAAGTGTTTCCGTTCTGCCTCCTCCATATTTTTCTTCATCTCCATCATTTGTTTTTCATAGGCATCCTTCATAGCTAATAAAGGATCCTTGTCTTTTGGTTCATTAATTTTCAACGAAGTTGAAGACCTTGAATAACCATGGAGGTTAGATTCACCAAACGACTGCATGTTCAGATCAATTTTGATTGCCATCTCCTGAGCCTGGAGCAAGTTAGCAGGCTCCTTGTCTCGGATTTGGTACTGTATTTTGCCACTAAGTGCCTCAATGTAATATACCAGGATGGTTGGTTTGGTTGGGGCATACTCAGTAGGGATGGCTTTTGATAATTCTGTGAACCTAGTATTGAACTTGTCCATTGTTTCCGTGTCCTTCTTCTTTATGTTGGTCAAAGACGCAAGTTGATGCCGAGGTTCTTTCTTTTCACCGAACTTGTTGGTGAAGGAGGTTTTGAAAGCTGCTAGACTATCAAAAGCATTGTGTGGTAAATTGTTATACCAGTCGCCGGCCTTTCCATCCAAAGATAGAGCAAATAACTTCATATACACGTCATCATCTTGGTTGACCGGATCATTGACATAAGCGTTGATACACCTAGAAAAGTTCCTGAGGTGCATGGCGGAGGAAATGGCATCAGTGCCTGTATACATCGAGAGCTTCTCAACAGCTTTGTCTGGAAGACGGTGGGGTTGACCTGCTATCTGAGAAAAGTCAAGCTGAGTAAAATACTCGCCCATTATGTCAGAAACAGAGGTATTAGTGTTTTCAGGAAATAAAAGGTGGATGTTTGAAATAGACTCAGATCCAAGTTCTGCAAGGATCCTGCGAGAAGATAGTTTGTTTAATATCCTCCTATAGACCTTTTCGGGGTCAGGGATGAAATCGAACAAACCTACAGAGTTTCTTCTAGTAGAATACCTTGAAGTGTTAACTGACAGTGGAGTCGCCAAGTGGACTTAAGTCTAATTTCGGAGAGTGATTGGACTTGAAATCTACCAAAAAGGGAAAAAGGTAAAAACTAAAAAAAACAAAGGTCGTCCAGGAACAAAAAGATTTGTCCCCGACAACGGCGCCAAAAGATGTTGTCCGCCGATTGCACACCAGCAGCAGAAATCTTCCAAAAGCTGTCTCCTCACTTAGGAAAGTGGGAGAGGTGTGACCTTGGGGGCAAGCACAAAGCTCGGTACTATCAACTACTCCTAGCTCCTCCGTTTAGGTTAACTCCTAATGAAGCCAAGGGGAGTAGTCCCTAACAAAGAGTTTTCTATGGCTCAATGTTTAAGTTAAGTTTTTAGATGTTTTTGGATGCGGGTGGGTGTTGTTTAGGAGTTATTGTGATTTAAAGTGATTGATATTAAGGGAATGATGTTTAATCAAAGCAATCCACGTTGCTAACAAGAGATCACACAGATAAGCAAAGATTCCAAACTTATAACTTAAGCATCCAAATATAATCAATTGAAATGGACCATAGACAATTGATCAAGATAGAAGATTAATCAAATATAACAGAGGACCAGTGCCTTATGGAGTCAAATAAATGCGTGAAATGAAGTCTAGGAATTAAGCTAGTGAGTATTAGGTTTTGCAAGTGCTCTTGGTAGATTTTAAGAGTTTTGGATAGTGGTCTTGCTTAGGGTGTCAACAAAAGTTTGTCAAAGCTAGGAGACTCTTCCAAGTTCCCTTCGTTGAAGACATGTCGGGCCCACCCAGTATCCCAGGCTGGTATCGCCAAGATTGACCAGCTAGCCGAGAATCTAAGACAGAGGGAGGTTTCGGTGCCTCTACTAGGAAGTACTTTGGAAGAATCCCTGCAACGTCGGTGCGTTGGTTATGGGTGTTTAAGTATTATTAAATTACTCTTGTGGGGTTTAAAGATCCAGTGCCGTTTCTGGGTATTCCGATCTGGGATCGGTCAGAGCATACTCCGGCAAGGAGGGGAGGGAGTTAATTAATTAAAAGGGGTGTGTGTGTTGAAGGTTTTATTAAGTTGATTAATTAAGACTCTCCGACAGAGAGCGCTCTTGACCCTGTCTTATGACAGTGGTTCAAGAGGCTTAGCTAATCTAGATGAAACTAATGTAGGGATTATGCAAACCTAGGATGCTCTCCGATAGAGAGTGCTCTTGACTTGTGTTTTTGCAAGTTCAAGAGTCTTACTTAAGAGTTAATTGATTAAACAATGTGAATAAAAAAACAAAGATGTCTTATTAAACTCTCCGACAGAGAGCACTCTTGATCCACCTTATGGTGTGATTCAAGAGATTTAAGCAGTTGATTTAATTAGAAAAATAAACAATCTAAAAGAGTAATCAACTTAATTAAAGAATTAGAAGTGCTGGATTAATAACTAATATTCTAAGCATAAGATGCAAATGGTGATGAAAACAAGCACATCCAATCTAAGCATATGAAAGATGGACACAACACAATCCTCCCCAAATGGGGGAGGATGGGAGTGGGGACTTAAAAACCCCACTCAAACACAAGATCTTTATTAAAATTTATACAATGTGCCTTAAGGATTTTAATCCTTGAAAGGACTTTTCAGAAGAAAGTAAAACAACTCTACTGATATTAAGACTTGTGTAAAAAAGGAGAGTGCTTTTACTTTTACTTGGAGATCTTTCTGAAACCTATGAAAAGGAAAAAGAGAAGAAGTTTGAAAAAGAGCCAAAAAGGGAAAGAAATAGAGGGCTAAAACAAAAAAAGATGAGGGAGAGAAGGCAAGAAAACAAAGAGAAGGTCAAAACCAAAGAAAGGGAGGGATAGGGCAGCCAACTATAAAGCTAAAGGAGGACAAAAATTGAAGAAAACAAGGCAGCGAAAGAGAAAACAAATGGCTGTCATAAAAATTACAAAACAGGACAGTGAACAAAAAGTGGAAGAAAAGACCAATAACAAGGTTGAAGAAGGCCCAAAAACTAGGGAAATAAGAAGCAAAAGAGGAAGGAAAACTAGGGCACACTAGGGCTGTCCAAAATGAAGAAAAGGGATGGTAAAAGAGAGTAAAAACGGGGCAGTGATGAAGAAAAAGTGAGAAAAGGCAAACAAGTCAAGGAAGAAAGGGGCTAGCAAGCAAGGAAACAAAAGAAGTCAAGGAGCAAAGGGAGAACTAGAGAAAGGAAGTTTGGTAACCAAGAAAGTATTTAAATTTATGAAAGAATTTGAGATGGAACTTTGGAGGAAGATCTCCTTGTTTTTTCCTCTTGGAAAAAGCGAAACTCTCTGTAGGTCCTGAAAGTCAACAATGTTAGAAGGTTCTTATGATGATGGAGATGGGTTTGATGCAGCTGAGCTTGCACGCTTCTCCAAATGGCGAGATCTGTAAAACAATCCAACTTGATACCCAGTGAGATCAAACAATAAAAACTAGTGTGCTAAGAATATGCAAATCAAGATCAATACTTCATATAACTGAATATTTGTACCCATCTAGATTATGATAAACTTTGCATAATAAACCAACTTGACAGCAGCAAATGGTAAATCTTATGTTCTAATAATAAACTTCTAAAGCTAGTTGTTTGATTCAACACATAAATAACAAATTGAAAGCATGGAAAGAAATCACCTCATACAACACATCCACCAATGAAGAGACAATCCTGTAGACCTCCAAAGTCGAAAAGCTTTATTCAATGAAATTATGATTACAATTTTTGCAGAGTTTCTATGCCCAAAAATTCCATCCTAATAGAGCTGAAGGAGCCTCTATTTATACAATGAGAGAGTGCTAAAACCCTAAAACCAAACATCATAACCTAACCAGCCTGGCCACCTAACAGAGAACCCAGACCTAAATCAGAGAACCGGGAGTGAGGGGAGGCCTCCAACCAGGCAAGGCGCCCCACTCCAACCCTGAACATTGAAATCAACCATCAACTGAGCCCACACGTGTGGAAGGCGCAACCAGTCTGAGGAGGGGCGTGAGCTGTGAAGGAGGCGTCTTCTGATGTAGGTAAGCCACTTTTTAGGTCTGGTTGGAGTCTGTGCTAGGTTTGGGAAGCCCACTAATGGTGTAAGCTTCAGTCTTCACCTCGATCAAATCACCGGACCAATGAGTGCTCTCCATCTCATTTTTAGCTGGAGATGACATGTCTGCTAACTGATAATAAATTAATTGCTCACTTAATGCTGACTGAAGCTGAGTTATGATAACTCCAATCATCATAAATGCCCAATGAGATGTCATTTATCCTTTTATTTCGTTGAATTTGGATTAATTTGGAGAGTTTTAATTTTCTCCAAAATAATCATTTTTTAATAAAATTTCATTTTTTTACTCAAAACTGACTTTTTTTAGAAAAAAGGCATTATGTGTCCGATTGATGATCTTAAAGTTGGTTTTGACTCGCTAGCCGATCAAGAATGATTTTTGGCTTAAGGTTAGAGCCTTCAATCACTGAATTCGGGGTCTGGATGACCGACTTACTACGAACGGGTTTTTTCCATTTAATTTATGGAAAAATCAACCCAAAAAACTTAGGAAAAGTAATTAAAAATTTAAAAATTTAAAAAATAATTTTTTCCCCATTCGAAAAAGATTTCTTCGAAATTTTTTTATATGTCCAAATAACTTAGGACATGACCATGCTATACTTAAATAATGCCTAGTAGATTTATAACACTTAGTTGGGCTCTAATAACTCCCCAAGGCCCAGAATTCAACATCGGGCATTCTAGCTTTGGAGGAAGCGGGAGAAAACCTCGTCAATTATACTCGGTTGAAGGCAAAGCATAATTGTTAGGGGCAAAAACTCCTTGGAATACCTTATTTGAGATTCTACACCTCGGGAGACCGAACCACTCAAAAATACCCTACTAGCACATTTTATTACAAACCCCGCGGGGCCATGGTCAAAATTATTCAAATAAAAAACTGGCTAGCCAATATTGGCTAAACATGCAAACGGATCAACTGATACACTGGAATCAGACTTTGAACAAGTCTGTCAACCGGCGGCTCCTCAGGTAACCCAACTATGGTACAAAAAAGTTGGTAACACTCGGGAATAAAAAGATTTATCCCCGGCAACGGCGCCAAAAAATGTTGCTGCCTTTCACACACCTGGGAGAGAGGGCATGGCAGAAATCTTCAAGCCACTCGGTGTGTCCTTGGGGGCAAGTCTCGAGTCAAGGCTGTCACCTTGTTCTTGACTCCTCCGTTTAGGCCAACTCCTAACGGAGCGAAGGGGGGTAGACCTTATTAATTGCTAAGGCTTTTAGGCTTTAGTGTTTATGGTGATGAGATAAGTTGCTTAGGAATTTTTGACAAATGAATTCGACATAAGATATTTGCAAGTTACACCACAACAACATAGAAATTAAAACTTGATAAGCAGTAATGCAGAAACATTTGATAATATCAAATAGATCAGTGCCAATAATGGAGTCCACAAATGAGATTGTTGTTGAAATACAAATGGGTGTTGCAAGTGCTCTTGGTCAAATTTTAAGTTAATGTATGATGAGTTGATTACTTAAGGGGAAGGGGACTCCCAATATACCTAGGGGGTACGGGGAGTATGTCCAAAAACCTTAACCGATACGGCTACCCACAAGGAATATGTAGGCTAGTCGGAGTCTCGTAGACGGTGTTCTGCACTGCAAGGGTGTAGTATAACGGTGCCTCGAGGTCATTGCCCAGTTGTTCCTGCTTCCTTTGGGTAATCTGCCACCGCAACGGCTTAAATCGAGGCGTTGGATTTTCGCCTGGGAAGGTTAATTGAAAGATATGAAATCTAATTACTCTAGTCATCCACGCTGTTTTTGATGCAACCGACTGATCGGACGAACCGCAGCCAGTGCAGAGCATACACAACGGAGCCTTGATAAGTTTTTTAAGGATTTTAAGCTGTGTTCTTTGTTAAAAAATGAGAACCTCCACGAATCTCTTTCGGTCCAAGTGGACCTCAATCGGAAAAGCGAGGAGGGGTTAATTTTAGATGACGAAAAATTAAAAAACATCAAAACACAACTCAGAGGTTATGTAATTAGTCCTACCACGCATCTTTTTCCCCTTTCGGGTCAATCGGGAAGTCATGGGGTAAGTAGTATGATTACTTTGAATTTGTAAAAGATATTGAAATGCTTATGAATCAAAGTATACAATGCTACTAAAAACAACTAAACTAAAAAAAACTGAAAAAAAAACACAAAATCACAAAAACGCAGAATCCCCGCTGGGGGGGTGGGGAGTTGGCTCGAAAGAGCCTACTCAAACTTGCTTTTTTATTACTTTGTTACAAAACTTAATTGAAAAATGCCGCTTGGTTCTTATACTGAACGAACCTAAGGGCTTACAAAGTACAACAATAATGACTACGAAAGATGGGGAGACCCCTGGGAGGTTTCGAATGGCCCAAAAATCGTTTTTCGGACAGCACCTCCTCTTTACGAACGGAACTGTTAAAAACCAGCAAGCTTTAATTAGTGTAAAGTGCCCAAAAACACTTTAAAAGTGTCTTTGGACAACCCCCAAAAAACTACCAAAAAATACTAAGTTAAAGTAATTTTAAGAAAAGATAAAAATAAGTCAAGAGGACAAGTCCTCTTGAGGATCTTGGCTAGCTTTGGGGCAGCCAATCTAAATCACCTGATTTGCTAAATAAAACCCTTTAGATTCAAGGGAACAACCATGCACTCAACAAATTTTAGATCTACTTTCAAATGCCTTGAAAAATGACGATCTCCCTAAACTAGATCTAAGATGCTTATGAAACTTTTTTTTAAACGAGATCTAGCTTTGAAAGCTTATATATGAGATCTAATGAAAGAATTTTGCATATGATAAAATTAGATGTTCATGCATAAACATAGTAACCAAGGAAAATTTTAATTTTAATGAAAGAGAAAGAGGAGAGAAGATTGGTTTTGCTGAAGGGATAACAAGAAAGCATGAGGAAGGCCCTTCTGTGGAGCATCAAGGGACAGTGTCTTGAGCTTAATGAATAAGAAGTGGTGTCAATCTTGATCCACGCCTCATTCGATCGGAAATCTGCAACTAGATCACAAAAACTTGCACAAAACCATGAGATCTAGATATAAATGTATGGAAGAAAAAAGAACATGCAAAAATAATCGTATTTAAGCAAAATCTTGGATCTTTGAACATACACAACATGAATAAATAAAGCAAGTAAACTTACTTGCCAAATCTAAACTCTTACTTGATTCAACTGAATCCTTTGAAGCTAGAACACGAAAAGCACAACATTTGAAAAATTACAGTTACCACATTAGCAGCATGACGCTTGGGATCCACACAATACAAGCACTACACGGTATAACCTCCAAAGCTTCTTTATTCTCAACAAAAAGATGCAAAGTAAGAGTATTACAATAGGCACCAGCTCTTCATCCAACTCTAACTAGCTTGGAAGAGAGAAAGGCCTTTATTTATAGCTAGAGCCAAGCCCCTGGGGGGTTAACAACACTGAAGATACACCCGGAGTTATCTGACTCTAAACTGAAGAGGAACTGAGTTGAAGTGCAGAGGTGATTGACACCTCTCTCTGTTAACTCATAATCACATGCCAACCAATTCCATCTAACTGCCAAATCACCAAATTGGCATCCTTCAATCACGCGTGAGCTTGGACAAAGTTTGGTGAAAGGGTGATGTCATCCCAAGGCATGTGAATCCATCATTGTAATGAACCAAAGTTTATAAAACAAATAACGTGAAGAGAGGGGTCCACTTTCCACCTCACACTAGCTTCCAACCTTTCCGTATTCATGTTGACGTCAACCCTCTCCCTCACGTGAGCTTCTCCTGTATGCAAATCATATTATATAAATTTTATAAGGTTTTAAAACTTTAAACTGTTATCAAGAGGGGTCCACCCCTCCTTCACACCACTCGCATGCTTCATGTTGTCACCCTATGTCACATGGTTTGGGTTCGAATTCGAATTCAGCAACCTTGAAATCCAGTTCAAATTTGAATTTTTTTATGAGATTCGAAATGAGGTTCGGCATTAAGTTCGCCAATATATAAATAATATTTTATCGATATAATTTTTCCCAATATAAATGTTTTATGTTATATTTTATAATATAATAATATAATATTTTATAACATAATAATATAATATACTTTTATGTTATATTTAATAACATAGTAATATAATATAAAATAACAATAATTATAATAATATACATTTATTAATATGTTATACATAACCTTATTACCTATCCATTTATAAGTTCTTTTTTACATACGCTATATTTAGTAATTAAAAGAAAAGACAAATAAAAAACGATTTTAATAAATCCAACCACAAACCCGGAAGCCAAAACAGAATTCGACGCAAATCAATATCAATGTAAAGACAGCCATAATTGGGCGTTGAAGTCGTCACTTGATGCACCAGGAAAATTACTGCGACGAATAAAACGAAAATTAATCCCGAAAACGCATAATTCAAACCACACCCGACTACACATATCGCACCACACGTAATTAAATGGGCGAATTCAAAACTGTTAAACGGGCGAAGTCACAACTCTGAAATTGGCGAAATTTAATGGCCGAACATCAACGAATTTGAATTTTTTTTTTGAGGTTTGCCGAATTTCGAACCTGAAGGTTCAAAATCGGCGAACCCTGTGACATAGATGTCACCCTCATTTCTTCAAGTGAGTTTCATGCACTAAGCCATCCTTTAAAACCAAGTTTTAATACCATAATTTACCCACACTTAAGTTGAAGAGGGTCGTAAGTTTAATGGGGGACCCATGCCATGTCACCCCATTAACTTATTTTTTTAATTTTTACTTTTTCAAACTTTGACCATGGTGCCACTTTGTCTTAATTTAGCATTAAAATGCCTTTTTGATGCATTTTTAGCTGAATAATGCTCCATGGGGTGATCCGACTACTTGACTGATGTGGAAAGTGGTCCTTGGGGTAAACTGGATGCTCCAGGTGTGAAAACGAGTGTCTCCACGTTAGAAATGGACTCCGTATCTGACTTTTATTATATTTTGAAATTTTCTAATTAAACCATTAAAAAATGGTCAAATTTTGCGGAAAAATTTATTTTTCTCAGAAACTGACGAAACTCTAGGGGGACCTAGCACATGTCCATACGACTCAAAATCAATGCCTAGCATGTTGAAAACACTGACACAAAGGCTCTAATAACCTCCTAAGGCCGAAACACCAAGATGATTGCCCCAACTTCAAAGGTGTGAGTGAAAAACTCAGAAATTATTAATCGTTTGTTCAACAACCAATAATAACCGAGGGAAAAAACACTCTGGGCTAGTCGGCTTGATGTTTAATTCCGGGAAGCCGAATCTTTTATAAAAAATTAAATGCTAGGACATTTTTTACAATTTCCCCAAGGGGGTATGAACATGTGTTTACAAAAAATAACAAAAAGTTCCCAGACAAAGCCTAAATGACCTCTGAATTTTGAAAGGTGAACAAGTGTATGTTCTCATCACCCGGCTCACTTGATAATACTGACTAAGTATGACTTAGTAGGTAATAAGGCATCCTCTCTCATTTGGAACACACAAAAAGCTCAAGCAAGTTTGCTTCAAGGAGAAGAAAGCCAAGTTCACTGGGGTAGAAGAGAAGAAGAAGTTGTTGGGTTTCCCAAGATAAATATTTGTGTCTCTATTTTATGCTCTGCTTGTCCATCTTTCAGTGATCCTATTGTAATTGAATTAAAGTGCAAACCCTAACAAGGTTCCATACCAATAGCACTTTGAGAATGAAATGACAAATATTGAAGCCCTCCACAAGCTCAACAGAATATAGTGCAAGTCAATGGATGGCTAAAGCTTCTAAACCAACAATTTAGCACATGTCCGCTCTACTGTAGAACTTCATGGAGCTTCTCTGTAAGCCATTGGAGAAGATACTTTAAGCTGATCAGGATACTTCCCTTTCAAGTTTAAAGTTTAAACATCCTTAATTTTGCCTCAGTATAGTTCTATCGTATGGCTAGACTATCTAAGTCTATGCATCTAGAAAAAAGAAATATTGTTAGGACTCTGAATAAACATTTCGTCTGGACTATCTGTGCTATTTCGAGCCTCTCTTGTAGGCTATATCACCTTTTTTGTAGCAAATGTAAAAAACAACCACATTCATAGGTATTATTGTAGCATACCTTTATATAATTTGATCTAGCAAAATGTTGATGGCATGTTGTGCATTATTTTAATTAACCTAGAGCTTATATAAGAGAGTCAAGAAAAAATCAAAGGTAGGGAAGCCTTGTTACCTACTAAGTCATACTTAGTCAGTATTATCAAGTGAGTCAAGTGATGAGAACATAGACTTGTTCACCTTTCAAAATTCAAAAGTCATTCAGGCTTTGTTTGGGAACTTTTTGTTATTTTTTTGTAAACACATGTTCATACCCCCTTGGGCAAATTGTAAAAAATGTCCTAGCATTTAATTTTTTTATAAAAGGATCGGCTTCCCGTATTTAAGCATCAAGCTGACTAGCCCATAGTGTTTTTTCCCTCGATTATTATTGGTTGTTGAACAAACGACTAATAATTTCTGAGTTTTTCACTCACACCTCCAAAGTTGGGGTAGTCGTCTTGGTGTTTCAGCCTTAGTAGGTTATTAGAGCCTTCGTGTCAGTGTTTTTCACCATGCTAGGCATTGATTTTGAGTCGTATGGACATGTGCTAGGTCCCCCTAGAGTTTCGTCAGTTTCCAAGAAAATAAAAATTTTCCGCAAAATTAGGCCATTTTTAATGGTTTAATTAGAAAATTTCAAAATGTAATAAAAGTCAGATACGGAGTCCATTTCTAATGTGGGGACACTCATTTTCACACCTGGAGCATCCACTTTACCCCAGGGACCACTTTCCATATTAGTCGGGCACCCGGATCACGCCATAGAGCATTATTCCATTAAAAATGCATCAAAAGAGCATTTTAATGCTAAGTTACACCATTTTGGCACTAAGGTCAAATGTTTGAAAAGTACAAATTTTAAAAAAATATTTTAAAAAAGGTGACATGGCATGGGTCCCATGAAACTTACGAACCTTTCAAACTTAAGATTGTAATAAAACATGGTTATAAAGTTTGGTTTGAAGTGAGTAGAGCTCACGTGAAAGAAGGGTGACGTGAGCTTTGGAGGCTAGTGAATGGGGAGAGGGGGTGGACCCCCTTCACTTTGGAGCTTGGGTGACATCACCCACTCCCTCATGTCAACCATAGTAAATGAGCCGTACACTCACGCGTGTGGAGAGATGGACGCCGAATTGATCTTGATTTGGCATTGATTTGGTGATTTGGCATTAGATGGAGTTGGTTGGCAGCTGGTTGGCAGCTGATTAAGAGATAAGTGTGAGAGGTGTCATTCACCTCTTCAGTTCAGAGTCAAATAACTCCGGGTTTATCTTCAGTGTTGGTAGCCCCCCAGGGGCTTGGCTCTAGAGTCTGGCTATAAATAAAGCAATCTTTCTCTCTTCCAAGCTAGTTAGAGTTGGAAGAAGTGATTTGCTAGTTGTAATTGATACAGTATTTTGTGATTTTGTTGCAATAAAGAAAGCTTTGGAGGATAATGGTGTGTGGGCCATTATTGTCTGATCTTCATGAGGTAATCTCTGTGTTGCTTCAAATTTTTGCATCTTGGATTATGAATCTGGTTGAACAAAGATTGCTCCCAATCATTGGAAATAGAGGGCTATAAGTAATTTTACTTGTTTCTTCTATTTTGAATACGTGTACTTAGAAATTTAGATTTGACATGTTTATAAGTTTATATGCATGTAATTTTAGTCTCGATTTATGTGTAATCACCAAATTTCACGGGTTTGCAAGTCTTTGAGTGATTTACATGTTGCTTGGTTGGGAAGAATAGTGGATCTAGTTTGACTCCACATTACTTTCGACATCTCTAAACTACATAGTCCGTCAGCATCCCACTACGAAGCCTTTTGGCTAACTCTTTGCGGCAACAAGCCTTTCCTCTCCATATCTCTTCCTCCCTCTAAATTTAAAATTTTACTTGGTTACTTGGTTCGTTGTCTTCAGATCTAGTTGCAAGAGTAATATTTTACATAGATCTGAGTTCTAATCTAGATCTAAGCCTTTTTTAAAGCTATATTTTAATTAGATCTAACCATTAAAGTCTTTTCTTGCAAGTTTTGTCCAAAAAGAGTATTTTACTATTTTTTGTATCTTGCAAAGTCTAAAGATACTTTTTCGATGTTTTCAATTTAAGATCTAGCATAAATTGCATATCATATTGGTTTCCCAAAAGGC
Organism: Pseudotsuga menziesii; assembly: GCA_001517045.1. Taxonomy (NCBI): domain Eukaryota; kingdom Viridiplantae; phylum Streptophyta; class Pinopsida; order Pinales; family Pinaceae; genus Pseudotsuga; species Pseudotsuga menziesii. Next base: position 277,825 of record LPNX010579315.1, on the reverse strand, counting down.
AAGCCAAAATCCCAAGGAAGGCTTGCTTTCCTTGGTTCCCTTTTGTTCTTTTTTCTTACCTTTTTAACTTAGATTTTTTTTTTGTAGTTTTTGTGTTCTCCAAAGACACTTCTAAAGTGTTTTTGGGTACTTTTTACTAAACTTTGTTTGCTGGTTTTTAGCATGTCTGTTCGAAAAGAAGAGGATACGCTGTCCAAAAACCAATTTGTGGGCCATCCGAAGCTTTCAGGAGGCTTCCCCCTTAGCTAGGCTTCTTTTCCTTATATTTTGTAAGCCTTTGGATCCCAGATAACAAGGACCAAAGAGCATTTCTGCTAAAGCATTGTAACCAAGTAATAAAAAGCAATTTTGAGTAGGCTCTTTCGAGCCAACTCCCTATCCCCCCAGGGGGGATTCTACGTTTTTGTGATTTTGTGATTTTTTCAGTTTTCTCTAGTTTAGTTGTTTTTAGTAGCATTGTATACTTTGAATCATAAGCATTTCAATACCTTTTACAAATTCAAAGTAATCATACTACTTACCCCATGCTCTCCCGAGTACCCCGAAAGGGTAAAAGAGATTCGTGGTAGGATTAATTAGAAAATATTTCTTTTATTTATTTCTTCTTAATTTTTTAAATCAATCCGACCGTTGTTTTCCCAAGTACTCGAAAGGTGAAAGAGACTCTTCGGTCGTCATCTAAACAACTCATTGTTACGTCTCTAATAAAATAAACCAAGACTCCTTCCCCGTATGCTCTACACCATTGCAACTTGTCTGATTAGTTGGTTGTATCAAAAGGGATACGAGTTATTAGATTTATTAAGAAAATCCACACAAGTGATTTTTCTTGAGAACTCGGGAGGTTGCAAAGGGTAATTACTACAGAATCAGGGGGCTACTCCAAGCAAGTTCATCCTCGCCCTGTTGGACACTTGGTATTACCGCTTTAGCACTCAGTTCGAAGAGACTTGACTTGTTGGGCCAAACCCTGACTTGTTGGGCCAAACCCACAATTAACCCACGCCCTTAATTACTCATTAATAATTTTAAAACCGACCAAGGAGACAACTGCAATACTTACATGACACAACAGAACTCCACTTTTACAAGCACTCCATATTCATTGGCACTTGTCTGTTTTACTTTCAATGCTTAAATCAATTATTGCAAAATGTTGTGAATGGTGCTTACATTGTCATATGTTGTTGATGTGATCTCTTTCTTGCAATAGTCCGTTGTGTTATTTTATCCATTTCATATTAACTCCTAGATTTAGTCTTTTCTTTCATAGACTAAAAACCATAGATTTTATTTTAATAGGGTCTACCCCCCTTGGCTTCGTAAGGAGTTGACCTAAACGGAGGAGTCAAGAACAAGGTGACAGCCTTGACTCAAGACTTGCCCCCAAGAACACACCGAGTGGCTTGAAGATTTCTGCCACGTCTCCCCAGGTGTGTGAAAGGCGGCAACAAGCCTTAAGAATGAATTACAACAACATATGAAAAGTTGCAGCTGAATTTAGTATTCTTATTTTCAATCTTAACATTGAATATTTATCGATAAAATCTGGTGCTACAACAAACTTAGGCTTTAGAGCCCAAGTTTCCTCTCCCTCTGGATGATTAAAGCCTGGTACTGACTGAAATCTTCCATTGTTTTCATTTTCAGATCCAAAAATCTCAAGGAAACAAAAGTCACACATTTATCAAGATCAAAGTCAGCTCAAAAAACTTATTGAGATAAATTTTGTACATAAAATCAGCTCAGAAAGAGTTCCTTGTGAGTCTGTGACTAATGTCATTAAGGAATGATAGATAATTTCAGAGTCCTAAACATGTTTTTACTCAGTCATAACAAAATAACTAACTCTTAAAGTACTTCACTCATGTTTGTGAGCAAGGGGAAAAAATTAACTTATATGCTTTATGACAAAATAAAAAACACTCATTGCTTGTGCCTGTGCATATATAAGGTAGATATGTCTGATCTGAAACAGTTGATCAAATTTTTCCCCTGCAGGTCAATGTGATAAGTACTACTGATATTTTGGCAACTGTTCATGGAGCTCAGCTAGCAGACATGATCTTCATGGAAAAGGAGAGTTATGTAATGGAAATGTTTCCAAAAGGCTGGTTAGAATATGCAGGAAATGGACAAAATGTATTTCAATGGCTTGCAAGTTGGTCAGGGATAAAGCATGAGGGCACATGGCGAGACAATGAGGGACCTGAATGCCCAAACCCTGAGAAAGGGATATTGCATTGCTTTGATTTTCATAAAGATGGGCAAGTTGGTCACAATGAGAGTTATTTGGCAGGCTGGACAGCAGATGTTCTTCGGAAGTTCAAAAACAGGGCTGTGCATTTGACTACTGATAGCTTGGAGAAGGATTTTGTGCCTCTTAAATGTCCTTGTGATCACGTTAATGATGCTTGACAGTTGTTCAATTCAAACCTTATTATGCCATCTGCATTTTTGGAGGTAAATGTTTCAGATTCTAGCTAACTTTTAGTTATGGTTTCAAAGGCCATTTTAAAAAAGGTAGCCAAATGTTAGCTAAAGGCCTCTTTCATAGAATACAGTTAAATGACAGCTCAAAGATCCTGATTGTATGCAGATGCAGATCATTTCTAAAACCCTGAGGTGGCTTCTCATCTGAGCCACATCACGCAGATAGATCCTTGATTTGGACATCACATCTCCCATTCAAGTGCATTGTAATATTATCCAGCAAAAGAATAGATCAAGGATCAAATTTGACAGAATAATCATGTTAATAACAAGAAAAGCAATTTTAAGGGGTAAACTGATTATTGGACTTTTGATAGGATTGAAGCAGTTTCCAATATTGCATTACAATTAATCAGGAACACACATTTGCCTATTCCTTATTTTAGATGTTTATGCACTTCTCATCTTGTGGTGACATCATATAAACTGTTTAAACCAGGAGTTTGTCAACATTTTAATTCCACAGAAAATTTTTCCACCCATCCTCTAGTTTAATGGAATGTCAATTATAGGTAATGGTGGCCAGAATACCTGCTTTGAAAATTTGCATCTCCACTGCAAGGAAACAATTTTGTTCCTATCCTCGCAGAAGCAAATACATGTAGCAATTCCTGTGTTATAACATTGAAAGGCCGTCCAGGATTACGGCACTAAGAAGGCGTTTATTTGAAATGAAATACTTTGAGTAAATACAACACTGAGGAAACTTGGGAGAATAAGAGAAGTGTATCTTTGAAAATAAGTCTCACTTGACGGTTGATGCCCGATGTAACAACGACATTCGCTAGGTTACCAACACCATCACTGATTATTAAGGTGTCCATTGTCACAGTAATATTCTTCTATAGCACGTTAGATTGCGCGGACATAAATTTAAGTGCAGGATCCAAAGTAGTGGCTGCTCTCACAATTTAGTATACGAAAGCATTTGTTTCCAAGAGCATATGAACCAATTATGCAACCTTCTCGAGTGCTTGTCCTATTCCTACATAAATACACAAGTTTTCACTATCAGCTTTTTCTTGTGTTTGATAACTTTGATTGTTTTTGGCTCAATATAAGAGCAAGAACTATAACATTTTTTACAATTTGTTGGTCGTGTTAGTGCTTGAAACACAAGGGTTTTGTTACCCCTTACATTGCTTTTGGTTCAATATAAGAGCAAGAGCTATAACTGTTTTTACAATTTGTTGGTCATGTTACTGCTTGAAATATAAGGGGTTTGTTATCCCTTATATTGTATGGGAAATTATCCGAGTAAAATGTTGATGATCATGATAAAGTTCAATGTATGGTTGATCTAAGCCAAATATGCAAAGTGTGTGATATTTGTATAAGTGATTCATGGTTGTGATGTAATATAATGTAATTATGTAATTTAGATGTATCTTATATATATAAAGGGCAAGTCATAACATATATTCAGCTTCCCTATAACTATTGCATATCTCTTGAGTGTCACCGAGGATTATTTGCATTTTCACAAGTGTAAATCTTCCAAGGTTTTTTTACATAAAAATAATCCAAGCCAAGGACCATATACTTGAGCACTTGAGGCTCAAGAGTCAAAATAATGTATAGTTAGAGTCTAGAGTCTTACGAGTCTCTCTTGCACATGATTTACAATCATTTAAATGTGTTAGTGGTTAAAAACAAGTTAGAAAGTTAGAATTGTCTTTTCCTTAAGTCCAACTTTGAGTTTAATATTCTAATTGTTCATCAACTCTATAACTCATGTTCAAGTTTTTCATGTGAGACCCTTAACATATTTTTATGTAATCTCGTATCCACATTCAATCCACCTAAGATGTCTCATATATTTTGACTGAGTGCCCGGAATTGTATCACCTCATCCTTAATAGATCGAGAGTGGCTGTGAGACTTCTAAAAACTGGTTATAATAGAAAATCTAATAAATAATGAAGAAGATGGAAAACTCAGAGATAACATTTAAAAAGTTGAGGCCCTCTCTTTCCCCTTCGTAACCAATCCACCCCTTCTTTCAGACCAATTCATCCATTTTCTTGTGAGTTGTTTCCCACTCTAAGGCTAGCACCCTCCCTTTGAGAATTGTCTCAACCACGTAAATGTATTTTATTATTGTTTTACTATGTTAAGAGTATTTAATTAAGGTTTTAAGCTTTCTATAAGGAAAAAATAATTGTTTAATAAGAGGAGGTTGAGTCTCTTATCCTATATAAAGAGCACTCTTCTCTCATTTCCTTTGTTGGTTGGCAATGCTACAAGAGAGTTATTTTTATACAAGACATCATTCTATTATAAAAATAAAAATAAAAGCTTTGGAGGTTATACTTGGAGGTTCTCATTGTTAATGGTATTATTCTTGTTCATGGTTCTTCTATTGGAGGAACATTGTGCTAGAATTGTGTTCTATTTCTCTTGAGCTACTTCGGGGACAATATTGTTTAAGTATATTGGATTTATGGTAATGTTTTATTTTAGATTAAATTGAAGTTTTTGCATAGCAAATGATTTTTCATTATAGGGTTCTTAATTTTAATGTTGCAATTCTAACCCTTTCTAGTGTAGGGTTTCAATTAAGCAATAAGTAAAGGAGGAGTACATTTGTGATATACATTTCGTAACTTCTAATACATCTATGAAGAACAAATCTATTGGAGAATACTTATTCTTCTTAAGTGATCTTTGAGTGGAACAAATCCATTGAAGAATTTCTTATGTCAACTCCATAGCCCAAATGAAAGGTAAGACATTTGTCTCTTTTATTTTTGCAACCATCCATAAAACAAAAATTAAATATATTTTTATTTCTTGTTTTATTTAGTGAAGTTTAACATTAAAAAAAAGACTTTAGATTTCACTTGGATCTATTAGGTAACATTGAATATCTTAAATAAATATTTTATTTTTAAATCTAGATTCATAGTAAAATGTATTAAAATTTAAAAATTTAGAAATCATTCATGTTGATGTTTGAGAAAAAGCGTGGTTACTTGAACTTTAAAACTTTTATGAAACAATTTCATCCCTTTCATAAACTTTAAATCAACCACATAAGAAACTTTATATCAGCCACATAATCAACTTTATATCAGCCATCTATGAGTCTTTAAATCAGCCACATATCATTATTTATATCAGCAATATATGAATCTTCAAGAATAAATCAGCCACATAAAACAATCACTATAAGAGACAAGATATACCATGGGAAAACCCTCCAAACATGGATGATGAAAAACCAAGCAATTCTTTGAGTATGATAGATAGATTTGCAGAGAATGATTTACAACACATCAGCAGATTTCACGCTAAGAGATGTCACCACAGCAATAGAGAAGAGAGATCTAATGAAACCCTGCAAAAACAATTGAATGCAAAACTGTATTGAACTTGCCATATGCCCTGCATATTAATAACAAGCCAAAACAACATAGCATGCAAAAGGGGGTGAATTTGAGGCTCAGTAAACACACTGAGATCATACATGGAACATTCAATGAGAATAGCATGCACTAGAACTCCTCTCATGCAGACATTAGCGCCCTCCTAAACTCAAGTTCTTAACTAACACTTCAAATTCTCTTGGATGCACAAGATGTGTGCCCTCCTCCTTTATTTAGATTTAATTGGATGCTAATTGACATGAACTAAATGTGATGTATCTGAACTAAATGTGAAGTGAAGTGAACTAAACTGAATTGGACTGAATTGAACTAAAATTAAATTAAATTAAATTAAATGAGCTAAATGTGAACTGATTGTGAACCGGCTGAACTGAACTCAATCTTCAACTTGATGCATGTCCATAAAGTTAGGAGACTAACTAAAAGTCTTTGGTACTTCACAATCAGTGTCACCCATGCACAAAAACTTCGCATGAATCAAGGAGATGTTCCTTCTTTAACTGGCACACTCTTTATTTACAACTTAGGCTTAACTGAGGCCTTTATAATTTGAGTTCACTTGAGGCATACATGTGCAATTCGAATTCATTCTCTTTCTCTATGCTTTATCTCATTATAATTAATTAACTACTGCATGGTCCATATGTGTAATAATTAATTCACCATCTTATCATATCATACTCAAAAGAATTGTTCCATAATAATGATCATATTTATTACCATGGGTCATATGTCATATGCGAAAGTAATTCACTCTAGGGGTTGCTAATCCCTAAAGGAAACTTTATAGCACATAGTGACCATGACTAGCAATACATCACACAATATATCCTCATGACTTGATACAACATAAGTCTCTAGTTTTGATACAACACAAGAACATCTCGAGTTAAGGAGATCCATCACATAGGGTATCGTCTATGAGAATCATTTGACTTGATACAACACAAGTCTAAAAAGAAACATTTGATGGTAAATCTATGAAAAAGAGAAAGAAGATAACTTTTTAATATATATAAATGTCATCGTGAAAGGTAGTGATGTTAGTGACTCTCACATGGAAATCACACCTTTGAGAAGAGAAAAAATGATCTCACATACAAACAATCAACCATCAACTAGTTTTTATGATTCAGTTAGACTGAACTCTAGGAGTGATAAGGAGGTCAAATCAAAACATGTTGAAGAAGGTACAACTAGATTTAAAGACTTTAAATTTAACAGTAAATAGGAGAAGCATCATGTTAGTAGGAAATATATTTTTCAAGTTCCTAAAACTAAGCTACAATGATGAATTTATCCACTTTTGGAACACTCAAATCCTAGGACATAATGTACATCTTTGTCACCTTTCCATACTCACAAAATTGATAATATTCAGTCTTATTGTGTGCACAACAGATCCCACCCTTATAGGATGAGAACCCCCTTACTTAAACTTTGTTTTTAGGTTTTGGTTTGTTGTTTATATTTTTAGTCATGTTTTCTTGAGCTAAAATAGCCATTTTTCACTTTTGAAATCAATGAGAAAAGATTTAAAAAGACTTGGAATTTTTCATGTTTTTCTTTTATTTTTATTTTCTCGATTTCCCGATTACGATGTTGGAAGTTGGGACTTTTGTAAGTAAATTTTAGGGAATTATGATTTCCCCATCCCTGGTTATCGGAAATCTGAAATATTTCCATCAATTTATGGTTTTGCCTCCCGACTTTCCAGTCCCGATGTCGGAAATAGAAAATCAAGAAATTTAGTTGTTTTTTCTTTGTATTTTTGTCCTGACTTTTCGATCCTAATGTCGAAAATCGGGTTTTTCTTGAGCACTTTTGAAATCAATCAGAAAAGCTCTAAAAAGACTTGGAAAATTTCTTGTTCTTCTTTGATTTTTATTTTCGTGATCTCGATGTCAGAAAACAAAATTTGGGAGTTTTGTAAGTAGTTTTTAAGGAATTCTGATTTCTCGATCTTGATTATTAGAAATTGAAAATATTTTCAATAATTGTATGGTTTTGTCTCCTAAATTTACGATCCCCATGTGGAAAATCGTAAATAGAGAAAATTTAGTTGAATTTTATGTACGTTTGTCCCTACTTTCCGATCCCGATGTCAGAAATCAGGGTTTTCTTAAGAAATTTGTATTTTCTTGTCGTTTTTCCGATCCCAGTGTCAGGAATTAAAAATTGGGGTTTCACCCTTCCAGTTTCGGATTTTCGATCCTGGCCTCGATTTGTGTACATTCCTTTATATTGGATTTCCTTTTGGATCATTCCACACTATTCGATCAGATCGATCAACTGTCACAATCACTCCTCATCTTTAGGCATTTCTTGGGTTTGATTTATTGGTTTTTCACACTGTTTTTGTTATTTTTTACTGTGTGTATCAATGTAGTTGCTCTGGTTCCCACTGAAGAACTCTGTTACTGTCCTCTACTTAAGCCCTTGAATTTTCAACTAGTAAGTGATTTTTCCTCTTCTCCATTTAGTTTACGGGTTAAATAATCTAGTTTACTGTTTATTTTATCCCCCCCTGTTCACCACATTAAACATGTCACGAAGTCTGAGATCCAAAACCCTCATATACGAGCTGAAATCTAGGGACCCCAATGATGGGGTATATACTGACATCGGGGGAACTGTCACTGAAACATATGCCCTAGATTGGGCCCACATATACTCTATCTTAGACAATGATGACCCGTCGGAGGTAGAGAATGATGTCTAGGCCTTCCAAAACGTCGCCAGATCCCAAATCCATGCAATTGTTGCTCGCCCACCTATCATGCCTTACACAGATGTCATCCACTGGTTGGTTGAACTTGCCGACCCCAACACACAAATGTTTAGGGATGCTAGTAAAGCCACTCTAGTCTCCTTGAAACCAAAATTCATTTCACGGATGCATTCCCTCAAGACCCCCCAACATTTACTCACTGAAGAATTCGTGAAAAATTCAATTCCCAAATTCAATCTTGATGAATTGATCAAATATTAGATGGATGGGCCAACTCTTTATGGTCATAGACCTGACAGGTAATATCCCGTTGTCTGGTTCAAAGAACCTTATTCATTGTTGGTTGCCATGTTCTGCAGAGTGTATGGCCTTCCCAACTACTCACACTTCAAGACTGAATGGGATCCTATAGCCTATCACATTATTTCCACTGGGAAATCATTTAACTAGGCTCAAATATTATCAGTGGTTTTGAGGGATGCTATTTCGTAAGCATAGTAGATCACATCATCCAAAAAACGCAAGTTTTATCTTTCTGCTTATGTGGTAGATATCCCATGCTCCTGCTTTTCCTTCCCCACCATGAATTGGAAGTGGACCAAGCAAACTCCACCTGTTCACATTTATTGTTCAGCCTTGTGGGAGGACACTTATATTCCTTTGATTCATGAAATGTGTGATCAATTTAATGGAGCAATTTATTTCATGTTATATAAGAAGGATGCCCCAAGGTTGTCCGAGCAGGCCAAGTCCTTACTCTCCACCATGGGAGATCGATACATTGGTGAATATTTCACCTATATCAAAATTTGGGGCAGTAGGTCTGTGCATTTATTGCCTAGAATAGTTCCTGATAAGATGGTCTTAGAGGAAGTTGCTTACCAGACTATGATTGAAGGGTTACATCAAATATGTTATTCTTTGAAAAGGAAGTCCTAGCCCAATTTTCCTACCATCATTGGGCACTTGTCTATAACTACCTCTACTCTTGCAAATTTATTGGGGAAGAAAATTACTACACTGAAATTGGAAGAAGCCCCACAAAGGATACATGATCCGAGGGGATTCTCAGCTTCACATTTCTCACAGGATCACCTCAAGAGTCATTATGAACATCAAAATGAACCTAATTATTCAATATACAAGGGATTTTATTCTTTTGTCCTACCTAGAGCTACCACTCCAAAGAAAAGAGGTCTTATTATGCAGCAAGAGCACAAGGTTAAAATACTTGCAGAAATAAAAGTGAAGCTTGCAGAAATGGAAAGGGATGAGAAAGAGGCATTTGAAAAAGAGATGCAAACATCTCAAGCAAGCAAAGTTGCCACTACTCTGCCTCCATTACAAGGGTCACTACCTCAACAAAAATACAAAGGTAAACAAATAGTGGGGTTAACACAGGATCCACAGCCCTTGGACACTCTTAATGCATTGATAAAGTAAGTAGAGAAATTGAAGAGAAAATTCCAATTTCTTCCCATTTTATCTACCATGAAGCCACAACCAATCAAGCTTGATACATAAGTTAAAGTGTCCATTCTGGATGGAAGTGGTTTGGTGGAAGAAGTTACTCATTCTTCTACCCCCTTTTTAACTATCACTTCATCTACATCTACAACCTCTGTTGGCTCATCAATATCACCTTATTTCACAAGTATTCTAATGGATGTATCTCATAATCTCCAATCTGACGATGACCCACTTGGTGTACTATCCATGGATATTTCTCCTCATTTGACTGCATCACCCATCACATCACCCATTTTGTTTCCTAATACATCCTTCACCATTCCTTTATCAACCTCTATTTCCATATCCCAACATATTATTCCAATCGAGATTATTGCTAGCTCTAGTGAGATTCAAACTTCCGCCTTAACTATTTTTACCATTCCTACACCCATGACAGCATCACCCACAACACTTTTTCCCAAACAGACCTTACATTCCTCCCAGTTGGTAGTTCATATCCCTCAACCTTTTACTACACAACCTATGCCTATAGTCACTCTCACAGAGCTGCCTACTACTTCCTATGAGATTATTGCAGACTTTGGAGAAGAGGTTGTGGTTTCTCTTGATGACTATTACTGGAGTTAAAAAGAGAAAGCAATTGTAAAGAGGGGTTCCAAGAGGACCATGAAAGAAACTATTGTGTAGGGATTTGTGCCAAATCAATTCATATGGAATAGAACATCTACTATTTGAATTATTAAACCATTTATCTACATGCAATGAGAGCAATTGAAAGGTATAATTGTGCAGTGGAATGGAATGAACAATGTACATTGAAGAAGACAAATTTCAAAGAAAACTAATAAAAATTGACTTGTAAATTACAACATTAATCTTCATTATTTTCGGCAGTATACAATAGTGTTACAATAAGAAGAATTAAAATCATGTGGATAAGATTCGAGTCTACCAACTCAATCCTGACTGACTGGCTACTAGGAGTGTCTAAATCACTGCATGGGAGCCACTAGTATAACTCTGGATAACTAAATCAATCTGACAATCAGTTAAACTGACAAGGTAGGTGGAAAAAGGCACCACTTCACCATGCATCCATGCAAAGCCGGAGCTAGACTAACTGAAAGTGATCCAACTAAATGTAACTGAAGGTTGACTCAGCATAACTGGTTACCTACCACAACCAACTGATGGAGGCTGCTGGTGGCACTCAAAGTGGCTCCTAAAATGTAGGAAATCGTCTCGTAGGCACTTAAACTCATGCATGAACATGTAGTAAGTGGAAGTTAACCTCTATATGTGTTTTCCATACTCTAGTACAGTAAATATTTCTGCCTATGCTAGACAAAATGATCGATGGACTATATATGGACAAGGGAGGATTATAATAATCCTAACACCCCCCCTTAATCTTGACTTGGACAACTTTGGGCCCTAGAAACTAGGACAAAAGTCACCCATACAACCTAATGAAAAATAAAAGCTGCTTAATAAACTAAGGGAAATGGGGAAAACCTCATGGGAACCCCCCCCCCCCCTCAAAACAAGCAATAAATCAAGAAAACAAACTATACTTAAGAGGAAATTTTCCTCTTTGGGAAAAAACTTGTAAAATTTTGTTGCAATGTGGAACTTTGTGGAGCAGCCATGCAGAATCATGGTTCTTATGTGCATCAGCATCGTGGGATTGAGCATGTGAACCTTTCCATCTTCTTTCGATCTGTTGAATGTTTCTGTTGTCTCTTCTTTCTAGAGGAGAAATGGAATGATCTATTTTGTTCTTCAGTGGGACAAATTGTGGATCATTCACTATCATCAAGTAGCATATATGTGGAAGTTTTCTACACCACTTTGTAGGTAGAAAATTTGTGTGAGAGAGTGCAACAAATTCCTTCTAATACTAGGACCTCTTTTTTCTTCTATCATCGGGATCCCTAGCATCATTCCCAACTGCTTCATCGAGCTTTTCAGTCCATTTAGGCTTTTGATTCGGAATAGGAGCTATATCTAGATTTGGATCATCTTGAGGTGCAATCTCAATGTCAAGATCATGTTGATATTGCTCGTCATCTTCTGAAAATGAAATCATAGACAACATATCATTATCTGCAAATGGAGATGAAAGAAAATTTATACCTCCCCTTTTGAATGGCTATTGAGATTGTGTTGGAGATGAGTATGGAAGAAAATGTGAGAATTCATGTGTCTTGGAGGAATGGTTTGCAACACCCTTCACTATAATCTTCCCAGTTGATATATCTGATATCTCCACTGAGTTGGGACTGAATACAACTTGATTTGGCGAGCCAGTATGAGTCATCTGATAAACAAATAACAAATTTGTTGTAAGAGAGGGCACATAGAGTACATTCTCGAACTCACCATGCTGGATTTTAATAGAACCTCTACCTACTGCTGGGATCTGAGAGTCATCACCCATATGAATGTTAGGTCCTCCTGAGATATTGAGAGTGGTGAAGGATTCCCTGGAGGAAACCATGTGATTGGATGCTCCACAATCTACCAAATAAGCCTTCGATTGAGGGAGGCTTGCCTTCAAGGCATGGCATCTCTCGTGATCTTCTGTCGATGGTCCAACATCAGACTTCCTTGCTCCTCATGGAAGGGAAATATTGTTTTGTTCAAGGAGTTCTAACAATTGGTTAATTTGCTTCTTCATGCACTGCATTTCAGGACGAAATCCTCTCATACAGTATGGCCATCTAGTCTTCTCGAATTTCTTCTTTTTCTTGGAACCCGAGGCTCCTTCGGAAGATCTCTGATTCTCTTTTGGCTTCGAATCAGTGGCTTTGGGATCCTTCCCCTTTTTCTTCCCTCTGACTTGCGCATTGTTTGAGTCTGACATAAAGAGAGCTTGATTCTTTGAGGATTGAATCACTCCTGTTTGAACCAATTTGTCCTGCTCTTGTATTAAGGACTCAACAAAAGAATCTAGAGAAGGAATCTTCCAATTGGGGATGGAATCTCTTTCAGAATGGAAGGTAGAGACAAATACAGATTACTCATAACCAAGTTTGCTAAGCATAGACAACACAAGCCACTCATATTTCCTCTCCAATCCACATTGTTTGTAGTGCATTACTAGAGACTTGTACTTTGTGAAGAACTGTTGAATGGATTTAAAACTGCTAGGTTGTAGGGATATGAGCTCATTCTCCAATATGTTCCATCAAAGCTCTTATTTTTTGATAAACAATAATTCAAGATTTTCCCAAGCTTCTTTCAGAGTCCTAAGTCCCTCAAGATGAAACAAAAGATTCTGGGAGATATGAGTACACATGAAGCCTAAAACCGCATCAAGCCAATTCAAAAAAAAATTCTTTTCAACATGTTGTTGGGGCTCAGTTTCTCTACCCATAGTCATCCTATACAGTCCAAGATTGAGCAAGGATACCTGCATATATGCCCTCCAATATGAATAGTTGAAAGGTGTAAGGATACAGGGTATGGGAGCTAAGGAATCCATCTATCTGTATGCCGAAACAGACAATTTCTCAGGAGGCTACGTAGGTACCTGCAAATATCGTTGCAAAACCAAAATCAATTATCTATCATGTTAGTTTCAATCCTTTCCACCTCAACATGTACACTTTCTCAGAGTCCCACGCCTAGATAGACTTCTCTGAATAGAATTTAGAGGGAGCAAGGCTATCATTCTAGGATTTATGTGAAAACTCAACTGCTTTTGGTGTACAATGGAGGTCGAACAAGACTTTCCGCTAGCTTGGATAAGGATCTGATACCATGTTTGAATTATTGAACCATTGATCTACATGCAATACGAGCAATTGAAAGGTATACTTGTGCAGTGGAATGGAATGAACAATGTACACTGAATAAGACAAATTTTAGAGAAAACTGATAAGAATTTATTAGTAAATTACAACATTAATCTTCATTATTTCCAGTAGTATACAACTGTGTTACAATAAGGAGAATTTGAATCATGGGGATAAGATTTGAATCTACCAACTCAATCCTGACTGACAAGCTAAATAGGAGTTTCTAAATCACTACAGGGAGCCACTAGTCTAACTTAGGATAACTAAATTAGTTTGACAATCAGTTAAACTAGTTAAAACAGTTAAACTGACAAGGTAGGTGGAAAAAGGCGCCACTTCCCCATGCACCCATGCAAAACTAGCGCTAGATTAACTGAAAGCAATTTAATTGAATGTAACTAAAGGTTGAATCAGAATAACCAGTTACCTACTACAACCAACTGATGGAGGCTAGTGGTGGCACTCCGAGTGGCTCCTAAAATGTAGGGAATGGTCTCAGAGGCACTTAAACTCATGCATGAACATGCAGTAAGTGGTAGTTAACCTCTATATGTGTTCCCCTTACTCTATTAGAGTAAATATGTTTTCCTATGATATACAAAATGATCAATAGACTATATATGGATAAGGGAGGATTATAATAATCCTAACATCTACTGATATAAGGAGGGAAGTAGTGGAGACTACAACAACAATGGGAGATTTTTCTGGTGCATATTTTGATACAGTCGCTTGATTGATTCTTTCTATTGACCAAGAAAAAGAACATGTTCAAGCCTTGACTAGGGAAAAGTAGGAAATCATGCCCAGGAGTTGGAGGACTTGAAAACACAACATTTTGTAGACCTCGCTGCTGTGAAACATGTTAACGATGATTTGGCCAAAAAGTTAGTAGAGGATAAAGTTAAAGTTGCTCAATTGCAAAGTGAACTAAGTGATGTTAAGCGATAGTTATTTTTGTCTCGGTCTTAAGATACCACTTCTTCATTTGTGCAATTGTCAGAGAAGGAATTAAAGGAATTTGCATTGTAGGTAAATGACAGGTATACCCAGCATCTCACTGCATTGTTTGAATGATTGAATCGGATTCAAGAAGATTACAATGATTTTGGGCATCAATCCAATTTGTTGGAAGATCATATGGAAATAATAAAAATTGCTTTTAATGTTATGGAACATGTCATTGAATGGAAGGCACACATCAAGGAATGTCCTCCCGATATACCAAAGTTTGACAGTATGAAGGTTAAAGGGATTAGGATTTCAATTGAGTCCTAGGAGAATTCCTTCCAGGATGTGAAGGATATGATTGAAAGTGGACAGAAATTTTGTGTCAGGAAATCGAGGAAAACGAATGATGTCCCTGAGGATCTTCACTTCTCTAGGTTGAACGAGTTAGCTGATGCAGCCCCTGCCAATTTGATGTTGGTTGATGTGGAACAACAATTTGATGATCTTAAGCAGAAAATCAATCAGTTGAAACACATACAGTTGCAAGATATGAAATATTTTATAGAAATTCCTACTCTATAGAGTTTTCAAGCAAAGGAATTCCTTGAATATTGGATTAGGATGAGAAGAAAGGAAATTATTCCATCCTTGCGCAAGACTCATATACAACTAGAACATGCTAAATATAGTGATGTAGATTAATTATTATATGTATTTTCCAGGTGGAAGACTTTTCTATCTAGTTCGTAGCCTAGGAGTTAGGATCCCGATCTTGTTGGGATAATTTTTTATTTTTTAGAAATTCTAAAGTTTCTCTTTAAAAGTATGGAGACCCCTTTGTTTTGAGGGGTCGAAGGGATTGATAGGGAAAGGCTGCCAAAATTTGGAGCTCCTGCTTCTATACTTGGAGTTTATTGTAATGTATTACAATTTCTAATGCAAGGAGTCTTATGCTGCAACATCTCTAGTATCATATTGTGTTGTTAAATGTATTTAATCGATAATTATATTTTCCTATTATTGTAATCATTGTTGATTTTCTAAAGTGTGTTTTCTTTGTACAACAACATAATTAAATATTCGGGTACTACCCAAAGATACCAAATTATAACTTGAAATCATCTCTTGTAAATCTCTGTAAAGTACAGATCTAGAAACATGTTAAAATGGAAGAAAGTCATGTAGAATAATGCAGAATAAACTCACTTATAGCAAGGGGGCACTTCATATGGTTTATGGACATGCCATGGAAAATGTAACCAAAATTGAATAATATTCAAGTATCAAAAACAAGTTTGTGGGACTAAAAGACGAACTAGAATGTAGACAGTAGGATACACTCATGGGGGAGTGATTAGAACTTAGATTATCTCCTCAAACTAATGTATATAAACTGCAAATCAAAGAACAATCTAGTAAAAGGTAAAGGTAGAGTAATATCTATTCTTGTCATGAAGCAACAAGGTAGTTTGTTTCTGTGGTATACTGCATAAAGAAAGATGAGTTAGTTTGGACACCTAACTAACTCATTTATTCTTTAAGTAATTTCCTTTTCCTAAACCAAAATTGTTTGCAATTGGAGCACAGGTAAACTTTAAATCATGTAATAGGGAAGAGAGATTGCAAAGACTTGCATTAAGAAGTTGCATAAGTAATGTTCATTTTATTATTCAATGCATTAAATTATTTTATAAATGGATTTACTTTGTCATACATTACGATTTTTATAGCCATATTTATACATATTCTTGTATATTCCTATTATTGTTATCGTTATTGTTTCAACATTTTTTTGATTAGCAGAATTTAACAGATTAACAGTTGTGTGTCAACAAGGAATAGTCACACTCTCCTCCATCTATACAGGAGCAAGCTCAAGAAATAGGTCCAACTCTAGATACTGATCAATGATGGAGTAATAGAAATTGTTGAGAGACTTATAGTGGCAAGTCCAAAAAATCTAGACCCACACATGCTCGACTAGCTTGACACCTAGTTCTTCATGTAAAGATGTTGATAATGAAAATAGATATTTTAAATTATGTCTTTGTTAAGAATGTAAATAAATTTGAAAACAAATTCCCTACTAAAACCAAACCCTAACTTGAGGTGGATCAACTTACTAAAAAATTACCATCAACAAAACAAAAGAGTAACTCAATGAAAAATTAAAAACTTAGCAAGTGAAAAGGAACTAGATATACCTTCATTAATCATTTTTTGAGACTCAATGTGGAGGATAAACCAACAAAAATTGCAAGCTAGTAAAACTAACCTCTATAAAGTCTGGAGATACCAACTTAGGAGCTTTGAACAAATGCAGATCTTTTCCACTACCTCTCAGCCATTATCAAATTTCTTTCCACAACGTCTTAGCCACTGTCAAATTTCTTTCCACGATCGTTTTACGGGGTGAATTGGTGATTGTTGTTACTTGCAACCTTATATAGAAAAAATGCCCCAATTTGACTATATCATTCCAGAATCCACATTTCAGTTGAATTTCTTATTCATTAGGAAATATGGAGGTCATAAGTCATCCAATTTGTTGTTTCCCTTGAAATATGTGTTAGGATTAATTAATCCTCCCTTTACCCACACAGTCTATTTGTTCATTTTTCCTAGCTTAGGAGGTCATCATCACCCACTAGTGCATGGGGGACACACATAAGGGTCATCTTCCACTTACTGCACCTGATTTCATAAGTTTAGGATCCCTAGGGATCAATCCATACATTATAGGAACCCACTATGAGTGCCACCAGCAGTCACCTTTCATTTCCTATGGTAGGTAGTCATACATGCTCAATTATGCTTCAATTACCATCAGTTAGATTAGAGTCAGTTAGATTAGCGCCAATTTGCATGATTCATGGGAGTGTGGATGAAATTATTCACCTTCCCTCACCTACCATCATCGGTTAACTTAATATAGACTGATTTGGTTATTCGAAGTTAAACTAGTGATCTCCAGCCATGATTATTTCCACATTAAGTTAACTAACCAATCAGTTTGAGTTGGTGAATTTGAATCTTATCCATAGTATTTGAATTATATTTATTGTATGACTATTGTATAATTGATTAATTAATGAAGATGGATGTAATGATACTCTGAGCAATACTTGTCTAATTTATGTGAAATTTCTATCATGAATCTATTGTTCAGTTTACATTGATTTGATTATTCCACTAGATCCTTCTTTTCAAATAAATCTCATTTTGGTTTGTAGATCTATGTTTCATGAAATTTAACATGGTATCAAAGCCTATGTTCATGCCAGTAGAAAAAATCATAAACCACCATGCTTGCACAAGAAGCAGTTGAGTTTCCACATAATTCCTCGAATCTTAGCATTGCTCCCTCTGTATTATGTCCAGAGAACTCTATCCAGGTATGATGGATTCATAAAAAGTGCTCAAGTTGAGGTGGAGAGGTTTGAACTAAAAAATGTTTGTGAATTGAATTTTTTTTGCAATGATTTTTGCAGGCACCTACGTAGCTCTTGAATATTTGTTGATCAACATACAATGAAATGGAGAATCTAGCTGCTCTATCTCCTAGAATCCTTATACCCTTCAATTACATTGATTGGAGGGTAGATATGCAGATAGACTTATGCAACAAAGACATGTATAGGATGAAAATGGGAAGAGAACTCAAGCCCCAACAGTATGTTGAAAAATCCAAGTTTCTGAATAGGCTAGATGAAGCCTTTGACTTCATGTGCATCCACATCTCTAGGGAGCTATTGTTCCACCTTGAGGGACTCATAACTCCGAAGGAAGTATGGGACAATATTGAATCTTTGTTTGGAAAACAAGATGAGCTAAGAGGCCATATTATGGAGAATGAGCTCGTTGCACTCCATCCTAGCAACTTCGAGGCAATTCAACAGTTCTTCTCGAAATACAAAGACCTAGTCTTGCATTGTGGGATAGAGAGGAAGGATGAAAAGTTTGTGTTGTCAATTCTGAGCAAGCTTGGTTCAGAATTCTCAGTTTTTCTATCCACATTCCACTCTGGAAGAGTATCAATCCCAAATTGGAAAATGCCTTGTCTAGATGCATTTGCATAGTCATTGATCTAGGAGCAAGACAAATTGATTAAGATGGGAGTGCTCAATGCCTCCAAGAATCAATCCCTCTTAGATGGAGTCTCTGGGAATGCACAAGCTAAAGGGAAGTAAAAAGGAAATGAGAATAAAAATGTTGATTTGAAGTCAAAGGAGAAGCATAACCCTCCCGATGGAGCCTCAGGTTCCAAGAAGAACAAGAACAAGAAAATTGAGAAAGCTAAGTGCTCCTACTGTATGACAAGATTTCATCCAGAGAGTCAGTGCATGAAGAATACCGTTGACCAGCTGTCAAATCTCCTTGAATACGACATCATTTCCCTTCTGCAAGGCATAAAGAAGTCTGAAGCTGGAGACCAAATAGAAGGACATGAGAGGTGCCATGCCTTTGAAGTGGGCTTCACTCAATTAAAAACTTATCTTATTGATTTAGGAGCATCCAATCATATGGTTGATTCCAAAGAATCCTTCACCTCTATGGATCTCTTAGGAGGACCTATCATTCATATGGGGGATGATTCACAGATCCCAGCTATTGGGAGAGGTTCCATTAAACTTGAGCATGGACAATTCCAAAATGTGCTCTATGTTCCCTCTCTTGCAACAAACTTGTTATTTGTTTATCAAATGACACATGCAGGCTCTCTCAAGAGAGTTATATTCAATGTTGACAGAATATAAACAAGTGAATCTTCTACTAGAAATCTGATAGTTAAAGGGTTTTCTAATTATTCCTTCAAGGCATATGGGTTTTCCCATTTCCTTCCTACTTCATATCCAAAAGCCTTGTTGACTAATGCCAATAACACAATCAAGCTGTGGCATGGAAGATTTGGTCACCTGAACTTCAAGTATCTCCAGCAGGTGCATAATGACAAGTTGGTTGAGGGATTTCCTCTAATCAAATCATCAAAAGGAGTATATCTTGGTTTCTTGGTAGGGAAGCATCTAGAGAAAAGATATGATATTGGGAAGGAAACAAATTGATGGAACTTCCAACCAAAAGGTGCTTCATAGAGAGTAATGTGCAATTTGAAGAAGATCAATTACATGATCCACCACGATCTAAAGCATAAGAAGGTATAAGCAATATTTCATTTCCATTTGATGATGATGTATTTTCTAATGTTTTAGATTCAGAAGATGAGGAACAAGATCAACATGATATTTATGTTGAGATAGAACCTTAAGAGAATCTAGATCCAGATCCAACACTTATTCCAAATCAGAGGCCTAAATGGTCCCAAAATCTCATTGAAGCAGTTGGGAATGTTGTTGGGAATCCAGATGATAGAAGAAGAACAAGGTACCAGTATTAGAATGAACATGTTTCACTCTCCCACATATTTTTTCTACCTTCATAGTGGTGCAACAAACTTCCAGAGAGATTGTACATGATGGTAAGGACTAATCAACAATTGGGTTCACTGAAGAAGAAATCGGATCATGCCACTCTTCCTCTAGAAAGAAGAGATAAAGGAAACATTCATCAGATCAAAAAAAGATTGAAAAGTTCACATGCACAGTCCCATGATGTTGATGCATAGAAGAACCAAGATTCTGCATTACTACTCCACAAAGTTGCAAATTGCAAAAAAAATTTCACAGGTTTTTTTTCAAAGAGAAAAAAATTCTCTTAAGTATGGAAGCTTGTTTCCTGATTTCCTGCTTATTTGTAGGCGGGGGGTGGGCAGGTGGGGGGTTTCCCATGAGGTTTTCCCAAGTTTTTCTTTTTTATTAAGCAGTATTTTATTTCATCTAGATTGTATGGGTGACTTTTGGCATAGTTTCCAGGGCCCAAGTTGTCCAAAGTTAGGATTAATTGAGGGTGTTAGGATTAATTAATCCTCCCTTTACCCACATAGTCTTTTTATTCATTTTGCCAAGATTAGGAGCTCATCTTCATGCACTAGTGCATGGGAGACACACCTAAGGGCCATCTGCCACTTATTACACCTAATTGCATAAGTTTAGGATCCCTAGGGATCAATCCCTACATTATAGGAACTAATTATGAGTGCCACCAGTAGTCACCTTTAGTTGCTTGTGGTAGCTAGTCGGTCATGATCAGTTATGCTTTAGTTACCATCAGTTAGATTAGTGTTAGTTTGCATGATTAGGGGTGGGTGCCATTATTCACCTACCCTCACCTACCATCACCAATTAACTGATTGTAGACTATTTTGGTTATCCGGAGTTAAACCAGTGAGCTCCAGTTGCGATTATTGCCACATTGAGTTAGCTAACCAGTCATTTTGATTTGGTGAATTTGAATCTTATCCAAAATATTTGAATTCTATTTATTGTATGACTATTGTATTGTTGATTAATTAATGAAGATTGGTGTAATGATAATCTGAGCAATACTTGTCTGATTTATGTGAAATTTATGTCATGAATCCGTTCTTCAGTTTACTTTGATTTGATAATTCCATTGCATCCTTCTTTTCAGATATTTCTCATTTTGGCTTGTGGATCTATGGTTCATGAAATTTAAAAACCTTATGGTCCATATTTACCTCAGTGTGAGGGCAATGTAACTGGAATTTTCCATAAATCAGGGCTGATATAATTTCCAATCACCTCTATTAATGAAAAAATGAGGCGAACTAATTGCTAATCGCCTCCATCAATGAAAAAATGGGGTGAACAATGTCTTTTCCAATGCGTTACTGGAAAAATGCTGGCGAAATGCCCATTTCCGTATTAATTCACATGACTAAATTCAAGGAAAAAAAAATTCCCCTTTCTCGTAGGCCGAGCTAATTAATTTCCCATGTTTAAGCCATTAATAAATATTGACTAACTTACTAATTTAAGAAGAAACTTCTAATATTAAAATTTTACCCAAGATTCGTTTGGGACCCCTATAAATTCGCTCTTGGGCTAAATTTCGCCCCTAAAATCATCCCTCCTGCGTTATTGATACAACACAAGACCATCCTTGATACAACACAAGACTCCAATCTTGATACAACACAAGATTCCAATCTTGATACAACACAAGATTACAATGCAAGCATCCCACCTTAATACATGAGGACATAGATAGGACTTGATACAAGAGAATGTTCTGACTTGATACTACACTAGTCCTTAAACTTGATACAACACAAGTTTCCGACTTGATACAACACAAGTCCCTAAGTTTATACCACAAAATTCCTTAACTTGATACAACATAATTTTATGGCTTGATACCACACAGGTATGGAGAATGACTCCTGATGTTGTACATTTAACAATTCCTTAGTTAGTGATTTAAACATTTTATTTTGGAAAAACTAGCATAAAATAAAAATATGAAAATTATCGCTACTCTTTTATCTCAATTACAAAATCATCCATAAAATAAAAATAAATTTTGTGCTTCATTCAAAATCATTAGGTTTGAAAATTTTACCTATTATCTCATGATTAAACAAGTTTACTAGTTTTTTCTTTAGATATAATTTTTGCAATCTAGAATTTTCCTAAAAGAAAAAATTTAGATTTAGTAATTCTTTAAAATTCATTATTTTGTCTTACATTTAGAAGAATTACTTTGATGTAATTTTTTTGTGTTTTTTTTAGCAAGATGTTACTTACAATTTGTAACAAATAGTTGAGAAAATTTATATAAGATCAAAGTGTTATTTTGAGTATTTCCTAATCTAATTAATTCTATAATTTCTTTGCATTTTCTACATTTTTGGGAATTTTCATAATTAGTTTCCTTTATTTATACCAAATAAATCAATCATAAGACATAATGACAAAATTTCTAGTGGTAATAACCACTAAACCCTTCCAACTCTAATCACTAATCATCATAATCTTAGTGTTAATTTGTAGTTAGAAAATGGACTAAAATGAACTAATTCCCAATGTTCATCAAAATACAAGGACTAAATTAAAGCAAAATACACATTTAATGAGTGATATATAATGTGGCGCTAAATAGATGTTATTTTTGTTCTTAAGTTGCAAGTACAAAGTTTGGTGGATATTAGCTTCAACTACTAAATTCTACAAGGATGTCAAATCACTTCAAAAGCACCTTCTCACATCAATGATGAATTTACATTAACAAATAAGTAGGAACCTTTAGCACTCACATCTCTCTCACTCACTCCATTTTCAAGGTTGGGTGTGAAGACAAAAGAACTCAAGAAAAATCAATAATAAAAAATTCCAAGGAACCCTTCTCCTCATTACCCTTCTAGATTTAAAAGAATCAACTTCGAGGTGTACAAAAATATCAAATATCATCATTATTTATAGGATATCTAACAATATCACAAGTCCAATAAATAAGCCTCCTCGATTAGGGTACATGATCTAATGAGGGAGAATATGCTATAGTAAACCAATTCTTTCGTAAGATAAACTTCATTTGATTCATGCGCTTCACTCTTGGAATAATAATAGAAATAGGAAAGTCCATATAAGTCTTCCAATATCATGTGCTTCACTCTTAGGATACTAATAACATGTGACAAGGGAGAAATTCCACCAAAAACTTGAACCAAAATTTACAATAAGCTAAAAGCTAGACGATTCGCACCCAAAATCCCATGGTTTTTTTGGCTGAAATTGTTGAAATGGCAGTTTTTGGTTGTTGGGATTGTATAAGTGTTGTTCCCTAGGGTAAAAGAGGGAGCTAGATCCATTTTTGCAATGAAAATTGCAATTTTAAACAATCAAAATCATGATTTTAGCAACAAATCACATCATCGGATTCTGGCAAAAATCGTTGAAAAAGTGCAAATTGTCTAGCTTTTAGCTGACTCCAAAATTTACCTCATCGAGTGCACCTCACCTCACTATAAAAATAACTAAAGGACAACATAACACTTTATTCTCTAAACAAAGGAAACAACATTAGTCTCAAACATATCCTCATGTGCTCCACTCTAGAGAAAAATATATCATGTGAAAATAAGGAAAACCCACAAAATCCTTCTCATGGCATGCACTTCACTCCTAAGCCATAAATAGAATGTGTATGTGGTCTAAATAACCCCCTCCAATCAATATTTGAATAAGGTCAATAAGAATGAAATAACCAAAATAGAAAGTGCATGTCAACTCATCTCCAACCAACTCTTCAACAAGTGGGGCCCACCAATAACCTCTAGAAACTCTTCAAAGTAATATGGATGTCATAAATTTGACCAAAAAATTAAACTTCTCATAATGGAGTAAACTGGGTCTCCAAAAGTAGTACCAAAACCTAAACAATTTGACAGTGTTATTTGCCATCAGATTTTACCCCCATACTATACTTGACGCCGAGACTCAAAAAATGCAATATCTTAAAAAACTAAAATATTATATTTTTAGAGCTCGAATTTGGTAGTTGAAATTTCATAAAAACAAAACTCGATGCTCATCTCTCTAATGAGTATCCAAGTCCACTTTTAGATTACAAGAAATATCAAATTTCCAAAACTTTGAATCTTGAAAATATGAAAAGACCAATTTGAAGAACTAAATACAAAGTCTGCAAAATTATCAATTTTTGCTACTAAGAGATCAAGTTTCTGAAACTGTAAACTTTACAAACAATTAGAATCAAGCATTTCAAAGTTCCCATATGACTGTTCTCATCTTCCCCTACATCCACCAAAATATGAATGTTAATAACCTTATGCATGGGAATGCCAATTAAAGATAGATCTTGGATCCAAAAATGAAAACCTGCTAAAAGAATATCTCTAGAACCCTATATTCGAAATCTACTAAACATATATCTCACCTAATTGATTTTTTTCCCACTTGAGGCTGCAGTTTACACAAAAGGTTAAACACACTTTTATTTGCTAGAGGATTTTTTATTCCTCTGGTTTCTTTACCTCTTTGATTCCTCTGTCTTCTTTACCTCTTGATATGATAGAGTATAAAGAAATGGAGACGTGGAGTTAAACAAAAAATATAAGTCGATTAGTGATGCATTCATTTGTGGCATTGAATAAGCAACCCACGGTGCAGTATTTAATGTCATGGATGCAGGGATGTCGACAGTGCAAAACACGTTAACCATATTCTAAAAGACAGCTCATTAGGTACAAGAATATCAAGTAGGAAACAAGTTTCATGCTCATATTTCCATTGTCTATGTTTCAGAGTACTTGTAGCAATCCTTGAAGAGAAGCCATTTTGTGAAGAAGATTGAAAAAATCGAAGGAGAACAATCCCCTATCTACGAATCCTTTTTAATTCACTATATTAATATTCTTTGATGTTCTAGGACATAGGAACTATAATATTCTCCACATAATTGGTGAAACTATGAAATATATAAGGCATTTGGTAAATTGCAGATGCTTGGACATTATTAGTATGGAAGTTGGTCAAGGGAATCATCAAGTTCTTACAACAATGGAAAAATTTGCAAAACAAAATAGTTAAAAATTTACAGTATCTTGATTGTAAATGCAATCTTTGTAAGCACATAAAATTCACATTTTATAAAATTTTATGAACATAAATTGGAGGGCGGTAAAAATAATTTGCTAAAATTTGTGTGTTTGATGAGCAAGGGTGAAATTCAAATTTGAGTAGTACTTAAAAATGATTTATAATACACCCATAATGTTTGGTTGTAGATCACATTGGTATTAGTGGGTAACCCCTTGGGGTATCGCATCTTGGATTTGGGTCCATTTCATAAATGAATCGAACACCTATTCATGAAGAGAAGTAATCCTCATTTGTACATATCTCGCTTAAACAAATATATCACTATCGATTTTATCTTGAGATACTTATTTTATTGGACAATTCTTGTGTTATGGGTTTTCATTATGATGTATGATGATTGGAAATTTGGTTCAGTAAACTTATCACATGTAATTAATGATTCCCTACCATTCCTAACATGCTATTAGAGTTTGAGACATTGCCTTATGATCTTATGTGTGCATGAGAAGAGTGACAATATTGACAACAAAAATGGGATTGTGGATTATTACTACATTATCTTGATAAATATATATGAAAATGTTATCTAACATTCAAAAATGGGGTCATTATGGAGGTTTTGAGAAATACTGAGGGAGATATGATCTTTGAAAGTTGAATTTTTGAAAATTTCCCATTTTGCTAACAATTTTTTTTAAAATTTCCCTATGTTATGATGTGTGCATGGGAAGCATGACAATCATGGCACAAAAGATGGGATTATGATTATGACAACATTATATTGATAAATATATCTCAAATTGTTATATAACATTCCAAAATGGGGTCATGATGGAAGTTTTGACAAATATTAAGGGAAATATATGGTCTTTGAAAGTTGAATTTTTTAAGTTGTCCAATTTTTCCGTTGAGTTGCTCCATTGATTTTTGAAATATAATTATGAGATGTTTTCAGAAAGGAATTACAATAAAGGTTTGAGAGCGATTGGGGGAGATATGACCTTTAAGCACTAGCCATTTTGTTGACTAAAAATATTGATATATCATGTGGCAATGATACTCTCTACTCAAGGGTCCAATTGAGCTCTCTCTACTAAGTACTTTCTGAAAGAAAATTTCAAGATCCTTTTATAAAGGTGTCACAATAATGAGGGACATATGACCTCAAAATTTTGATTTTCTAAGAATGTTCATTTCACTAATAGAAAATAATAAATTGCATTTTAGAAAGATTTTGTATCTCTTGGGACATCATATTGTTAGAAGGGATTTAAAAGAGAACTTGATGATGTATCTTAATATAATTTTTTAGGTCATTTGGAGCTGAGGAAGAACATACAATTTTCCTCTTCGACTAGCCCTAGCACCCTATGTGCACCACTTGGAAGATTTACAACATAATCGCACCATATTGATAGTGAAAGTTCCTTTTAAATATTTTGTCATGGATGATCTTGATGAAGAAAACAAATTTCTCCAAAAATATCATGAGATTACTTCCATGTAGGTTATTGTTTCCAAGCTTAATGAGTAGGTTTCAATTTTGCAAGATTATAATAACCAACTTTGTAATGTTTTTTTTTGTAATATGATAATGCCAAACCATGGGATATTATTTCCCAACTTTGTAAAAAAGTTGTTTCTCTATAGAATGAAACTTCCAATGTCCGTGAGTAGAATCTTTTATTGCAAAAAACTAATATCCAACTTTATGATTGAGGTTCAACTCATAGTCGAACTCTCTTTACAAGGGGTACACTTAGTAAGCATGTGGAATAACACCTTCATTCATGGGACATTAAAAAACACCCCTAATTTTTGTACACAAATTTTATTGCTCAAGCAATGCCTTGATTACCCCAAGCTTCCTCTTCTCTCTACATTCTAAAATCTGTGTATCTATATTCATGGGTAAATTACAATATGCCTCTAATACCTATATCCATCGATATAATAAAATACCCCTCTCACCTTTTTATTATTAAGAGATATATTATTAAATGTTTCAGTAATATTAAAACCGCCAACATTATTGAACTTAGTAAGGTATTCCCTAACTAGTGACTCACTTTTACTTTATGACCTAGGTTCCTAAGGAGGTTGCCCCACTTTAGGATGAGAATATCCCCCTTTTTAACAATTATCAGGACTTGAAGCATGCATATGACTTCCTCCTCCCTCTTATAAACAAGAAGAAAAAATCTAACAAGGATCTGCAACATTTAAATTTAGAAAAAGGTTTGCACATCAAGGGATGATCCTTGATCCTTGCCAGCAATTGATAGATATGTGGTTACGATGGAGACACACACACATATTTTATTTTTTTGTTTTGGAGCATAAAAAAAATGTTGAAAGCATCAAGGGAGAAAATAACTAGCATAAGTTTCCCTCTCCTATGAAAATCTCATGTTGGAAAAGTAAAAGTTATTTCTTTTCCCCTTTCACACACACCATGGTTGGAACAAAATATTTAATGGTTCTTATTAAGGGTAATTCAGATATATATAAATGTTCTTATTAAGGGTAATTCACATGCAATCATGCCCTGTTTTATGTTAGTTCAACCCCTAACCCTAAGGTTTCCTCTTAGGTAATGCTTATCTTATCGGTTAGAAAACTAAAAGTAATTTTACCTCTTATTCCAGAACACATTTATATATATCTCTATGTGTTTTTGATCTATTATTTTATTATTTAGGCCTTGGTGAACTTTATTTTTAGTTTTATCTTGTATTACATTGTAGAATATGCTTGATGCAATCATGAAACCCTATGCACAATAGCTTTCTCTAGCTAAACCATACATGCTAAAGATGATGTGTATGGTCCTGGTCTTGTTGAGAACATGATGTTTATTAAACCCCCTTTAGTCCTAAATATGTGGGTTAGAAATATGTTTTAATGATTTACAAGATTTACTTTGAGTTATTGTTGGGAATGTTATATTCTTTGCATGAAATCAATGATCGAGGTTGATAGTCAACTGGTAAACAAGTCAAACTGGAGTTGGAAGTCGACAAACAATGGAACTATGGTCGACTGGTTGAACAAAATAGTTGTTTGAACAAAGACAATGTATGGTCGACAAATATTGGAATGATTGGAGATTGACCAAAGGTTGACTAGTTCAATTCAACTGCAATAGATTAACTGAAAGTGGTTAGGAAGTTACGGATTTCCATTAATGAACAGTTGGTTGTAACTAACTCTAGTACTATGAGCTAGTGTATGTATGACATTGATAAATAAGATGTAATGGGTATGCAAGTTGTACGGTAGAGTATGTTGTATTGAGGTGTGATTGTTTTCTAGTAAATCATTGTTGTAAACACTAATTAAGAGTGTTGTTAATAGATGAGCGGTTAAGCTCATTGGTTTGTTGATTTTCTGCGGTAGAGTGGTTTCCAGGGTAATTCATGTGTACTCTATAAATGTGTTATTTTCCATTGCTTAATGTATAATTGTGTTTAAATATATGAATCATATGCATAAACACTATAACAAGTATTAGAATCCAACAATTGGTATCAAATCTATATTTGGCTTCAAGGGGATGCCTTTCTTGTTGAGGGTTTGGTTGGCCCTGGATCTGGTGAATACTTGTTTCAATGGGAGTTTCCATAAATGTTGATTCATAGTTAGAAAGGACAACACATTGAGGATAGAAATTGAAAAGTTTAATGGGAATAATTTTGAGCTTTGTAAACTTAAAATGGAGGATCTCCTTGTATATTGAGAGAAATGGGTTGTTGTCAACCTTGGTGCAACTCTGATAGGTTTGTTGTTGAAATATTGGTAGAAAATCAATAGAAAAGGAGTACAATCTGATTTTGTTTAGCAGATTTTGTATTGTTGAATGTGTCAGGATAAGACATTTCAAAGAAGTTATGGGAAAAATTATAAAACTTGTACAAATTAAAATCTCTAGCTAATAAGTTGTTTCTTCAGAAAAATTTATACCTTCTGAGGATGAGTGAAGGTGACTTGATTACAAAGAAACTAAATGTGTTCAACATTGTGATTAGTTAGTTACTATCTGTGGATATTAAAATTACTGAGGAAGAAAAAATGCTTTGGTATGTTGTGTTCTTTACCAGAATCCTATGGTAGCTTGGACATGGCTATTGGAAGCAATAACACCACATTGAAGATCGAAGATGTGGTATCATCTCTATTATCGAAAGAGATGAGGCAAAAGAACATGGAAGGGACAACCCATGATTCTCTAATTGTAAGAGTACAACCAGTTGATAGAGGAAAAGGAAAAACCTATGGTAGAATATCAAAGTCAAGGGGTAGATCTAAGAATAGATCTAAATTTCTTGGTCCAACAATGAGAAGATGTTGGAAATGGGGTAAAGGCATGCATTATAAGAAATATTGTAATATGACTGAAGTTGAGAGAAGAAAAGGGTCCTAGGAAGGTCATTCATGCAACTAACGATAAGCCTTCATAAGAAGATAAAGGATACATGTGACTCCACAAGTACATAGTCAGATCATGACTCTTGGTTGATCAACTCTAGTGCGTCATAGCACATGACACCATGTGGAGAATGATTATGGGAATATGAGAAGTTCGATGATAATGATGTTCTTTTGGGAGATGATTCATCGAACATGATTATTGAATGAGATAAGGTTTAACTGTTATTAAAAGATGGAAGAATATGAACTCTTCCAGGGATACTGCATATCACAGGTTTGGTTCAAAAATTGATTTTTATAAGTAAGATGGGGAATGCCAATGTGCAGTTTGTATTTGACAAAGATATGTGTAAGATGGCATGAGGATCAAGGGTACTGATGAGAGGAGCCTAGAATGGAACACTATACAAGATATTGGGAAGGTCAGACACCAATGGATGTGTTAATATAGTATGTCATGAATCTCACAGTATATATTATTGTCTAGTCAACCCAAGCATGTTGTGGCATCAACAAATGAAGAAAATTGGTGAAAAATGTTATGGAGAGAAATTCCTATGTCTTGGGGTACCACAACAGATAGCTTGACTCCAGAAATCAATCATTTCCTATATGAAAGAGAAACCAAATATCTAACACTAAAGGATCTCAATTCGTACCTTATTCCGGACGGTTGATGTAGATCCCCGTTGAGCTTTTCCACTCTAGCTTGTATTGATAAATTGCTTCCTCAACATTCAGCACACAAGACAAGAATGCTATATATAATTGTGTTAGACCTACTCTAGCATATATAAGCAATAACATATAAGCATTTAAAAGCATCCATGGATCAAATTCTCATTTAAATACACATTATTGGATAGGAAAAGATATTTCTATTGATATAAAATAGAGATTACAATAGTGACAACCTCTGTCGGCACGTCTGTGAATCAGAGAAACTGATTCCCCCACTTGGGCCTCCGCCATTTCAATCCTCCATCTCTAGATACCAATCTCACAAGCAAAAGGCAAGCTTGGGAAGAACACAAAGTGCTCCAAGGGACAAAGGGATGTAGACTCAAGTATAAGCTCTGGCAACAATGGACTATAGTTTTCTTGCTCTTCAATTCGTCCCCCTTCAATGTATCCAAAGGGTTCCTTATATAGCTCTTCAATGGGGTAATGGAAGGTCGAATCCAACTGATCTCAAGGCATATGGAAGGCCAAGAGACAAGTGATTCGGATCCACATCAAGGAAAAATCCAAAATCATTTGGCCTTTTGCACACATCCCGATGTATGTGGTTTTAAGGGTCAAACCCGTGTATATACACGAGAAAGGGATTAAAAGTCGCGTATGGAAATTATTTCATGTTTTTAGGGATGATCTTAGGAACATCAA
The DNA here is from genome assembly GCA_001517045.1 of Pseudotsuga menziesii. NCBI lineage: Eukaryota > Viridiplantae > Streptophyta > Pinopsida > Pinales > Pinaceae > Pseudotsuga > Pseudotsuga menziesii. Next base: position 246,687 of record LPNX010579315.1, on the reverse strand, counting down.
AGGTACAAAAATGGTCCATGGGGTTTAAGGAGTCTGCAGAAGGACAGGGAAGGCCATAAAAGTGTGATTCACCATGTGTGGTAAAGTTAGCTGTAACAGATGCCCCCTAATGTGTGAGGTCAGAGGGGTCATACGATGGCTGAAATACATTATAAGTCCATCCTAGAAGTGGAGTGATGAAGAACCCAGTGGAAGAACCAACCATCCAATTAGTACAATACAATGATCTAACTCTGCACATAACTACAAGTAGATATAGCAGTCCCAGATACATAAGAGTACAATGGCCATGAATAGCCATGATACAAAATATGACATGTGTGGTCATCGCCACGTACAATATAAATAGCTCAGAATCTCCATGATGAAGATATACAAAGGATCATGATCTCCATGTAGGCTGAAGATATATAATGGATCAAGATCTCCATAATGGCTAGAAATATCTGACATATACTAGAATCAAGTCATGAGAGCTAAAATATCATGAACACTGGCATGATCAAGGAGGTAGCATATATGAGATGCCACCAATCTAGAAGGTTGTCTACACAAACCGCTACGAGTACATGTCCTACTATGCGAATAGAGGTGTCGAGGTCGAACATAGTAGTCCATCGTCTGATTACCGGTCATTGATGTATACCATTAACATACGTGAGATCACCCACCAATAATGATAATGGGAATCAAGGTACTAGAGTGCAAACTAACACGTGTGAATAAATGTGTTGAGGTCGAACACTTGAGAGAATCCATTGATCAGGGGACATGGATGTATTCCCAAAAAACTGTCGATGGCGAGAGAACCTGCCACTGATGACTGCAAGTCTCAAGGAACTCAAAAATGACTCTAGATTCCTATCCCAGAATAAATGATCTGAAGTCGATGGGATGAAATATGCTAGAAGGAGGGCATTAAGGCATCCCCTATCATCCAACACAAGGTACTCAACAAAGCTGTATAATTTGGAAGGACTCGATCATAAGGTGCACGAACCAGTAACTGTACTGGGAATGGCCGACATGAAAGTCAAGATAATTGAGGAATGGCCGACTCAGGTTTCAACTTCCTTCGAACAAGAGCATAAAGGCGAATGGTGATTGAATGTAGGTAGCACAGACTCGATATACAAAACTGGGACATCTCTGGGATACAGGAGGCATCGACAGAGGCTCCATAGGGACTGGAAGCTTAACTAGTCGGTGGAGATAAACTCAGAGAAATGAGTACTGCTCCTAAATTCAAACTATTAACCCAACCAATGGATGTGATATATAGTGCTCTATTCGAAGGCGACACGATTTGACTTCTGCCAAAGACAACATCTTTTCTTGTCCAAATTTTTGGTTTTTTGATTTTTTTTTGGACTTTTTCAAATATTTTGAAAAGCTTGAAAAAGAATAAACTCGCTTTATAGTTACAGACTAGGAGGAGACGAGTGTCAAGGGACAAACAAACTAGTTCCAAGCAGTGGAACATACCTATGCTCAATGCAAGGACATATGTGTAGGATAGCGACACTCAGGGGAAAGTCCCCTCCCTGTGAAAAATTAGGAATCAAGCTGCAAAGGATATATAAAATGGCTCTACATGGCTAGACATGAGACAAGCTCGGGCTATATGGCTGATACTCAAATTCAGGGGAGCCGACATAAGGCTCAATGAGGTAGGCAAAGCTCATGATAATGCAATTACAACTTGGCATAAGGGAGTCCTGGGGAAATAGGCCAGCAAAAGATCAAGAGGAGTATGAGGCTCTTGCGAAATGTCATGGCGATACTATATAAGGGACTCCCACACCCTAAAGGACAAAGTGTCGGCATGGGCACCAAATGCAAACAAGGAGCTAACTAGGGCACCCATGTAAGGTCAAACTCTACCATTCACATCATGTCACTTCTAAAACAGCAAGAAGGTTCCATGACAGGATAGAAATGGGTTCGTACCTAAGGTTATAATGAAATGGTCATAAGGTCATGCAAAATGAAAACAGAGGTGAAATCTAACCTATATGCCAATTTAAACATCATACCTGAAATCAGCATGAACGGGTCAAAACAACGGTTGAAACAACGCTCAAAACGGTCTCCTACATCATTATATTAGTAAAAAAGGGTCAGAAACGGTTCAAAACTATAGAAAGGGGGTAAATTTTTTTAAAAATTTGAAACATTTCTATAAATAGTAAAAAATTCAAAACATTATATATCATTTGAATTTTTTACCCAATTGAGCTCAGAACTTCAAATGCGAATTCCGAGAGTTTCAGCCAACGGAATCCGACACCGTTTTTTCCAGGTAACTTCCCATGCCATGCTCTTTCATTTGCATGTAAATTTTTCAAATTTCCATGGTCAAAATTGATTTCTAGGCCAATCTAAGATATGCACCTTAGCCCACGCGAAAATCAAGGATTTTTCCGCATATAGGACTGGCTATACATGGAAAAATGGCTCAAAGTCGCGTACATACGCAGTTGTTTTGCAAACAGTCGCATATGCGGCCGCGTTTAAGTTTTTCTAAGACATGTAATGACCAAAACTTAAATTAAATGTGCAGGATGGTTCTAGAATGGAGGGAACAAGAGCACAAGGATGTAGAAGAAGCAGTACGGGGCGATCTAATGGCTCAACAAGCTCTTCGTGCATGCAGGCTCTACAAGTTTTGGTGTCTTGGGGGCTTAAGGGCCAAACCAAGATTGCGGCAGATGCTAGTAGACTACTGTGATCCTGACTCAGAGTCTTTCCAGATCAATAGGATGTCCCTCACTATAGAGGTGGAGGACATATACTTCATTACAAGATTGTCTCGATGGGGGGAAGTGGTGAACCTACGTTCTCGCGGGCCCGGAGGTGGCCTCACCATAGATGAGTATATCACTGTATACTATTATCTAGACACAGAGAAGGTTTGGATTTAGATCCCAACAAACTCCATACAAGTACTGGGCTTGAAGGCCATACTACTGACACTCAGCAGGATATCAAGGCTAGCCTCACTCCACCAGGCCTCATGACCCTTGATGTTCTATGCAGTGGAGTGCATGAGACCCATACATTACGATTGGAGTACTGCGTTGTTGAGTAACATGAAGCAACAACTCAGCAACTGCAAGATGGGCAGGGTATGAAACTTCGGTTTCAGCAGTATACTGAGCACGTTCTTCTTTGAGTGTGTTCCGGGACTCAGCCCTAGAGTTGACGTTCCTCTTCACGGGGTTCAAGATCCGGCCCAACGACATTGAGCAGATACGATGCGTAGACTGGGTGGAGTCAGGGTGTCCAATCCCTATCCAGCTTACTTCTTTCCATGGTGGTGGCGACAGATAGTTGCCATCGATGATTACCCCTATGCAAGGATTGATTTTCGGGGAGATCTCGACATGCCTCTACCACCAGGATCAACATACGGTGACATTGGTAATGAATCCCAACCCTCTTTTTAATTTTTTTGAATTATTTTTTTTTTTTTTTTCTGTTTTTTGATATATAGACTCAAAAGGCATGTTTTTGCGTGACAACACATAGTGACATCCTATCATATGTATGCAAATGTAGGGCCACGGTGGCCTGGTGATTTCCCTCGTCATAGACGGAGGGGAAGAGGAGATGACATCATGGGTGTGGATGCAGAGCGAACGCTCCAAAGCATCCACACAAAATTTATGCAGCTGACACATAAGGTACCCATGGCGCAGGTTGAGGACCTACACCTAAGGCCATGCAACGTCAGGTGGTGGGTGTACCACGAGCATGGGTGCATTTGTTTCGACGGCTAGCTAGAGCCATGGTGACTTTCCATGATCAGAACCCCCCTCTTCCTCCCCAGGCTTAGGTACCTGGGAGTGACACATTTTTGTACTACCATGTATTATATTTTGGTGGCTCAGAAGCCCCATTTTTGTATTATGACACTTATGTATTATCACATTTTGGATGTTTAATGAAAAACTTTTATGATGATCGATTTATTTATTTACATGTGTAAAAATGTATGTTTGTGATGAGCTTATGGTCTGTGAAACAAATGCCAATCTAACACATAGTTAGCATATGAGTTAGCAACTTGATTATAAATTCTTGGAACATGAATGTATGTTATGTTGTCAAATTGTCGTTCTAACAATCTCACACATAAGAATATTTGTAATAATGTTGGATCCCTAACATGATACAAGCCATTAAGATGTGACACTACGAACTGCGAATCAAGACGTACCTTAAGAGAGAGAACACCATGTGAAATGATATCTCGTAGAAGCTCAATAACAGTACTATATTCAGCAACATTGTTTGAAGAGAGCCGTAAACATATGCCTCCTGAAGACAATACCTGACCCGTAGGAGTATAAATCACCCAAGCAGTAGAGGCTGAGTGTTGAGTGTGGCGGCTAGCACCATCAGCGAATCCTATGTAAACGGAAGACTCCATCGACATATGCCATAAGAAATGAAATCTAATCAACAAACCTGATCACCATACGAAAAACCTAACTATGTAAAATATTGTACAATAATATACAATAGTCAGCCCTGGCTAAGAATCATGCATAGTAATTTTTAAGACAGATCCCATTTCTAGGCTCTGCCAAGGCCATCCCTTCATAATCTACCAGCTCATAGGCGCCCTTCTCTAACACATGTTTGACAATGTAAGGACCATGCCACATGGGATTAAAATTTCCTACCCCCAAGGGTTCTTTAGCTTGATCCCATAAAAGGACCAATTCTCCCTCACTAAACCTCCTCGGATGGACAGATGTATCATACTGGACCTTAACGCAATGCTTATTCACTTCTAGAGCCACCAAGGCATCTCGGCGCTCCTCATCAAGCTGCTCTAAGTGGACCAAACGTTCCTCCAATGGGGAAGTGTCTGGTAAGAGATCTATGGCTAGCTTCAATGAAGGAATTTTGTATTCAACCGGCAAGACAGACTCCTCTCCATGTACAAGCTGATATGGAGAAAAACCAGTGGCAATCTTAACCGCGGTCCTATAAGCCCACAAAGCAGGATATAACATGATATGCCAATTGGTCTTGATTTGTGCGATGGTTCATTGGAGAATGGACTTAAGTGATTTGTTCACTGCTTCAACCTGTCCATTCGCTTGAGGGTAATAAGAAGAGGAATGCTCTTGCTTATACCCTAACTTCGAGGCCAACTCTTCCATCATCCGATTCTGAAAGTGCCTACCATGGTCAGTGACAATCTCCTTCGGAATACTGAACTGAGTAATGATCTGGTTGAATATGAAATGTGCAGCTGTCTCACTGTTGGATTTAACCATGGGCATAGCCTCATCCCATTTCGTGAAATAGTCAACAACCACTATAATATGATGATGCCCCCTAGCTGAAGCTGGGTTTCAATCCATGAAGTCAAGCCCCCACTTAGTGAAGGGACCGACAGTGATAATTGGATGTAATGGGGCAAGAGGTGAGCACATATTATGTGCAAACACCTGGCAAGGGTGGCACTTCTTGAATGCATTGACAAAATATTTAAAGATCGACGGCCAGAAATAACCCGCTCTCAAGATTTTTTGGGTTGTATAAAGCCCAGATAAATGACCACCACACGCCCCTTCGTGGCAATCATTCAACACAAACTCAGCCTCCTCATGAGTTAAACAATGACGTAAAATGGAATCTACCCCACAGCGGTATAATGTGTTATCCACTATAAGGTATTTTTTGGATACGTGATGTAACCATTGTCGTTCATTCCGTGAGAGGTGAGTAGGGACCTTCAATGTTTGTAAATATACGATGATATCCCGATACCATGGATCCAAAGTTGAGATCAAGAAAATGTGCTCATCGACAAATGTATCTTCACAAACTTCCTTCTCCTCCTCGCTTGGGAAATCCGATATAATCTCCACAAAAATCAACGATTTTTTCAATTTTGCTGAAACAAAATCGAGATCGAATTCTTGTAAGATGACAATCCACTTGTTATACTTTCCCCCTATCATCCTTCTAGTGAGGACGAACTGAAAGGGATTGACATGGGCTACCACCAAGGTCTGGCGAAGGAGAATATAGTATCTCAATCTTTGAACCGCATGAACGGTAGCTAAGGAAAGTTTCTCCACATGGGTATAATGGATCTCCGCATCTATAAGGTTTCGTCTCAAATAATATATGACATGCTCTTGGAGCTCCTCATCCTCCTGAACCAAAACCATACCAATCGTCTCCATAGATGCGACCACATAAAGTAAAAAATCATGGCTATAGTCGGGTGGACTAATCACCGGGGCCGATGCTAAGGATCACTTAAGCTCATCAAAGGACTCCTGGGCTCGCTCATCCCAACAAAAGGTAGTGTCCTTCTTCAAAAGACGCATAAAGCCTCTAGTCAAATTGGCAAAGTTGACGATGAATCTCCGCAAGAAATTTTCCATGCCTTGCAAACATTGAATATGTCTAAGGTTTCTCGGGGGATACAATTGAAGTATTGCCTCAACCTTTAAGGGATATACTCTTATACCCTCCTTGGAGACAATGAATCCTAACAAGCGACCAGACTTCACACAAAAGATGCACTTATGAGGATTTAACCTAAACTGGTAGTGGCGGCATCTTTCGAACACTAATATAAAATGGTAGGAGTGACGCATTCTCATATGAGAATGAGAAGCAAGGTCATCCAAAAAGACTTCAATAATTGATTTGAGATCATGGAAGATCAAGGTCATAGCCCGCTGAAATGTGGCTCTGGCGTTTTTAAGACCGAAAGGCATCTTTCGATATGCAAAGGTACCCCAAGGACAAATAAATACAGTCTTATGTTGGTCCTCGGGTTTGATCTATATTTGATTGTATCCAGAAAAGCCATCCATAAAGGAAAATACCTCACTTCCCACACACTCATCCAAAATTTGATCAATAAATGGTGTGGGAAAATTATCCTTAGGACAGGCACGATTCAAGTCACAGAAATCAGTGCATATACGGATTGCTCCCTGTTTCTTATCCACCAGAATGGGGTTTGAAACCCACTCCATCAAGGGAATGGGATAGATAAAACCGATATTTAATATATTTTCTATCTTATCCTTAATCGTAGGTGCTTTTCTAGGATTCACCGCACGCAAGCGTTGTCGAACAGGCTTAGCATTGGGATAAGTTTTAATTTCATGTTCAACAATGCGAAGGTCGATACCTAGCATTTCCTCGTATGAACAAGCAAATATGTCATGAAAATCTTTGAACAACTTGGTATACTCTTGAATCTCAGCATGGGAACATTCTACCCCAATATAGACATTCTCAATCTTGCCAGGATCGTGAGAGATATTGATAGGAATGGTAGGAGATATATTCGCCATGTTTTCGTCAGCCATCGGACCAGGAGAGCTTAATGGAACCACGAGACTACTAATTCTCTCACTAAGAATCTCCCTAAAGTCTTCACACTCCAAACCATAAAGCTCGGGAAGAAAATAAGATCTATGATGCAACTCTTCCCAAGGTGGCTCAACTCCAGACATGGCCTCAATAATAGCTTCATCTGATGGAAAAACACTATCAAGGCAGTCATGTGCATGAGAAGAATGATCTGCCCATGTAGGAAGCACATACGGGTCCTCCTCCTATGTCCGTGAAGAGGAAGGACTAGGCTCTGCAACACATTCAATATTCGCTTGATATGCTATCATTGCTGCAGGCAACGGCATGTCCGCTCCGATAGGCTTACACAAAGGACTCGGTGTAGGAAGAATCCAAGGATCTTGCATATGAGTAGTGCGAAAAGACACCGATCTCAATGAAGATGAATCCCCACCGAAACTAGACCCGATCATAAGAATAGGTGCAGGACAACTAAAGCTTCCCATAAGGGATGGATACATGCCCACACCCACACTCCCAGTTGTAGGCTGAGAGTGCTCGACAATTGGGATAGAAGCTCTCGAAGATGCGGTAACACATGGATTCTTGAATGACATTTGATCAATCATAACTATCTTCCCATTAAACGGAAAGCATACAACTCGAAATAGAGAAGACACTATGGCTTTCATACTATACATCCAATTCCTACCCAACAACAGATTGTAGTCAAGGGGCACATCAACCACCTCGACCTCGATCGCGATGGTCTTCCTTCCCAAACGGACCTTAAGAGAAGGAAGAATTCTATGCGGTCGAAATGATCTACCATCAAAAGCAGTCAACATGGTAGCAAAATTAGACAACTCAGGGGAACCCAAACCCTTCCAACACACCAAAGACATCACGGAAGTAGCAGCGCCTTCGTCAATCATAGTGCGTTTGACAGTCATGTTAAGACATTCTACATGAATCAAGAGAGACACATAGTAACGCAAGCGAGGTTGTAGTCCTGCGGTTTCAAATTTGATGATGAAGGAAGAGTTATCATCGTTAATACCAAGAGCAAAAAGCAAATCCTTCCTTTGCGAAGGACAACTCTGAAGTACTTCGAGTGCAGACATCGCACAAGGAGTGTGGCCCAAATCCTCGACAACTGAATAATTCTGGGCGGCTCGGGCATTAGGATTATGCCTCGAACGCTTAAGGACCCCCTTAGGAATGTGAGGTCCAACTTCAGGTTTATCCACATGGTTTTAAATATGCAAAGGACTCCCGGGTGGAGCAGGTTCCTTTCTAAGGTCAGGTTGTGACAAACCATAGTCCTTCGCACAAGTCACAACCTTAGTAGCACGCACCATATTGATGCAACCATGACCACTACTAGCTTCCACCGGATCTTGATCTCCACCAGACTGATCATGGGTCCTCGAGTTTATGTTTTGATTATGGGGTAAAGGGTTGGTCAGCACAGTTGGGCCCTGTGCTATGAACCTCGAGGCTTCTTCTATACGAGGGCACAAGTGAGTGAGGTGGTCATCCTTACACAATTTGCAAGGAAACTTAACCTTACGTTTAGAATACTTGTCCCCCCCAGCATTACGGGCATTCTTGTCATTAGAATTAGCATTTTCATTCCTATTCCCACCCTTACGATTATTTTTACCCTTTTTCTTATTCCTTCTAGGTTGCTGGTTACCCTTTTGGTCCGACGATTGTACCAAAAGCACACTCGTTGTTTGGGTGGGTTGAGATGAAGCCATGGCTTGTCCTGAAGTAGATTGGTTGATAGACAATTGACTCACTTGTTTCACAACTGAATCTACAGGTTTGGTACTCGTACAACCAACAATGCCATCAGCATGTGGTCCAGGTTTGACCTTAGGGTTGAAACTAGAACGCAAAGCGTTAGGAATAATATCATATAATAATCTGGACTGAGCATAAATCAAATCCAATTCCTGCGCCCTAAAAATGGCTTGTTCCTCGTTCTGAACTCTGGACGTAGAAACATCCTTCGCTATATAAGGCAGTAATCAATCTCTTCGAGGAGAAACTTCACCGGTATGAAAGCTTTAATCAATCTCTTCCGTCTATGCCACTCTTGGATATGGTCCGAGATATGCATGGCTTTGTCTTGCTGAAATGTTGACAAGAGTTCTTTACCAACATCGTAACGCACTGGTACTTGGAAGTGATTAAGAAAAGTCATAGCTAGGTCATCGAACAAAACGAATGCCCCCCTAGGTAACTCTATGTACCATTTCACTGCATGCCCGGTGAGGATGCGTTGAAATAGCCTTAAACAGAACGAATCTTTGTGTAAGGAATTAGAAGAGCACTAAAGGTGAAATGTAGTAACATGTTCACTAGGATCTTCTCCTGGTTTTCCCTTGAATTTGGGAATTTCCAAGGGAAGCTTATTAGGGACAGCCGGCCAAGCTGGGTCATGAGAGACCGGATCGTTCGTTAGTCTCGACAAGTTAGGTAAATTTAACTTTGCAAGGAAAGGGAGCCTAGGTTGAGCAGGTCGATGCCACACTCCCTGATAGTTTTGGTTCACATAAGATTTATTACCGTAACCACCATGGTCATGGCCATAGTATCCTCCTCCCGTTTGACCCGTGTAGGGTGACATGGAAGCACCATAATGTGGTGTACCTTGACTATGTGGAGCTACGAAGCCATAATTCAGGGAGTAATCAGGTTTTTGATACCTGTACCCATAAGGTGAATAACTCTGTCCATACTGCGGTCCATAATGTTGTCCCTGAGAGGTTCCATAAGATGTCCCATGATAAACTCCATAAGTAGGAATATGAGGAACTCCCTACAATAGACCATAAGACATTCCAGAAGTAGGAATATGACCTCCCGAAACAATAGGAGGTACCTGACTTTGAGACACGACTACGTGAGCAGCATCAGTACGAACATGACTAGTAGCAACATTCTGGCCTGAAGGACCACGTGAATGAGGGGGAGGAATAGCATTCGAAGAAATAGGAATAGAGAACATAGGGACATGCGAAACGATGTAAGTGGTATTCCCTATAGTCACTCGTCTTGGTTCTGGTATCCGAATAGGACTACTAACTCTAGGTCTAGGACGAACATGTGATGTAGCCTCCACCGCCGGGATGGAGGGTGCAATGTGACTCGTGCTCCCAAATATCTCCACATGGAAAGGAATGGGAATGCCCCTAGGCATAGTGCTAGGTTCAAATTCTGACCCAGCATGGTGTGCCAGATCATGTACAGGGATACCAGACATGCCATAACTAATATAACTAGTGCTCGCGGGTTAATGATGAGTCTCGTCGCCCGGAAGCCAATACTAGCACCCCGTGAATGAGGGATCATACCCAGAGTGTGCAGGTATATCATGTGAAGGATCATACCTAGAGCGTGTAGGTATATCAAGTGAAGGATCATATACAGGAGTAGGATATTCTTCCCCAACCTCATGAGGTGGAGAAGACAACTCAGGAATTTCATCTTCATGATCTCCCATCGTGTGTGAATCAATGTGAGAAGTAGTCCACCTGGACTGTCTATTTCTCTCTCCCAAAGGAGGAGGATATGTAAAAGGCGGAAGTCCCACTAAATGATGAGAACGACGAAGTGTCGCACCCGAATCCACAATGACTCAAAAAATGAAAAAGACTCTTCTAATTACGCAAACCCTAAGCAAGCTAGCGTGCAAAGAGCATACACCAATATAATATAAATCCAATCACAAGAAAACAAGGGTAGGATATGTGAGCTCCCGAATGAAGCATGTATGTCTCACCTAGGAGAGGCTTGAGACTCTCATACACAACAAGCGGAGGTTTGTAACCAATTATTGTGGCCCTCAGCTTCAATGCATATAGCAACTGTGCTGTCTGACCCCAACCTGGCCGGGACACCTGCAAAGTACCCCCTCAATAACCTAGGTAAGGCCACTAAGGTCACCTCAATGTAATCAATGCTCAGGCGGATAGTCGCAGGCGGGATTGACCGTATGGGCAAGGTAGCAAAGCCTGAAACTCTCAAAAGAGCCCCTAGATACGAATACAATCCTGGAAATATCTCTGGTGCTACTCAGTCATGGCTAGGGGTCATCCCAATCAATAACCTCTCACACTACCTTGTGCTTAACTCCCTTGTAAGAGGAGGATCCTGAGAAACACTAATTATACCAAGGAATTTCACACTCTCACCTGGACAGACACATACATGTTGTTGTTTAGTGATCTTGGAGAATTTACTCACAATGAACTATTCCAAGACCCTAAAACCTAATCTTGTTGGTGTACCCTATAAAACAAAATAGTGTAATCCATTTTAATTAAGCATTGATTTTATTTGGCTTATTACTCAAAAAGGTAGATGATCGTGCAACCAATGGTGTTATGACGCAAACATGAAGTAAAATGCACACCTAACAATCAATGCAAATGCATTGTGTCGAATGAAAAACAGGGTATGCTACTATGTGAAATGCAAAATTTCTTCACATGACAAATGCAATCATTCCTATATGAAAGCCTAACTAGTACTTCTCTAAGCAAACCTAGTGCAAGTACCATGCAAAATGCAAAGTGCAATGATGCATCATGATGTAAAAGAAGCAAATATTTTTGGATTTTTTGAATAAAAATGAGATTAATAAAGCAAAAGAATGACTCTACCAACCCTAGACTCTGCAAGCACTATCAAACAACACCCACGCAAAGAACTAAGGTAAAAGAGACCTAATGCACTAATCCCAAAACAAAAAAACAAAAAATGCAATGACAAGAACATTCTTAAAAAAAATTTACCCTAAAAGGCATTTCTGGTCAGAAACAGAGGTGTCTATAGACTCTAGAAGCATTAAAGGAGAATCAGCAATCATCAAAACTCACCTAGTAACACTCAATCTTCCTCTAAAAGGAAAAACTTAGGGCATACATGACTGTGTGCAGAAAACCCACGTATATACGCAGATATCTCAGTCAAAACCGCGTGTACACGCGACTGTGAGGCAAAAAATTGCGTACAGGAAGAAAAAGAGATAAAAATGAAGGCAAACAGATAAGCTGAGACAAAATTCACACCTATCAGACACTACCAAGAAAACATGCCCCCAGGCCCGACTCAGAAACGAAGAAATCAGAGAAATTCAAGAACATTGAATGCCGATAAAAACCCCCAGAGGACAATGACTAGGAAATCCCCATCGGAGTCGCCAATTATGTTATGGAGAGAAATTCCTATGGCTTGGGGTACCACAACAGACAGCTTGAATCCAGAAATCAGTCCTTTCCTATATGCAAGAGAAACCAAATATCTAACACAAAAGGATCTCAATTCGTACCTTATTCTGAACGGTTGATGTAGATCCTCATCGAGCTTTTCCACTCCAGCTTGTATTGATAAATTGCTTCCTCAACATTCAACAAACAATACAAGCATGCTATATATAATTGTGTTAGACCTACTCTAGCATATATAATCAATAACATATAAGCATTTAAAAGCATCCATGGATCAAATACTCATTTAAATACACATTATTGGACAGGAAAAGATATTGCTATTGATATAAAATAGAGATTACAATAGTGACAACCTCTGTCGGCATGTCTGGGAATCGAAGAAACTGAGTCCCCCACTTGGGCCTCTGCCACTTCAATCCTCCATCTCTCGATAGCAAGCTCACAAGCAAAAGGCAAGATTGGGAAGAACACAAAGTGCTCCAAGGGACAAAGGGATGCAGACTCAAGTATAAGCTTTGGCAACAATGGACTATAGTTTTCTTGCTCTTCAATTCCTCCCCCTTCAATGTATCCAAAGGGTTCCTTATATAGCTCTTGAATGGGGTAATGGAAGGTTGAATCCGAGCGATCTCAAGTCATATGGAAGGCCAAGAGACAAGTGATTCGGATCCACATCAAGTAAAACTCCAAAATCATTTGGCCTTTTGCACACATCCCAATGTACGCGGTTTTAAGGGTCAAACCCGCGTATATACGCGAGAAAGGGATTAAAAATCGCGTATGGCAATTATTGCATGTTTTTAGAGATGATATTGGAAACATCAAAGGTACAAAAATGGTCCATGGGGTCTAAGGAGTCTGCAGAAGGATAGGGAAGGCCATAAAAGTGTGATTCACCATGTTTGGTAAAATCAGAATTGTGTTACGGAGAGAAATTTCGATGGCTTGGGGTACGACAACAGACATATTGACTCTAGAAATAAATCCTTTCCTATATGCAGGAGAAACCAAATATCTAACACTAAAGGATCTCAATTCGTACCTTATTCCGGATGGTTGATGTAGATCCCCGTTGAGCTTTTCCACTCCAGCTTGTATTGATAAATTGCTTCCTCAACATTCAGCAAACAAGACAAACATGCTATATATAATTGTGTTAGACCTACTCTAGAATATATAGTCAATAACATATAAGCATTTAAAAGCATCCATGGATCAAATACTCATTTAAATACACATTATTGGATAGGAAAAGATATTTCTATTGATATAAAACAGAGATTACAATAGTAACAACCTCTGTCGGCACGTCTGTGAATAAGAGAAACTGAGTCCCCCACTTGGGCCTCCACCACTTCAATCCTCCATCTCTCAATAGCAAGCTCACAAGCAAAATGAAAGCTTGGGAAGAACACAAAGTGCTCCAAGGGACAAAGGGATGCAGACTCAAGTATAAGCTTCAGCAACAATGGACTATAGTTTTCTTGCTCTTCAATTCCTCCCCCTTCAATGTATCCAAAGGGTTCCTTATATAGGTCTTCAATGGGGTAATGGAAGGTCGAATCCGAGCAATCTCAAGGCATATGGAAGGCCAAGAGACAAGTGATTTGGATCCACATCAAGGAAAACTCCAAAATCATTTGGCCTTTTGCACACATCCCGATGTACGCGGTTTTAAGGGTCAAACCCGCGTATATACGCGAGAAAGGGATTAAAAGTCATGTATGGCAATTATTGCATGTTTTTAGGGATGATCTTGGAAACATCAAAGGTACAAAAATGGTCCATGGGGTCTAAGGAGTGTGCAGAAGGACAGGGAAGGCCATAAAAGTGTGATTCACCATGTGTGGTAAAATCAGTTGTAACAAGAATGGTATTTGTTCTATGCACAATAAAGGTATGGTCGAAGGACTCCATGACTATTATAAATAAACAAACTCCTATGAACATTGTATTTATGGTAAACATAGTTGTGTAAGTTTCTCATCTAGTTGTACTAGGGAAAACTAAATATTGGAGTTAATACATGGTGATGTGTTTGGGCTAGTGTTAGTCCCTTCACTAGGAGGATCACAATATTACATCTCTTCCATATTTGATTTCTCCATAATGAAATGGTTATATTTGTTGAGGAAGAAAACTGAGTTCTTTGAGAAGTTCCGAGAGTTAAAGGATATTGTAGAAAATCAAACTGATAAAATGATCAAGTTGTTGACAGCTGATAATGGAGGGGAATTTTGTGGTAAGGAGTTCAACTAGTTATGTAGGAAACATGATATAGATTGACAAAACACAACTCCTTACACATAATAGGCATGGGTTGGTAAAAATACCTCTCTCACACATCTTATAGTTTTTGGATGTAATGCCTTTGTGCATATACAAAAGGAGAAAATAAGCAAACTTAATAACAAGTTGGAGAAATGCATCTTCACCGAGTGTAAGGATGGAGTGAAAGGGTATACATTGTGGAATCTAGTCACAAGGAAGGAAATTTATAGTAGAGATGTAATATTTTGGGAATTCAAAGTTACTCCTAGGGATGAATAGGTTAGAAGAGAAAAGGAACTAGAAAAGCAACAGTTTAAAATGAACGCCAAAAAACTAAATTTAGGCGAGTCAACTGAAACTAACAAAGAGGTGGAACAACAAACTCCAGTCATCAAGAGGTCTGATCGAGTAAAGAAATGACACAAAATTCACAGCTATTCGAAAGGAAATGATCGAGTAAGGTGACTGATTTGGGATCTTTTGGGTGATTTATCACAAGAATTGCTTGTAAGAAGATAAAGTCATTGGCAGGTTGCTTCTTGGGGTGGTTATGAATTAGTGCAAAAGAGTAGTGTCATTTGAGGGAAATTGGGTTTAGTGGCACAATTTGGAAATTTCTTCTCTCCATCTTCGGCCTATTCTCTCCTTGTGGGAAATTCAAGGATGTTTGGGGGCATCATGAGTGACACCAATACTGATAAGGATAGGGTTTGTTGGAGTTGGGACCCACGAGATGTTTGTGTAGACATCAAAGAAATGAAAAACCTCATGCAAAGTATGAATTCAAGATTGGAATGGGTCATTGAAAGAGTTTATCAAGGGACTTCTCATGCTACGGTAATGGATTATCGTATTGATGACATGGAGGAACAAGTTCATGTTTTGAGCGTGCAAGTGGAAAACTTAACCCTCAAATTTGAATCTCATGATGTTATTCTCAGAGGAGGTCATTCTAAGAAGATTGAACAAGTTAGTTTCCGTGACTTGCATGGATATTTTCTTCTCTAGTCGATGCACCCCATGGTAGAAATTTCAAGTTCTTCTATAATACAAGAATGATAGGTGTGTTTCTAGTTTTTGTTGTTCCTATGTTTAAGATCTCTATATGTAGTGTTTTTGTGTCTATCTACTACAATAGTTTGTATGGATATATTGTTCTTGAATAGATGTCTTCAGAGTCCGATGTTGGAATAGGATTCTGGGTTTTGTCTTGCTGCTAGACGACCTATTTTTGAAAGTATGCTATACAATTTTTTGATGTTTTCTCTATACGGTTTCCTTTGGCTAACTTCTCATCCTTTTTAATACAAGAATTTAACCATTTTAGTTATAAATTTTTTTGATAATCTAAATGATGACAATGGACATTTATCTGACATATTTTCCTTGCATAAATGATGCATTGTAGGTAGACACTAGCCAATGGTATCATTAGTCCTGTTATAACTAATAATTAGTGGATGAAAAATTATATAATTGCACCATTTGATATTGAAGTTATATTTATTTTCTTTATTCTTTTAGAAACATAATATACATGTTTTCTTGGTACACATAGAATAATCACATTCATGAAGCTATGCATATATTAATGTGATGAGTGGTTGAATGATATGCAATATAGGGTTCCCTATAGGCATAATCGAGGTCAAGGTACAACTGGTGGATTACTCAGATGACAACCTGTTAGACGTCATAATTTTTGGGTTTCCATTCAATTGGAAAACCCAAAATACCAAATAATATTTTTAGAATGGTGAGGATGGTCACATCAAGCGTTTCATCATCCCAATTGAACAATCGGAGGGATCCACGTCATAGGCAGGGAAAATTTTAGGGGATAAATTTATCCCTTAGGATAATTTTTGACCTTTTTTCCAAAAAAATATTCACCAATTTTCATTTTTTAAGTCGATTCATCCAAAGTCCATGGGATAACATTTTTTTACTATTAAAAGCATAAAAATTGTCTACAACTATATAAAATACTTAGAGAAATTTGAACCTTTTTACAAAATTATCACCCAACATTTTAGCGTTGGGAATTTAAGGTTCATCAAGGGTTCCTCATTTTAAGAAATTTATGGACGCTTAAAATTTTCCATGGTCAAATATTTGTGTAAATTTAGTTGGATGGTACGATTGATCCGACTCTAGATTTGGAAAAAGTTTGATCACACACACTACTGGTGGAAATAGATCATGCTCCAGAGATTGAAGCACGTGATGGGACAATTGATAAACTTTTGTGGAGATCTCTCAAGTGGAATCAGGCTAATATGGTTTATGGATCCAATGTTCCTCATTTTCTACTGAGGATTTTGTGGGAAGTTGGATAGACTAGAGCAAGTTCTATAGCCTATGTATGTGAACTTATTTTACAATTTCCAAAAATTGGTGAAATATGATCAGTTCAAAGGTGGTTGAATGGATTCGGTTGTAGATACAGATGTCAATGTTATGAAGATTGCAGACTTGGAAGGTTGAGCCTTGGTAGGGATTTTTTTGGGTTATTGGGTTGGTTTGCGTTCTTTATTGGGTTTGGTGTAGGAAATAAGGGCGCTTATGGTGAGATACAGTTCAATTATCCATATCTTTCCATGAGATTGGTTAAGGTTTGTATTTCAAAAGAAGGAGGATATTTAGTGCATGCTACAACGATGTTGGTTTATGGAGAAACACATGTTGGTGTTAAAAATGTGGTACCCACTATTTGATATTAGGATGAATTCTCAATAAGTATGCCAGTTTCAGTCAAGTTACCTAGACTTACATTAGAATTATGGGCATAGATGGGTTTCAAGGAAATTCGAGACGCATTGGAATTTTTTTTTCAATGGATGAAAGCACCCTGCATATCCCATCATTACTGGTGTCTAAGAGGTTTTTGGTTAAATTCGACATTTGACAAGGATGATATGAGTTCAGGGAACTAATTGTAGGTGAAAATTAATGTACTCAAAACTTTGGGCTATCTTAATGTGCCCTTTAGGTGTTCCTATTGTCACCTTTATGGGAACATGGTGGCTAAATGTAACCTATGGCTCCAATGACAAGTTTGGAAGACAAAGAAATAGGAGAAGCAACATGAATAACCTCATGAGGTGATAGGATATAAAATCCTTATTGGATATGGTAAGGAATTGAGGGGCTAGGAGGAGTGGTCTATTGATGAGTCCATGGGAAAGTCAACTATAACTTTGGAGGATTATAACTACCAGGAATTTATTATGGGTGACATCTCCATCCATTTGATCCATGAGAATCGATTCTGAGATACTTGTTAGGATATTATCCATGAAATCTTCAATGAAGTTAAGTTATCTCTGATGCAGTTGGTCCAATTTGGAAAATTTGTGGGAATATGGGTGCTCCATGCAACATTCAATTGGGTAAGTCATTATAGGACACAATTTATTTACCTCTTATGATTGATTCAGTCCCCATATCTATTGTCCAGCCTAATATGGGTGCCAATAATTATCCTTTAGATGTAATTAGGAAAAATGGGGTGGGGACCAGTTTCAAGGGGACAAAGG
This sequence comes from Pseudotsuga menziesii, assembly GCA_001517045.1. Classification (NCBI taxonomy): domain Eukaryota; kingdom Viridiplantae; phylum Streptophyta; class Pinopsida; order Pinales; family Pinaceae; genus Pseudotsuga; species Pseudotsuga menziesii. The sequence goes on along the minus strand of LPNX010579315.1, from coordinate 228,287 downwards.
AAAAAGACTTTGTGGTGGCTATGTTTGACAATTCATATTATTTTCTCTCATTCCCTCCTGCATCCTAAGTCCAAATGTATTATTCATTCATATTCTAAGTGAGGGGGTGGTTCTTATTTGTTGATATCATGGGCCTATTCTAGGGATCTAATGGAATAATGGGGTATTGGAATTTAAAATAAAAAATATGTTGTCCATTCTAGAGTGGGTAGGAAGTTGGGAATCAACCAAGCTCAAGAAGTAGCTATTAGGGAGGTCATATAGGGTCGGAAAAAAATATATTTCAGGGGCCCTTAGAGAAAGTAAAACCCCAAATTTGGTGCCAAAATGAACATTTTGTTAGTGAGTTCTAGAGGATTGAGAGGATATGACAAACTATTATCCCTCAAGCATATTACTGATGTGGAGAGGCTTGATATTATCTTGATTCAAGACAATGTGTGTGGGGGGGGGGGTATTGGTTTTTGAGCTTAATAAGTAGTTTGGGGGACGGTATTTCATTTGTATGAACTTAGATGGACACTAAGGGGGTGTTATAACTATTTTTTCCAATCATATGTCCTTGTTTAATTGTTATGTAGTTAGCTTGGGCTTGTGCATGGAATTTTATTGCAAGAGTTTGGATAGTTTTTTCATAGATCTTAATATGTACATACCATACAATGGGAAGCAATATTTTTGGGATTATATGTTTGCATTGTAGTGTTTAAAGGTGAATAACCACATAACTGGGGGGGATCTCAACCTTACTATAAGTCACAAGGAAATTTTGGGGTATTTATCTCGGGAAGTTAGTACTACTTAGTATTTTTTATACAAGTTTGAGAAGGTTGAGTGGATCGATGTGGGACCTTGCCAACTTTGGCCTACTTGGAGTGACAATCAGGTCGATGTGGAGAGAGTAGCTAAGAGACTTGATATATTTTTAGTGCATGACAATATCGTCCAGTCGGTGGAGCACTATCATTCATGGGTTGGTAGCAATAGATTATTGGATCACTTCCCCGTATTTTTGGAGCTAGGTATAAATGAATCCAATATAGGAGCTCCTTTTAAATAAAACTATAGTTGGTTAGAGGAAAAAGAATTGCAACAGATTGTAAAGTAAAATTTGAAACACATTGAGGTGGAGTTTGGTGAAAGTGTTGGTGCCAATTCTATGACTTTGCTTCGTGTACTTAAGGAGAAGGTGGCTGAGTGGGGACAAGAGCGACACCATAAAAGAGATGAACTGATTTTAGATGAGGAAGCATAAATTGACAGATATTTGCATTACATAAGGAGGGGATTGTAGAAGAGAGAGATTGAGAATCAATTATTAGTTTGGAGCAAAGGAGGGACAACATTTTGAGGGATCAACAAAATGATTGGAGATTGAAGAGTTGGGTTCTTTGGTTATCTCCTAACAACCAAAATACCAAATATTTCCATAATTTTACAAATAATTGGAGGAGTTGAATACCATTTGGGATTTAAAAAATGGGGAGGGGGGTAGTCGATTCATGGATTTCATTACCTCTCTCGTATGGGGGTCAATCATTTCAATCATATTATCAAGGACCCAATTAGAGATAATTGGAGGAAAGTATTGAATCTTGTGGTAATATTTCTTAGGATGGTTGAGGAGGATGAGAATGTGGAGCTCTTTGCCACTATAAAATTTGAAGAACTTTGGGAAATTCTTTGTTCATTTGAGAGGGATAAGAGTCCTAAACAATGGTTTTTTTGGTGGATTTTTTCAATCTTATTGGTCAATATTTTCTTAAGGTGGTGGAAGAGGTTCAACTTTCAGCTCAAATGCCTAGATAATTCAATTCCATCTTCTTATAATTATTCCCCAAGGAAAACCTATGTTGTCCTTTGAATATTTTATACCAATATCACTTTGTAATTGTATTTATAAAATTATATCAAAAGTGATAGTGGTTCATATTAATCCATTGCTTTGGTGGGTGATATCAATGGAATAGTTCATATTTCTCAAGGGGAGGATTATTCATGAGGCCATTGACTCAGTGCAAGAAGGTATGCATTCATGAATGATAAATTACATCTTTGTAATAGCTATCAAATTAGATTTTCCAAAATCTTATGATTGTGTCTCTTGGATATACTTGTCTCTTCTCTGGATGCATGTGCTGGGATTTAGACTAGACCTAGTTCGATGGATCATGGGATGTGTAATATCATCCTCCTTCATGGTGTTGATAAATGGCTCAGATTTTGAATTTTTAAAGCCTTTGCAGGGCCTTGCACAGGGGTTCCCACTATCCCCTTAGCTATTTTTTTAAGTTGTGGAAGGCTTGACTTAGACCATTCATGTTGTTTTCAGGAAGAGTATGCAAATTCAAGGGATTTCATTTGGAGGTCATGACATCTTGAATAAATTATTGTTTGTATATGATATTCTCTTGTCTTAGGAGTGAAGGAAATACAAGTACATCATTGATCTTTTTTCTCGGGTGGCAAGTATGGATATTAGCATTGTTAATTTTTTATTTTATTTCCCTAGTGAGTTCATTCAACAAAGGAATGTTTGGGAGGGTTTGTTTCCTTTTTCATTTCATAATTTGGAAGATGGAATTAAGTACTTGAGGTATATTCTAAAATTCGATAAGTATGGTAAATATGATTGGTCTTTTCCCATTTCCAATATTGAGAATAGGGTAAGTTGTTGGTGTAATCATTGGCTCTCTCATGGAGGGGATTGGCACTTTTCAAATTTGTGTTGGAGGCCATTCTTATCTATTGGAATTTGATGGTTCACATTCATAAATGAACACTAATTGGTAGGATTTGATAAAAAAAAATTAACTATCTATGTAATGGTAAGAGTGACTATTAAGGATCCCATCTGGTAAGTTGGAAAATCATTTCCTCTCTGAAAGGGATTAGTGGATGGAGGGTTAAAAATATCTTTCTTTTCAATCAAGTACTAGTGACTAAATCCTTGTGGATCTTCTTGACTAGAGATATTATGGGTAAAGGATATTCATTTCTAAGTATATGTCCCTAAACTCATTTAATGATTGGGTCATAAGGTGTAACAATTCAATTCATAAGGTTTCAAATTAGTAGAAAGCACTAACCCTGGGATTTGTGGTGATTGGTTGCTACTTATCTTTGGGGGTTGGATCATATTTTATCATTACAGTGGGTGTTGATTCCATTGTCTAATGTGGCCTTGAAATTTAGCTATCGATGAATCTTATTCGGTATTTCCAAGAAAGAGGGAAATGTACTCTTGACAAATTTTCCAACCTCAACATTATATATCTATGGAGTCAAGGTTGGATGCATGCTATAGATCTAGGTCTAGATGGTGCTTGGGATAAGTGTCGTGACTGATGTTTTTGGGAACTTTGTAAGGATGACATTCACATTAGTAAGGAGGAGGATGATTTGGTTTGGGATTTTAATCATATTGTGGGATAGTGCCCAACCAATTAGGATATTTGTCTCTAAATAATGGTGATTATAGAGTTATTTTATGGTAGTGGTTGAAGTTGTGGAGGGTGGAATCTCCCCCAAAGAGCATCCTCTTCCTTTGGTTAGTCTTGAACATGGATGTTTTGATATGGGATAGATTGCAACAACAACAAAAATAGGGTCGAATGATTTTTATGTTGTGTCGATCTAAAGAATAATTTGATGATCATCACTTTCTTCATTGTTCCTATATGAAGCAGGTTTCAAAGGAGACTAAGAAGTAATTAAAGGTTTAGGAGATGTGGGCGAGGGACTCTAGAATGACATGTTTCTCAATTTTTTAAAATCGGTTGATCTTGAAGGTGTTTCATCCTCTCCTTTATTTGGTGATTGGAGGATATGGTTCTGATGTAATGTTGTCATCTTTGAGGAGAAGTTGCCCCCGACTTTCAATATCACTGCATAATTTTTGGGATTGGTTAATCATTACAAATAAGTTATGAGTTATAGACCAGAGTGTGTCATGGGGTATTTGTGTAATGTCCCAAGTCTGATATGCAGATCTAAACACTAACTAATTATTCAAATTAAATTAAATTTCTGATATTTGAATTAAATCCACTTAGAGCACATTCAGACTCAGCAAATAAAGGTTTCTTGCTGGGAAAATTTGCAGACAAGTGAGTAGGCAATGGGAAGCAAAAAAAGAGTGAGTTCAAAACATTGAATTACTTTCTCATAAGACATTTATATCAGGGACCATTCAGGTTTCAGAATCCACTATGCAGAAACCTACTCCAATGCTTATGGGTCACCCAACAGTGAAATTAGGGAAATTCCTTTTGTTCTTTCGACGAGGGGATTGGGTAAAAGTGCAGAGGGGTTATCAAGAATTAATACAGAAGAAAATATGGTTTGGAAGTTTTTTGACAGATCTATAATTGTCTGGAGTATTTAGGGAAGAATTGGCAATTTTAGGAAATTTTGGCCTAGTGAGACCCTGCACAATGGAGGATCCCAAAAGACCGTACGAAACCAACTAAAAAATAATATGGATTTATGTATGGGAAGGTAGGTATTTCATAGACCCACAAGAAATTACAGATCTGGATTTGAGTGGACAGAACTCAGTTTAAAGCAGAAATGGAAAAACTAGTCATTTAAAACTAGCATTCTAGCTAGGGTACAAAATAACACAGATAATTCGTAGCATATTGACTTCTGTATTGTATATGAAGTATAAAATATATGAATAAAAATTCAATGAACATATAAAATCTATGAAATCATTCCCACAACCTTTCTTATTCCTAATTATTGCACTCATATTCATCAATTTCCCCCATTACAATGATAAAACAAGTTTTTTATGTGAAACTGAAGGTAAAATTTCAGGTACAGAGTTTTTTCAACTTGATAAATATAAATCATAGATTTATATTCTTTTATACATCAGAAATCATATGATATACTGACAATTACATCAGGAGGCTCCAAAAATGGTGGGCAGGAGGCCCATAACATGACCAGAAAAGGGCTGAGTGCGTAAGTGAATAAAGGGATTCACTGGAGCTTGACCTAAACGTGATGGAGGCTGAAAAATAATTCTAAGAGGAATTCAATGGATGAACCTCAAGTGCTCCATACTTGCAAATAAAAAGAGAATAAGACTGAAGGAGTGGGGAAGGGAAGGTTTGGGGCTCATCTCCCAAGTGTCTGAGGCTCATCACTCAGAAAGGAATGCTCATATAATCATAGATCAATAAAAACATAAACCAAAATAAGTCAATGGGGTCAAATTGTACTTTAATAGCATCCTAGGTGACCTGTTTAGCAAGTGGAGTCCAAAGGTTACACGTGAGAGCAAGTCAACCACCTAGAATCCCTAACCCTAGCCACATAGGCGCCTTCCTTGGGAAATTTGGCATGCAGTAACATGTGTAAATGTTTCCATGTCAAAATCATCCCTATGATTTAGTAACTGCGCCCTCCTTAGTCAAATAGTTGTTGCTTTTGTTTATGACAAGTTTCTTCTTTTCCTTGCTTTTGAGACCGAGTCTCCATAAGGAAACTGTGCTCTCATTTCCCAAAACATTCCTGGTTTTGTCCTTATATATTTTATGAGTTCTCCAAGAGGTAACTGTGCCCTCCCTTGCAAAACTTTCCTACTTTTGTCTCTGGATTCTTTTCTGTTGCTTTTAGGCACTTTCCCCTTTTCCTCTTTAACTGCTTTTGTCATAGAATTTCCTCCTTTATACCTTGGCAAGTTGACTTTCCCAATGCACCCCCTTGACATGGGAATCTTATTTCCACCTCATTAGTGTGCATAATTAATAATAATGAAGAATAAAAATTAAATACATGCCTCAATAATAATTATTAACAAAATTTCCATAGAAAGAATAATTAATGTCAATTTTAACCCCTAGGAGTTTCAACATGGTCAACACTTTTAATGGTCAAATTGAGGGGACATGATAGTCCTCCCATCCCAAATATGCTTGTCCTCAAGCAGAAGCAAAGTAGGGTGCTGCAAGATCTGCTCACCCTCCCAAGTAGCATCTTCACTAGGTAATTCTTTCCATTGTATCACATATTCCTTGATTGTTATGTTCCTCAATTTCCTTTATCTACCCATCAACACTTTCTATGGTACTAAGATCAAATTGCCTTCATCATCCAGAGGTGGCATCTCTTCAGAAGCTACTATATGTTGTCCAACTGCTTTCTTTAGACAAGACACATGAAAAACATTATGGATTTTGTTGTTTGCTGGAAAATCCAATTCATAGTCCACTTCACCAACCTTTCTGATAATCTTGTAGGGTCCATAAAACATTGGCTGAAGTTTTTCAGCCCCTTTCTTCTTTAAGGAAGGTTGTCTGTAAGGTTGTAGCCTTAGGTATACTAAGTCTTCCACTTGGAAAAATATGTCTATTCTATGCTTATCTACATACATCTTTTGTTGGTTCTAGGCCATCTGCAGATTGTCTTTCAGTGCCGTTAAGATGTGTTTCTTTTCCTGCAACCAATATTTATCTTTTTGTGCCCTACAATATCCAAACATTAAGCCTGCAAAAGTTGGAGATTCATACCCATACAATGCCAAAAAAGGTGTCATTCTAATAGAAATATGAAATGTGGTGTTGTAACAGAACTCACCCAGGTGGAGCCAAGTTTCCCTAGCTCCTTTCTATCCCGTAACATAGTTACAGAGGTACCCTTCAAGCCATTGATTTACCCCTTCAGTTTGTCCATATTTCTGGGGGTGATAGCTTGTGCTCATTTTCATATTTGTTCCAACCAGATCAAACAATGCCTGCCAAAAAGCACTAATGAACATACTATCTCTGTCACTGATTATAATTCTGGGTAGTCCATACAGCCTAAAAATGTCCTTGAAGAATAGGGAAACAACCTCACTAGCATAAATAGTGGATGTTACTGCAAAAAAGTCTGCATATTTTGTCAACTTGTCTACCACCACATAAATACTATCTTTCCCCTGTGACTTTGGAAGCCCCGTGATAAATTCCATGGATACACTTTCCCATTTTTGTTCTGGAATAGGAAGAGGCTGGAGAAGTCCAACAGGGTGTGTGTGCTCCAATTTGTTCTATTGACATGAAAAAAATTCCTTCACATACATGAGAACATCATCTTTAAGGCCCTTCCAAGTAAATCTCTCCCTTACCTTCCGGCAAGTCTTCAGAAAACTAGGGTGACAAGCCATTGGTGCATCATGTGCAACTTCTAAAATATTCCTCTTTAATGCATATCCAGGCACTAAGAAAATTATGTTTTTGTAGTAGATGAGTTCATCATGAACTTTGTACTCTTCATTCTAGTTTACCCCATACAAAACTTCACAAGCAAACTGATCTTTAGAATATTCAGTAGCCAACTGAATATTCCATGCATTAAACGTTTGTAGCAAAGAGAATGTGAGCTTACGGGAGAGTGCATCAGCCACAACATTCATTTTCCCCTTTTTATACTCAATGTCAAAATAATAAGACTAAACTTTACTCACCCATTTTTGTTTCCTGTCATTGAGTTCCTTTTGGGTAAGGAAGTGTCTAAGATTGTTGTGATCAATCTTCACAATGAATTTACCTCCCATCAAGTACTGTCGGAATTTGTCCAAGGCATGCATGATGGCCAACATCTCCTTATCATATATGGAATACAACATTTCATGTGGCTGCAATTTTATTCTCTCAAATTCAATAGGATGCCTATCTTACATTAGAACAAATCCAATGCCTACACCAGAAGCATCACATTCCAGCCCAAAAGGTTTGGAAAAATCAGCCAAGGAAAGTACTGGAAAACTACTCATTATTATTAATTATGTCACAACAATATTGGGACAAAGTATAAAATAACAAGTGATTCAATTGACAAATTACGCATGAAATGATGCAATGGTACTGCAATAGGAGGTTGCAGTTCTGTATTAACAGTAAAAGAATGAACGATACAATACAGTGTCATGCAAAATGCATGAATTCCAAGCTAATTCAAATACTCAAGGAGGTCATTCAAATTACATGGATGATTGTAGCTTAACTGAATGTCAAACACACTCGACACACTTAGTTAACCAGTAATCTAATCAATAACTGACTCTCACACTAAGTCCTAATAGAATCGGGGTGCAATAGATGACTGAGTTTAACTGAATGTGACTCAACATATGTAACTACATGTCCAACTCAACGAGGTAGCACATCCATAACTCCAAGTAGCTCCGATGGAGTTAACTGAAGTGCCACTTGTCATCAGAAATGGTTGGAGGTGCCATAGTTGACTCCAATTCATAAATATTAGAAAAAAATAGACAAATAATAGATGGAGGCACCTTTACAAATCAACTTAATTGATTTTTAGGTGAAACAACAATCAATTAGCAATTAGGTGCACTTATGACACTCAGTTCACCCTAGAATTGCTCCCTGATTGAAGGAGGAATCCCAGTTATCCTCCCTGATTGAAGGAGGAAGCCTAGTTAACCTCCCTGATTGAAGGTGAAGGATTAGTTGGCCTCCTTGATTGAATTAAGGCATGGGTGTGCTCATGATGATGTCATAGTGTGCTCATCTGATGCCAAGTAAGCCAATTAAACTTAGGATAATGGGTAAATAGGCCAAAATTGACCAAATAAGTGTGTATGTTGGGTAAATGACTCCAACACCCCCCTTAAGCTATACTCAGGAGGAGTAAAAATAAAATGCATGAAAAGATAGGGCCCCGACAACAGTGGCCATAGGTCACCCTGTACAAAGATGTAACTCTAACAATGCTAAAAAATAAATCTAAGTGAGGAAAGAGGGAAAACCTAGTGGGAACAAAACACCCCCTAAGCTAAACATTGAAGAAGCATATTATCACCTTGATGAACTCACCCCCATTAGTGAAATTTTTCTCTAAAAATTTTTTGGTGAAGATATCTGCAATCTGCTAATCTGTAGAGTGGTATTGCAGAACTATGGTCCTATCATGCACCATCTCCCTGATGTAGTGCATGTGAATCTCTATATGTTTGGTCCTCTTCCTGGTAACTAGATCTATGGAGATCATAAGAGTACTTTTATTGTCACAAAATATGACACTGGACAAAGCAATACCAAAATCAAACTCTGAAATAATGCCTCACAACCAAACAGCTTGGATGCAAGCATTCACTGCTCCCATGTACTCGGCCTTTGCTGAAGACAATGCAGTGGCGGCCTGATTTTTGCTGGACCAGAAAATGGGCCCACCACCAAACATAAATACATACCTAGAAGTGGACCTCTGATCATTAGAATCTCCTATCCAATCTGAATCTATATATCCAACCAACTCTAGCTCCAAATCTGCAGCGTAGTGAATGTTGTAGGATCTTGTGCCTTGAATATACTGAAAGATCCTCTTGGCTTCCTTCCAATGTAGGTCACGAGGCTTTTGCATGTATCTTGATACATAATTCATATCATAACATATATCAGGTCGTGAATGAGTCAAGTAAAGCAAGATACAAATCAACTGGCAGTAGATAGTGCAATCCATGGGTGGAGTATTTTTTCCCTCTTCAAGGTTGACTCTTGAGAGGAAAGGGAATGGAGCAGCCTTACATTCAGCCATTTTAAAATTCACTAACAGGTCTGAAATTTATTTATACTGATTTACCATTATCCCATCAAAATTTTGTGCAATTTTGAGCCCCAAAAATTGTTTCAGCAAGCCCAAATCGCTCATCTCAAATGCATCATGGAGGGTAGTTTTTATGAATGAAATGGAAGAAAGTGTGCTACGAGTAATAAAGAGATCATCAACATATAAAACAATGATAAGTAAATTACCATCATAATTCTATAGATAAACATTCATATCAGACGTACACCTTTGGAAGTTTTGTGAAAGCAGAAAGGCATCCATCTTGGCACCATGATCTTGGGGCCTGTTTCAACCCATATAAATACTTCTGCAATTTGCAAACCAAAGTAGGATCTGAAATGTAACCCTCATGCTTCTTCATTTATATATCCTCATGAATATATCCATCTAGAAAGGAACTCTTAACATCCATGTGATGCACCTCCTAGTGCTTAGATGCAGAAATTGCCAAAACTAGGCGAATGGAATCCATCTTTCCCACTAGTGCAAAGGTCTCATGGTAGTCCACTCCTTGGACTTGGAAGAAATGTTTTGCAAACAAAATTTCCTTATAATTTCAGGTTTTTCCATCATCATAAACATTTTTCTGAAACACACACTTGCATTCAACTAATTTCCTCCTAGGTGGAAGGGAAACTAGCTCCCAAGTAGCATTCTTCGGAAGAGAATTAAAACTCTTCGTCCATGGCAGCTTGCCATATCGGATATTTCCAAGCATGGTAGTAATATTTAATATCTAACTCTATCATTAAATAATAGGTATCAGACAGTAAATCATCATGGCAAGAGAGCGCAATACCTGCTCTTTGAAATTCATACCGGGTTCTTCTTGGATCAGTAGGATTTCCAATGTTTTCCTCGACGAAAGAAAGTGTATTCTTGGCCCAAGTTGGAAGATTTTTTTTCAATTCAGAGTCCGATTCTGAATCTGATATTTCTTTCTCACTGATTTCAGATATCATTTTTGCAAAATCAGAGTCATCACTCCCATTTTTATCACCCAATTCGTTAGCAAAACGGGCAGGAAAATTAGCAGAATTTTCTTTAACTAGCTCTACCTCTTGGAGAGGCTCATCAAACTTAACACTTATTTCGATGAAAATTTGCTTTGTTATGATATTCAGAATATTGAATCCCTTGGATTATTCTAGATATCCAATAAACACACATTCAACACTTTGCATTTGCAAAGATTTCCTTTTTTCAAACGGAATCCGGACCCATGCAGTGGAACCAAACACCCTGAAATTTGACACATCCGACTTGTGTCCAAAGTAGGCTTTGAAAGGTGTCTTACCCTTCATGGAGGAGTGAAGTACTCTATTTTGAATGTGTGCTGCAACATTCATGGCCTCAGCCCACAAATTTTCAGCCAATCCTTTTGCTTCTAGCATGCATGTAGTCATCTCCTTTAGAGAGCAGTTTTTCCTTTCCGCTACACCATTTTGCTAAGGGGTGTAGGGAATGGAATGTTGGATCTTTATCCCGCTATCTAAAAATATATTCAGAAACTAAGTACTGATATATTCCCTACCATTATCATATCTCATGGATTTGATCTTTTTCCCAAAGGCATTCTCAACCAGTGCTTTCAATTCTATGATTTTTTCTAAAACTTCTGACTTTTTCTTAATGAAAAACACCCAGGTGTACCTAGAAAAATCATCTATGAAGATGAGAACATACTGAGACCCATTCATGGATGTGATGGGCATTCATCCGCTGATATCAGAATGCAGCAGCCCCAATATACTTGATGCATGGAAAGCCTTCCCCCAATCAAACTTATGCTCAAGGTGTTTTCCCACAACACAAACCTTGGAAATTCCTTTGGTAGTTCTGATTGCTGGGAGGCCTTCAACCATGGAATTTTTCTGTAGTTGCTGCAAGTACTTAAAATTTAAATGACCAAATATCTCATTCCAGAGTCTACTGACCTCATTTCCATGATTCAGAAGAGCAATGGGCTTTGCATCCTCCAGAAAATGGGAAAACTCGTAGGCTTTTGCATGATGGTTTGCATGACCTTTTGCAACAAGTTTCCCAGATGAAATTTCATTTATTTCCACATCATTAGGGTTGAAGGTTACTCTCTTGGGAAATATAATATGAGTCATTTGATATACACTCAAGAGGTTGGAGGCCAAAGAGGGTACATACAAAACATTGAAAAAAGTGTCATGTTCAAGACTTATTATACCTTGTCCTTTCGATATGATGGTGGAATCATCTTCCATGTGGATAGGGATGCTCTTGTCGGTGTTTAGGGAGGAAAAAGAATCTTTGCTTGCCATCATGTGATTTGAAGCTCCAAAGTATGTGAGCAGAGCTGTGGGCTTCGAGGTGCTTTCCATGAGAGCATGACCTCTTTCTTGTTGGGGATCCTGATCTTGATTATCTCTCCTTCGAAGGTTCTCAGGGAGATTGATGTTGTTTCTATCGAGTAGAGAAGTCATCTCATCAAGTTTATTCTTCATGCAGACATGCTCAGGGTGGAATCCCTTCCCATAGTAAGAACACTTGACTTTCTCCTTGCCTTGATGTCCTTTTGTTTTTGTGTTTCTTAGAGCCGGAAGGCTCCTTTTGCTGGTTCTTTTCTTTAGGCTTTGGATTCTTCTGCTTCCCTTTTCCCTTCAAATATTTTGGCCCTGAAGCAAACAAAGCTTGACATTTTGAGGATCAAAGGATCCCCATCTGAACAAGCTTATCATGCTCATTTGTAAGGGTCTTGATGAAGGCATCAAGATAAGGAATTTTCTAGTTTGGGGTTGTTAGCTTCCCCGTGTGGAATGATGAAACAAAGACGGAATAGTCTGGACCCAATTTGGAAAGGATAAATAAGATGATTTGGTCATCTTCCTTCTCCACCTTGCATTGCTTTAGCTAGAGCATGAGATGCTTGAATTTTGTGAAAAAATCATTCATGGATTCGAAACTGCTTGGATTTAGGGAGATCAACTTGTTCTCAAGCTGATAGATCTGAATATCATCCTGTTTATCAAATAAGGTAGTGAGATGGTCCCAAATCCCCTTCGAAGTCTTCAATCCCGAGATGTGGAAAAGAAGATCCTTGGAGATAAAAAAACATAGAAATACATAGGCCTCATCCAATTTATTCCAATATTTTATCTTCTCTGCAGCAGTATTAGCCTATAATTCTGTGTTCATTGTGACCCAGTAAATCCCTCCTGAACAGAGTTGAATCTCCATATCCTCCTTCCATTGGTGGTAATTGAAAGAGGTGAGGAGATACAGAGAATGAAGCATGGAGCTATTGTAGCGAATGCAAAGAACCTGTAAAAACCTACAATCAACATAATAAAGTCACCGTAAGGTTGAACAACCTACACATTTCAGGTTTCCATCACACCCAGCATAATTGATCAAGCAAGCTTGATCAACAATTCCTTAACTTGGGGTATTAAGTGGTAAACCTTCTGCTTCTGGTGCAGTGTTGGAATTTGAGCTTTTACTCAATTTTGCATGCAAGATATGTCAAAAATCATGTTTTTGAAGTATAGTGCTACATCCCGCCGTGGCTCTGATACCATATTAATTTTGTCACAACAATATTGGGACAAAGTATCAACTCCCAAGTGATTCAATTGACAAATCAGACATGAAATGATGCAACAATACTGCAATAGGAGATTGCAGTTCTATATTATCAGTAAAAGAATGAATGATATAATATAGTGTCATGTAGAATGTATGAATGCCAAGCTAATTCAAATACTCAAGGAGGTCATTCGAATTACATGGATGAGTGTAGCTTAACTGAATGTCAGACACACTCGACACACTTAGTTAACCACTAATATAATCAATAACTGACTCTCACACTAAGTCCTAACTGAATCGGGGTGCAATAGATGACTGAGTCTAATTGAATGTGACTCAACACATGTAACTACATGTCCAACTCAAGGAGGTAGCATATCCATAACTCCAAGTAGCTCTGATGGAGTTAACTAAAGTGCCACTTGTCATCAGAAGTAGTTGGAGGCGCCATAGTTGACTCTAGTTCATAAATATTGGCAAAAATAGACAAATAATAGATGGAGGCACCTTTACAACTTAGCTTAGCTGATTGTTAGGTGAAACAACAATCAGTTAGAAATTAGGTGCACTTATGACACTCAGTTCACCCTAGAATTTCTCCCCAATTGAAGGAGGATGACCAGTTAGCCTCCCTGATTGAAGGAGGAAGCCCAGTTAACCTCCCTGATTGAAGGTGAAGGATTAATTGGCCTCCTTGATTGAAGGAAGGCATGTGTGTGCTCATGTTGATGTCATAGTGTGCTCATCTGATGCCAAGTAAGTCAATTAAACTTAGGATAGTGGGTAAATAGGAAAAAATTGACCAAATAAGTGTGTATGTTGGGCAAATGACTCCAACAATTATCTCTTGCATTTTATGGAAATATTTTTCAACCTCCTCACTCCAACTAAATGCACCCTTCTTAGTCAAATATGTCAAGCATGCAATGTACAAAGAGTATCCTTTGACAAATCTGCAGTAGTAGTTACAAAGGCTAATGAAGCCTCTCAGTTTAGTGAGGTTCCTTGGGCTAGCCCATTCCAATTTGGCCTTTATTTTTTCTGGATCTACCTTGACACCTTCTTGGCAGATCACATGGCCAAGATACAACAGTTCTATCATGCCAAACTCACAATTAGACATCTTGGCAAAAAATGATAGATCTGCAACCATAGTGAGTACCTCCTCCAAGTGGTGTGATTGCTCCTCCCATGTCACACTATATATCAGAATATCATAAAAAAACACAAGGACATACTTACAAAGTTGTTTGTTGAATACCTTGTTTAGGCATGATTGGAAGGTTGTTTGTAATACCCCGATTTTAACCCCACTTGCATTAAAATACATAGGATACATATGTTGTAAATAATCGTGGTGCGGAGCTAAAGGCCAAGGCCCCACCATAGATTTGGTTATGTTGTGTTTCTGATTAGGAATGGTCACCGATGGTATATCGGAACATGTGGCATATATTTAATTGTGGCATCATGTAAACACGCATTCTAATTAAATAACCCAACCAACTATGTTCGCAGCAACTAAATTGAGAAGGGGCATGATTCCAAAGGATAAGGAAAGGGGGGATGTGGAAAATTGAGTCCAGGGGGTGGGGGGAACTATGTGCCACCACCACCCTTGGATATTTCCTTTGTTGTTAGTTGAGGCAGTGATTGGCTGGAAAGAAGACCACTACCATGCCCACGCTTTCTCTCCTCTCCATGACGTAGGGACCGTTCTTCCCACTCCCTCGGATTGTGGTTGTTCGTCTTCCTCATGCAGGACGGGGATAAAACGTTTTACCATCCATTGTGTTGGGTTCGCCTCCTCTCTCTAGTGCTAATTGTCGGTTCGTAATTATGTTCTTTGCAACCCACGCAAAGAACCAACTTCAACCTCCATGCATTGGACAGTGTATTGTTGTATCCATATAGCAGATCGCAGCAGAAATTATTGGGATTTCTCC
Source organism: Pseudotsuga menziesii (assembly GCA_001517045.1). NCBI lineage: Eukaryota > Viridiplantae > Streptophyta > Pinopsida > Pinales > Pinaceae > Pseudotsuga > Pseudotsuga menziesii. The sequence continues at coordinate 213,189 of LPNX010579315.1, read as the reverse complement.
CCACTGATTGATGGGAGCGGTTTTTCCCCACGCAGTGAGTTACCTGCAATGCAGCATTGGTAGAATATCGGGGTGATCTTTCCTGTGAATCCACGTTGAGCTATAAATGTTGGTCGTGTCTTTTAACCATTTTTTCGGTCTGTGTAAGTCTCGCCGTGATAGTATTAAAGATTGGTTGCTGTGTATTCATGTGAGTGTGTTAACTGTTGTTTACCATGATGGCTTGACTGTGTTTTTCCCAGTAAATGCTTGAATAGCTGTTTGGCTGCTTGCATGCAGTGGATTTGTCCCCGGACTATTTGGGGTTGGTGAATGAGGGCCTGAGGTGCTTGATAAACCTGGTGGGTTGAGAACCACACGGACAAAGCCACTGAACTGGATTTCTTCTCCACAGCCCCTGAAGAGCACTGGAGGGAAGATCAGAGTCTGAGGGCGTTGCAGAGAAGGGACTGACTTCATTGTGTTGGGTGTGTGTGGGTGTTCTAGAATCCAGGATGGTCTTGGTGTTGGTGTCTGCAGCTCTTCGGTGAGCTCACCAGCTTAGCATTATCCTTTCCCAACTCCTGGATGGCCTGATAAACCCAACTCTGTTGGCTTGGCTGATCTACTGTTCGCCTGAAAAACCCAACCATGTTGGCTTGGTTGAACTGTGTACCCTTGTGGTGTTGTTACCTTGGCTATGTGTAAGCCTGTTAGTTCCTTATTCCTTGAAGAATCATGCCCAGCTCGGGGGTGGCAGCGTTGCTGAGAGATTAAGGAGCACGTTGGCCTATGGTTGGGTGGAACGTTGCAGCGACGTAGCTGGTTGCGGAACAAGCTCTTTATAAGATAAGTAATTTTGGCTATTTTACTTCTGCAATCCTATTTACTGTTAATGATCATGATGAACATGTTGAATGCTTGTATGAATGTATGTTGCTTCCACTGTGTAATGATAAATGTTCATGTATGTATGTTCTACTTCAAAGCATTCTCCTTCAGCATTTCATATGAATGTACATGTTCATGGGGGGGGCTCTTAGCCCAGATGGTTAACGCCATGCTACCGTCCTCTTCACCGGTCAAAGGGTCGGGGACGTTACATTGTTGGTGCATTAGTCAAGCCAAATGGCATTTACAGAAACTCAAAATGGCCAAAGTGACAACAAAAGTTTGTCTTTTGTATGTCTTCTTCCCTCATTCTGATTTGATGGTACCCTGACTGGAGATCTATTTTAGAGAAAAAATTGCCTCCATGCAGCTCATCAATTCAAGGAATTGGGTACCTATTCTTTATGGTCTTCTTGTTCAAAGCCCGGTAATCTATGCACATTCTGAGTGTCCCATCCTTCTTCTTCACTAGAACCGCTGAAGAAGAAAAAGGACTAGAGCTTGGTATGATGAGGCCCAACTCAAGGAGCTCCTTGATTGTCTTCTCGATTTCATCCTTGAATCTCTTTGGATTCTTATAGGGATGGATTTTTATTGGAAGTGTACCCTCTTATGCTTGTGTGGCAATTTTTTTATATCTTTGGTCCGGGAGGAAAATTTGGCAGTAGTTCCCTCAATGGTTATTTGGCATTCAACAACCCATTCAAAGCCCCCATGCCTCATAACATATATCATACTTTTGGCATAAATTACTTGGCTGGGATAAGTATTCGTGCCTTTTAATACCATTGGTTTTCCTTTATCATCCTTGAAACTAATTTATGGTATCTGGCAATTCACAGAGTGCTCTCCAATAGAGTACAACTATTGTACTCCCAAAACCATGTTGGTGTCTTCCACATTGACAACATAAAATTTGTATTTCACAGTATAGTTACTGATGTTTACTTGAATATTTGGAATCCATCGGTTGCACTCCATGGTATGGTTACCAGGAATGACCACAGTGAATCCCTAAAAGGGACCAGTAGGTAGTTTTCTCCTCTCCACTAGGGCTGAATCAATAAAATTATTGGTGGCACCCCCATCAACAAGGAATGTGATTTTATGCCCTTGCAGTACTCCTTTCATCCTTAGAGTATGGAACCGAGGTACTTAACTGAGTACTGCAATTTTGCTGCTAGTTTGATGGGCCTGCTCCTCTTCTTCAACTATTTCATACTCCCCATCAGCCATTTCATCTTATTATACCACCTCTTCATCACTTTCAGAAAATACTTCAATGTAGTGTGCTTTTCCCTTCACACATTTGTGACCAGGAGCCCATGGTTCTTGGCAGGAAAAACACAGCTTATTCCTCCTCAATTCATCCCGATCCTTAACGGAGTAATCTCTCTTTCCAGGGGCAAGAAATTTTGTCACATAAGGTATTTGATTCTGAAATTTATGAGGCATAGGAGTTCTAAGAGGATACTTGGTCCTCGGAATTGCATCCTGTAGGTCTCTAGTCTTGCTCACCGCTTCCTGCAAAGTGGTGGGTCGATAAGCCTTCACCAACCCCTTCAATGCTTCAGCCAGTACTTCTGTAAACAAAAGGATCAACCTTGATTCTGATATGTCAGTGACCATTAAAACCACCTTTTGGAACTCTGATATGTATGCTTCTGGAGTTCCAACTTGTCTTATGTGTGCCAAATCTCGGAATGAGATATCAGTATCTCTCATGTCAAATCTTTCTGTTAATTTTTCGGTGAACTCCTCATAGGTGACCACTTGATCATGGCCTAATGTTTTCATGGCATGAAACCACCAGTAAATGGCCTCCCCATTAATATGTAGGGCTTCCAACTTGATGGAATCCCTTTCTGCCATAAGATTCAGCTGAAAATATGTATCTATTTTCTAGATCCAAGAGCTCACTGAGCAATTGGAAGTACCATCAAAATATGGCAAAGTGATTTTCCCAATGACATTCTTTAATTCATAATTCTGCGATGGATTCCTTGTAGCTCCTCTTGTCTACCCCCTAAATTGAGTCTCATAGAAATATTTGAATGGCAGAGCCCTTTTGCATTCTTCACTCAATTATAGATACACATAAAATTTATCCTCCCATGAAGCAATAGTTCCAGCCTGTGCTTCATGGTCTTCCTTTGGGGTCTCTGCAAATTTGGGCATAGTAGGTAGGGGCTGCAACTTAGGTTCATATCTATACTCTAGAGGCCTATTCTAAGGCCCAATATTGGAGAAAATAGAGTCACACGTGACCTTTCTTTCTTCACATTGGGAACCAATGCTACCCCCTTCTCCATCTTTCACTCGCAGTTGTTTAGCTAGGAATTCTCTAGTCTCTTGACCAGACTGTATGATGTTAGTTGAAATGTATTGCATTCCTTTCAACATGTTCTTATTAAATTTCCTGAATTCATATTTCTCATCCCTCTCTTCATAGAATCTTCCATCCACAGATTCTACTTCCTCTTCTTGAGGGATATTTCTTTTGGTATCAAAATTGTATTTTGGACCCATTGTTGAATATCAAGAGCATGTATGGAGGACCGTGCTATAATACCACTGTAATGTCTCAAGTCTAATATGAATACTAGAACACTAACTAATTCAGTAAATTAAATTAAATTTCTGATATTTGAATTAAATCCACTCATAGCATATTCAGACTCGACAAATAAAGGTTTCTTGCTCCGAAAATTTGCAGACAAGGGAGTAGGTAGTGGGAAGAAAAACAAGAGTGAGTTAATAAAATTGAATTCATTTCCCCTAACAAATTTATATCAGGGACCATTCAGGTTTTAGATTCCACTATGTGTAAACCTACTCCCACGCTTATGGGTCACCCAACCGTGAAACTAGGGAAATTCCTTCAGTTCTATAAACCAAGGGCTTGGAGAAAAGTGCAGAGAGGTTATCAGGCCTTCATATAGAATAAAATATGGTTTGGAGGTGTTTCTGATAGATCTGGAGTTTTTTGGAGGATTTAGGGAAGAAATGGCAATTTTAGGCAATTTTGGCCTAGTGATACCCTGCGCAATGGAGGATCCCAAAAGATAGTACAGTCCCAAATGAAACATGATATGGAGTTATGTATTGGAATTTGGGTCTTTTAGTGACCCACGTGAACTTGCATAGCTGGATTTTAGTGGACAGAACTCAGTTTATAGCAGAAATGGAAAAACTAGCATTCTAGCTAGGGTACAAAATAACGTAGATAATTCGTAGCAGATTGAATTTTGTACTGTATATGAAGTATAATAGAGATTAATAAAACTTAAATTAACATATAAAATCCCTCAAATCATTCTCATAACCTTTATTATTCCTTATTGCACTTAGATTCATCAATTTCCCCCATTACAATGATAAAACAAGCTTTTTATGTGAAACCGAAGGTAAAATTTCAGGTACAGAGTTATTTCAACCTGATAAATATAAATCACAGATTTATATCCTATTATACATCAGAAATCATATGATATACTGACCATTACATAAAGAGACTCCAAAAATGGTGGGCAGGAGGCCTAGAACATGACCAGAAAAGGGCTGAGAGAGTAGGTGAAGCAAAGGCCTCACTGGAGCTCGAACTGAACATGACGAAGGCTGAAAAATAATTCTAATATGACTTCAAAGGCTGAACCTCAAGCGCTCCATACATGAAAATATAAGATAATAGGATTGCAGGAGTGGGTAAGGGAAGGTTTGGGGCTCATCTCCCAAGTGTTTAAGGCTCATCACTTAGAAAGGCATGCTCACATAAGCATAGATCAATAAACACATCAACCAAACTGATTCAATGGGTCTAATTTTCCCTTAATAGCATCCTGGATGACATGTTTAGCAAGTGGAGGCCAAAGGTGACCTGTGAGAGCAAGTTAACCACCTAGAAGCCCTAACCCTAGCCACATAGGCGCCTTCCTTGGGAAATTTGGCATGTAGGACCATGTGAAAATGTTTCCATGTCCAACTCATCCCTATGATTTAGTAACTGCTCCCTCCTTAGTCAAATAGTTGTTGCTTTTTTTATGACGACTTTCTGCTTTTCCTTGCTTTTGAGACTGAGTCTCCATAAGGAAACTGTGCTCTCCTTTCCCAAAACATTCATGCTTTTGTCCTTACAACTTTTCTAAGTTCTCCAAGAGGAAACTACACCCTGCTTTCCAAAAATTTCTTGCTATTGTCTTTGGATGCCTTTTTGCTGCTTTTAGGCACTTTCCCCTTTTCCTCTCTGACTACTTTGGTCATATAGTTTCCTCCTTTCTACCTTGGCAAGTTGACTTGTCCAATGCACCCCCCTAACATGGAAATATTATTTCGAGCTCGATAGTTTGCATAATTAATAATAATGAAGAATACAAGTTAAATACATGCCTCAATAATAATTATTAACAAAATTTCCCTAGGAAGAATAATTAATGTTATTTTGAACCCCTAGGAGTTTCAGCATGGTCAACACTTTTAATGGTCAAATTGAGGGGACATGACAATTTGGTTATTAACAAGGAAGTCACATGATGTCCTTTTGATAGCATGTGTTAGGGGGGAGAGTGTAGCTATGATATTGGTTTCATTGTGTTTCCTTTAGATGAGCAGTCTTTTGTAGGAAAGGTATTTTTTGGGCCTTGGAACAAAGAACTTGCATGAATTCATATCCTTGCTGTTAGAATTCCATATGCTAAGCATATAGAGAGTATCACTGAAATAAATAGTATCACAAGAATAACACAGATTTATCCTGGGAAAAACTTAATGGGAAAAACCCATCAAAAGCTTCCTCAATATAGATGCCCCAAAAGGTAAAAGGTAAAACCCAAAAAATGGATCCTCCTCCTTCTCCAGCTACATCTCTTTCTCTCTCTGTCTTATGTGCTACACAAGTGAGTGTGTGTGTCTCTAATGAGAGGCTCCTCACTCTATTTATATTCTTTCGTTCACTTGACTGTTAACCTAGTTATGTAGCCTCAAGTGAACTTAGCTCAGTTATGTAGGCCTGAGTAGAAATAACTAGGCTAACTTAATATAATAATATATTCTAGAGGGTACTAATGACCCGACTTACAACGGAGGGGAATTCCTCATGACTCTGAGTAATTCTCCTAATAGGAACATCAGGGTACAAATAAATACAAATGATTCTCTAGATAGGAACATCGGGGACCAATAAAATACATTTAGATTATTCTTCGAAGTTACAATAATTCAACACTCCCCCTTAACGAGAAGAGTATTCTACAACAACAACTGTAGGAGAGAGAGATCATCAGCAAGATCATCAGGGTGATAGATCTATAAATAATTGGAAGCTTGTCATCATGTTCAACATATAGTCTTAATCTTCCAACTTCAGCAGCAACAACACTTTGACCGCTCAATCGACATCATCATTTGAACTTTCGATCAACATCATCATACTCTAAAATTTCTATCAACATCATCATCATCATCATACTCTGAAATTTCGATCAGCAACATCATCATCATCACATTCTGATATTTCGATCAGGAGTCATCATCATCATCATACTTTTCTCTTTCAATCAGTAACATCATCATCATCATCAAATTCTGATCTTTCGATCAGTAACATCATCATCACCACACTCTGATCTTTCGATCATTAACATCATCATCATCAGCAACAACCTGCAATCCACAATATGAATATGAAAGTCTTCGGATCATTTTTGGACTTAAATTCCAGGGATGGTGCAATCCTACCACATTCTAGAGGACCAAAGTCACCGAATCAGTTCTGAACAAAAGTTCAAGGATGATACAATCCTACTACATTATCGAGTACCGAAGTCACCGGATCAGTTCTGAACAAAAGTTCAAGGATGATACAATCCTACCACATTCTCGAGTACCGAAGTCACTGGATCTATTTTGAACAAAAGTTCAAGGATGATACAATCCTACCACATTCTCGAGTACCAAAGTCATTGGTTCCATTTTGAACAAAAGTTCAAGGATGATACAATCCTACCACATTCTCGAGGATCGAAGTCACCGGATCCATTCTAAATCGAAGTTCAGGGATGATACAATCCCACCACATTCTCGAGGACCGAAGTCACCAGATCCATTCTGAATTGAAGTTTAGGGATGATACAATCCCACCACATCCTCAAGGACTGAACTCACTGGATCCGTTCTGAACCAAAGTTCATGGATGATACAATCCCACCACATTCTCGAGGACCGAAGTCACTGGATCCGTTTTGAACCGAAGTCTAGGGATGATAAAATCCCACTGGAACATCACTGCTCCCCCTTTCGAAGAAGGTATTTTTGAACAACACCAAGCTTGTATAGAAAGTGTTCAAACTTTACCTGAGACAGAGGCTTCGTCAACACATCAACAACTTGCTCATCAGTACTCACATACTAGAGCTTTATGGATCCCTTCTGTATCATATCTCATATGTAGAAATACCGGATTTCTATGTGCTTCAATCTATCATGGAACACTAGGTTCTTTGACATATTTATACAAATTTGGTTATCACATAGAATCTCAGTAGTATCCATCTCCAGGTCAAAGAGACCTGACATCAGCTTCCAAATCCATATGGATTCACAACTAGCAGAGCAAGATGCTATGTATTCTGCTTCAGCCGTGCTAAGAGAAAATCTGGACTATTTCTTGCTAAACCATGAAATCATAGTTGACCCAGATAAAAGCATCCACCTAATGTGCTTTTCCTGTCTGAGACACTTCCAGCCCAATCTGCATCTGTATAGCCATACAATATGTAATCATGGTTTTCATCATAGTATAGACCAAATTTTATAGTCCCTTTCAGATATCGCATCACATGTTTTGAAGCTATCAGGTGAACACGTCTAGGTTGAACAAGATACTGACTCAAGGTGTTCACAACAAAACAAATGTATGGTCTGGTATGGGTTAGATACATCAACGACCCAATAATCTATCTGTATTGAGTCACATCCACTAACTCTGATGAGTCATCAGCTAATAACTTCAGGTTGGAATCCATGGGTGTGGCCATGGATTTACATTACAACATAACAAATATTTTCAAAACTTCAACTACATACTTTCCTTGATTGAGAAACATTCCTTCTGAGTTCTTCCATACTTCCATACCTAGGAAATAATGCATTAGACAAAGGTCTTTCATCTCAAATTCTTTAGCAAGCTTCTTCTTGCATTCAACAATCTGTTTCTCATTCCCTGTCAAAAATAGATCATCCACATACAGTAATAGTATGATAGGTTCATCTTCTATAACCTTGAAGTAAAGGTTAGGATCGGTTTTACTCTTGGCAAAGCCCATGCTTGTCAGGAAACTATCTATCCTTCCATACCAAACTCTGGGAGCTTGCTTTAGGCCATATAGTGCCTTCTTCAACTTGCATACGTGAGTTCGTCTGTCTTAAACCTCAAATCCTTGTGGTTGTTCTATGTATACTTCTTCTTCAATTACACCNGTAAGTCCCACTTCATCATGGATGCAAGTGCCATGATGGCTCTAATCGAAGTATACCTTGCTACTGGTGCAAATGTTTCTTCGTAATCAATTCCCTCTTTTTGAAAGAAACCTCTAGCCACAAATCTAGCCTTGTACTTCTATATACTTTCGTCAACTGTATGTTTTATCTTATATATCGATTCGGAGTATACTACACTCTTTCCTTCTGGTTTGGGAACTATATCCCACACATTGTTCTTCATTATTGACTGATATTATTCAGTCATTGCTTCTACCCATTCTTTCTTCTGTACAACTTCTTCGTAGTTTGTAGGTTCTTGATCTACAAGATCACACATCAAAGCTGGCATAGTTGGAAAATGTCTTGGGATTCTTACTTACCCTTATGGAGCCTTCAGGAGTTCCATATCTTTCTATTTCTTGTATAATTTCTCTTTCCCAAGCAAGCTTTCTCTTTCGTGATATCTCCATCATAGGAGGTTCTTGTGGTTCTGTCATATCATGTTCTTCAGGAGCTTCATCTTCAGGGAGGAATGTAGTCTCTACATTTATGGGTGGTACATATTCCTCATACACATCTTCATGTTGGCATTTTTTGGATCTCTTGAGAGTTGCTTCTTCATTGAATGTTACATCTCTACTGATTTCCATGTGATGAAATCCAAGAATGTAAATTATGAATGCCTTGGATACTTCACAGTATCCAACAAATATCCCCTTCTTTCTTGAAGGGTCCAACTTGGTTCTTTTCTTTCTTTCTACAACACCATTCTGTTGATGATTATAGGGAGTGGTTAGTTCCCTCTTGATTCTAGAATCTTTACAGAAGGCTTCAAACTCTTTTAAAGTATACTCTTTTCCATTGTCTAATTGGAGTGTCTTGATTCTCTTGTTTGAAAGATTCTCTATCAAGGCTTTGAATTCCTTGAATTTATCAAACACTTCACTCTTTGCTTTCAAGAAGTATATCCAAGTCTTTCTTGAATAGTCATCAATAAATGTAATATAATATTAAAAGCCACTTAAATATGTGGAGGAAATTGGACCACACACATTTGAATGAATCAATTCCAACGTATCTTTTGTTTTTGTTTCACTCTTTGGAAACGGATTCTTGATTTTATTCCCTTTCGCACATCCCTTGCAAATTCCTTCATGTTTGATCTTCAAGTCTAGTAGTCCCGTCACTACTTTGTTCACATTAAGTAGTGCCTTATAATTGATGTGGGAAATCCTTCTATGCCATAGTTCACTAGGGTCAATGGACTAATGAACAAGGGTTGTTTCTGAATGTCCCTTGAGTTTACACAGGCCTCCTTCTTCTTCACCGATAACAACTGCATCTTCAAATTTATTTCCTTTGGGCCACATGAGTACTTGGCCATCTATGAATGCAACTCTGAATCCTTTCTTATCTAAAGCTGAGATAGAAATTAGATTCTTCTTTAGACCAGGTACATACAATACTTCTTTCATCTTTAGGGGATTTCCTGAATCAAGCTTGTAGCTTGCTTCCACAATTCCTTTGATCGGATATTGATAGTCATCTACTAGAGATAATTTATGAGGAGACTTCTTTTCTTCAAGTCTTGACAGGTTTTTCTTTTGTCCTGTCATGTGCTTTGAAGCACCACTACCAATAAGCCAAGTTTCCTCTCCAGGTGTTATAGATCTAGAGAGTGCAGAGAATAGTACATTCTCTTCTACATCCTCTTCTCTTGATTTCTTTCTTGGAGGTCCTTCCCCTTCTTCTTCTTCATCCTCATCTTCAGCTAGATGAGCATGATGTATTTTGTTGTTGTTGATCCTCTTCTTATATTCTTGTCTCTTCATAGGACAATTTCTAGCAATGTGTCATATCTTATCACAATGAAAACATTGAAAGCCGAAGTAGTCCTTACTTGGAGGACTTTCTCTTATTCTTTGGATTCTTCTGGGAGGTTGAGAGTCATGGTTTCTCTTCTTGAAGTTAGGTTGAGTTATTCTTCTTTTGGTATGATTGGTTAGGGCTTAATCATCTTCCTTTAGTAGAGCTTCTCTGTTTGCCACTCTAGTCTCTTCTTGAATACAATCTTCCCATACAACATCAAACCTCAAGCTTTCCTTCCTGGCACACATCATCTGGATGAATGACTCCTAAGGTCTAGTGAGACCATTGAAGTCAATAATAACCAACTCATCTTCATCAAGTTTGTCTACAATGGCTTCTAGTTGTTCCATGAACTGGGAGACCCTTGTGAAGTAATCCTGGATGGATTCTCTAAGACTCATCTTAGTGCTCTTCAGTTGAGCTCGTAGATTCATCTTTCTATTGATGTTTCTTCCTTCATACATTATTGATAGGGCATCATACATTTCTTTTGAAGTCTTCTTGGATGACACTTGAGGGATCAAGTGATACTTGATAGAGTCAACAAAAATCCTTTGTGCCCTAATCATATCCTTCTTGTGCTTCTCCTTAGCTTCAACTTCTTTAGGTTCTGCAACTTCATCTTTGATATACTTATCAAGATCATTCTCTTGGAGAATGAGTCCAATCCTATATTTCCATGCTCGAAAATTCTCTATTCCTTCCAGTTTGTCCTCAAGCCTAGTGCTTGGGGCCATCTTGTCAAAAAGTCACCAAAAAATTGAAATTCTGCGGAATTTGAAACTGAACTTACCAGGAGATGCGCTTGGCTGAGGCGAGTTGATTGGTGTTCTTGGTTTTTGGAGATCTCAAGTCTTCACCTTTCAATGACTTGCGATATTCAACACAGCAGCTTCAAGCAGTTTTCTGGTGTAGCTGTCAAACTAGGGTTTGATTTTTTGGGATATCTACTCCTCCAAAAAATTCAATCCCTGGCTCAGAAGATGCGCTCTGGGAGGGTACAACTTTCCATGCAAGTAGTTTTCCAAGACTCAATTTTTTTTTTCAAAAACCATAATTTCTTGTCAGGGAGAGAGAGAGGGTCTTTTCCCTTATGAAAGCTATCCTATTCAGGTTAGCTCTGATACCATGTTAGAATTCCATATGTTAAGCTATTTTATCAGCATTTAATTTCAATTTCATAAAATCATATAGACATGATCACTGAAAGAAACAGTATCACAAGAACAACACAGATTTATCCTCAGAAAACCTAGCATAAGCTTCCTCAATATAGATGCCCCAAAAGATAAAAAGTAAAACCCAAAAAACTGATCCTCCTCCTTCTCCAACTACAACTCTTTCTCTCTCTCTCTCTCTCTTATGCACTACACAAGTGAGTGTGTGTGTCTCTAATGAGAGGCACCTCACTCTATTTATATTCTTTCGTTCACTTGACATTTAACCCAGTTATGTAGGCTCGAGTAAACTTAACTCAGTTATGTAGGCTCAAGTAGACATAACTGGGCTAACTTACTATAATAATATATTCCAGAGGGTACTAATGACCCGACTTACAACGAAGGGTACTTCCTCATGAATCTTATTAATTCTCCCGATAGGAACATCAGGGTACAAAGAAATACAAATGATTCTCCTGATAGGAACATCGGGGACCAATAAAATACATTTAGAATATTCTTCGAAGTTACAATAATTCAACACTTGTTTCATGTGCCAAAGTTAGTGTTGGATGTAGGGATAAAAAAGATTCAAGTTTTCAGTGATTCCTCCCTTACTATACAATGGAAGAAAGGTCAATTTTAGGTACAAGAAATTGGGATTCATTTCCTAGAATTACATTTTAATGAGATCAACGGTTAATTCATGAGGGCAAGTTATGCTCACATGTATCATGATCTAAAATTTGATGAAGATTATCTTTCAAATGAGGCTCTGAGTTTGGACCATTGCTATCTTCACATTGATGAGATTAGGGATTCCAACTTGATCTCACACATGAATTATAATATCTAATGGGTTATACTAGTTATGCTTTAACTTACTACTATTTTTTTTGTATATTTTGTCAAAGTTATAGAACCAACTATTTGGATAAGTTTGTAAAAATACCTCAACTAGATTTATATAAGGATTTTAAACTTTTTTAGTGGAATCAACTTCTACTGATTTTGATATTGTGTCATTGGCACATGCAAATTGATTTTCTTTCCTTCTAGAATGCAAAGTATACTTTTTTTTTGGAAAAAATAGAAATGCTTTTTCTTTTGGAAAAAATAGAAATGTTTTTTTTAATCAATATATAATGTTTAACTTAGTTAAAATATTAATTGTATTGGTGTTTGCTGAAATTGTAATTTTCTGTTTTTTATATTCTAATGCCTAATAATTGAAATTGCAACTATAATTTGTTGAAATTTGAATTTATTAACTTTATTATTTGTTTAAATTGGAATATTTATTTTATTTTATTATTTTCAGGATTATCTATATTTTTTTTCACAAAAAGAATCACAAAAAAGAAGTAAAACCCCTTCTTCAAGTGCATAAAACACATTGCAACTAATTACGATCATTTGTCTTCTCCATGAAGTTTTACTATTCAAAATGACACATTTATAAAATATGTGTATCTCATCTTAAATTTATGTCCACTACTATTTTACCTCTATCCAATAACTGCACTATAACTAACTAGGCAAATTAGCTTGACTACAAGTCATTTTTTTAAGCATTACAATCATCTCTAGTACAAAAATTATGCCTACATCAGAACTAAATATTTCTCATTGAGAAAATCAAATGGAATGGCTCTTATGGTTTCATGATAGAGGCCTGAATGTGACTTCACAAACACTATTATTTCTGAATGAATTTTGGTTCATTTTTGTTATGTACCTAGGGAGGATACTATGGGGTACCCAGGGAGGCACCCAAAGGGATACTGTATGTAATGTTGCCATAATCATGGAATATTGTCACTTGGTAGTTAAAAGGAAATAATATAATACTAAGGGGTAGTTGGGATGGCCCCCTTAGGAATACTTTGAGAAAGTATAAATATACATGAGTATCATTGTATAAGAAATGTGTAATGAACTGTATTGTAGCAAACATGGCTTGTGGAGTGATTCCTTCCATAAGGAGTATTTGATGGTGTTACCCTACTTGAAGGGTTTCTCTATTTATTGGCATTATTCTTATGGTGAATGTCTTTTGGTTGTTTATGAAGTATAAGAGTTCTACATTTTTGTTGTATTCAATTTTTAGGTTAAGGATCATTACAAATTCCCTGTAGATGTGTGTAAATTTGGCCTCTTCAAACTGAACAAAAATAAAACTCCTTTAGATCTGTCACTAAATCTACAAGATTTATATTATGTATATTTTTTCCGTTGTCACCGACCTTATAACCAACAGAGAATCTCCATATAGATGTAAAGTATTTACATGGAATTCAGAAGCCACATAGAGTAGTGTCTTTAAAGGCATTAGCTCTACCTAAATATTTGTAACTTTTTCCAAATTTGATTTGAAGGATACTAAGTGAAAGCCATTTATGTGGAGGAGTTTTCCAATTCCCTAGGCTTGTTTTAAGCAACAATGTATTTTCTTATTAAAAAAAAAATGTATTTTCTTAGTGAAATTTGTGTTCCTTTTATTGTAGCAATCATGTCACAATATGCAACCTTTGTTGTATTAGTGATAATATTCCATGGGGACTTTATTCCAATTTCTATTAATTTAGAGGCTTTACATAGAAGTAATAATTGAATCACCTAGTTGAAGTTCAAACTAATTTTTTCTTACATCACTACTTCCCTCTTTGCATATAAGGGAATGATGACAATTTTAAACCCTTGGTAATGATCAGGTGGTCTATTTCTTATTTCTATATGGATTTTAATATTGTTCTTAGGGTATTCTTTTTCTTCTAAATATATATCCATGATAACTAAACTAGTGATCACTAGTTGTGAAAATGGAATATATGGAAGTTTGGTAGGGTAGTCTGTCATATCTATGATAGATACACACCCACTCTTCCCCTCTTTTTTAAAAATAGCAGACAAGAAGCAAATGGACTACATCTTTCTTGGTAGTGGTTAGTCTATTGAAAATCCATGAATGACAAATGTTATTCATCAAATCTAATCTTAGTTCTATTATTCCATACATTGTATGGCATACTAACACTTATTTTTCTTTCAATTTTCTTCAACTTTCCAGACTTCTACGGTCTCATATGATATCGGTGTTGTGATGATTATGATATGATGCCATTTTATGATGTCATGCCATGCTAAAATATATGTTATGATATCAATCATATGCTACTTGATGTTGTATTGTGTTGCTTCTATATGATCATGCAAATGGTTACTTTAATGAGATAGTTAGTAGTATCAGTCATCGAACTTATAACCAACATAGAGTCTCCATATAGGTGTAAAATATTTACATGGAATTTAGAATCCACATAGAGTAGTGTCTTTAAAGGCATTAGCTCTACCTAAATATTTGTAAATTTTTCCAAATTTGATTTGAAGGATTCCAAGTGAAAGCCATTTATGTGGAGGAGTTTGCCAATTCCCTGGGCTTGTTTTAAGCAACAATAAATTTTCTTATTAAAAACAAAAAATTGTATTTTCTTATTGAAATTTGTGTTCCTTTTATTGTAGTGATCATGTCACAATATGCAACCTTTGTTGTATTAGTGATAATATTGCATGGGACTTTATTCCAATTTCTATTCATTTAGAGGCTTCACATAGAAGTAATAATTGAATCACCTTGTTGAAGTTCAAACTAAAATTTTCTAACATCACTACTTCCCTCTTTGCATACAAGGGAATGATGACAATTTTAAACCCTTGGTAATGATCAGGTGGTCTATTTCTTATTTCTATATGGATTTTAATATTGTTCTTAGGGTATTCTTTTTCTTCTAAATATATATCCATGATAACTAAAATAGTGATCACTAGTTGTGAAAATGGAATATATGAAAGTTTGGTAGGGTAGTATGTCATATCGATGATAGATACACAGCCACTCTTCCCCTCTTTTTTAAAAATACCAGACAAGAAGCAAATGGACTACATATTTCTTGGTAGTGGTTATTCTATTGAAAATCCATGAATGACAAATGTTATTCATCAATCTAATCTTAGTTCTATTATTCCATACATTGTATGCCATACTAACACTTATTTTGCTTTCAATTTTCTTCAACTTTCCAGACTTCTACGGTCTCGTATGATATCAGTGTTGTGATGATTATGATATGATGCCATTTTATGATGTCATGCCATGCCAAAATATATGTTATGATATCAATCATATGCTACTTGATGTTGTATTGTGTTGCTTCTATAAGATCATGCAAATGGTTACTTTAATGAGATAGTTAGTAGTATCAGTCATCGGTTGACACAGTGAAGGATATTTTATTTAATAATGTACCATGGACCAAGACCCTTGGTTTTGCAACAATTATTTCCCTTCTTTGGTTTCATAATTGGCCATTTCCATTATCCATCATCACTACACTTTGATTCTTCATCCTAATGGTTACTAAAATGACTTGATGAACTCTTGGTCTCCTCTTTTGTATTCCCCTCGCCATAACTAACCCATGTTTTCCCTATGAATGAAAACCACTTGTATTGTAGTGATATTCAGTACATGAAACTTTCTAGCAGATCCCTATGGCCAACTGTTAGTAGTCACAAAGAACTACCATTGAGAAATGTTTCCGCTTAGATATGAAACAACAAGGTCGCTCCCCTAATATGCCTCAAAAATAGCACGTGAATACAAGCTCCCAACCTAAGAATCTTGTAGCAAAAGATGGTGAAGAAAAAAAAAATAGTACTTGTTCCTAAAGAAATCAAGAAGGGCCAATAAAATTGCAAAATTAAGCAATCAAAATAAAACTAAAAAGCTTGCAAGGATTATTTAGATATTCCATCAATAAAATCAAGGCTAAGGTCTCCTTATTCAAAATATAAGAAGAAAAGGGAGCAGATAAAATCTAAAGAAATGAATAAAAGGGGAGTCTTATCGCTAAGGTCAAATGTGGAAATATATCCTAACCCAATCCTTTGTTGAGACACATCCCTATTGTTTGTACTTTACTGAAGATTACGATGGAACCCTTATCCCCATATCTTGAGTCATTAAATTGACTAACAACCATTTCATTTGTCTAACCTTGGTTATTCACCTCCACCCCTAACAAGAACTAAAATTTGAAAATACTTAAGATGTTATTATGGTTATGATATGTTTAAAAATCATTTATCTCATTAATCTAGTGCATATACTTATGGGCTATATAATCATGTTTACATGAGGCCTTGCTATATTATGACTCACACTTATCATTATTTGCATGTATCCATTGCATTTATTTTTTTATACAACATCATTTGAGAGTTTCATGGCTACAAAAACATCATCGTACATGATCCAAACTAGCGATGCACCCCACTATGGAAGGTGATTGGACATATTATAGAAAGCATATTTGTAATTATGTAGTATCACCCATTCATCTATTTCCTTGAGATAATCACTCCACCAATGTAATAACTCATTGACACTTCCAAATTAGCAACTCCTTGTCTTATAAAATGAGGAGCAACTGCATTTTGAAGAGGTCGAAAGTTCGAGAACTTGAATAGAGAAACTCTTTGTGTAATTTTCTTCATGTGGTTGGACTATTGTGGATCTATTGATTCATGGTGATATTGGTAAACTAATCATAGATAAGGTAATATTGTGATTATCTTATTTTCATGCAAGCAAAGAATCTTAGATTGCTAGTAGCTTCTAGGATTTAATAAACTATTTATCTTGAAAGAATAAAATTGCTTTTCCTTCATTCCAATAGATTGAATATTGTATTATTGCAGGTAAATTTCAGTTTGATCTAATTTAAATACTAACTATTTGGATTGTTGATCTTCCACGTTCTTGTTGTTTTAGCTAGCTGATTAGATTGAAGTGAGACAAATTTGAGAAAAAACTTAGTTACTATTTGCTAA
>LPNX010579315.1:172639-193242 GCA_001517045.1 Pseudotsuga menziesii | reverse complement strand
TGATAGATCTGAGTTTAAGATGGATCCATGCTGATAACTAGGAATTTTGAAGTAATTGTGATTTATCTCACTTCTTTTCAAGTATTAGCTACAAAATTTATCTTTTAAGCATTCAAATAGTACATTTTCATTGTTGTTCATACTTTAAACTATGCACTTAATAAATAGAAGTAAAACAAATGTGATTGATCTTAACATTGTGCAAATCTTAGGCTTACTTAGGCTAATTCACTTCACCCCTTTGTTTAGTTATTTTTGCATGCTTACTATTGTTGATATCTACTTCATATAATCACACTATTGTATATGTTAATCTCCTTGAATACTAGCATTGTATACTTCCTAGATCAAGTAATTCTCATTGAGAAAAATCCAAATCTTTAATTCAGATCTAAAACTATATGTTCACTATTTCTAGCACACATACACTTAGCATATCTTGATCATTTCATATCGAAATTGATTTATACTTGGAAAAACATTTACCTTAATTGTGTCATGTTCTTATTTCGGTAAAGGTGAATTTGTGAAAGAATTCATGGTTGATATAGTACTTGGAAAATTTGCTTTACTTCTTGTTAAAGTAGTAAATATATGTTGATGTTGTTTTTTCATGGCATTGCTGTTCAATGATGTTTGAACAATATATGGATTATGGGATATCATTTTGAAATATTATGGGTAATTCATTGCTTAAACTCTTGTATTCACGCGTCTTGATATTTTAAATGTTCTTGGTATTGACACACTTAAACACCAACCTTCCTCGATTCACCTTGAACCTCACCGAGCTAAGGAATTGGTATAATCATAATATGCTTTGGCTTGTTTCGAAAGTGTTTCCTATTTCAATCCTTGTAATCATAGACACACTCTCAAATGGATTAGTACTTGTGAAATCTAGAAAATTTTGCTTATTACCACTACAAGGAAAAGACCCTTTAGCATAGGTTATAGCGGATGATCATCTAAAAAGAACCCAAATATCTATCTATAGTGGAGGTCACTTGGAGAGGCAAGTGGACGAAGGTCTTAGAAGATTTTTTTTTTCGATGTATTTATACATTTACAATGCACCAGTGAGTATGCAAGCCAAATGCATTGGTGTTGACAATAAATCATGTGTCACTGTGCCCAAAAACACCTTCAAACGAGAAAAAGTTTAAAATTTTACAATCAATGCA
The DNA here is from genome assembly GCA_001517045.1 of Pseudotsuga menziesii. NCBI lineage: Eukaryota > Viridiplantae > Streptophyta > Pinopsida > Pinales > Pinaceae > Pseudotsuga > Pseudotsuga menziesii. The sequence continues at coordinate 192,058 of LPNX010579315.1, read as the reverse complement.
TTTATATTACAAAAGCACATTGGGTGCCATGATCATGAAATCACCGAAATAGGGTAAAAAAATAGCGAAGAACATTGGATTACTATCATTTTTTCCATTACTGGTGCATTATGTCTAATTTATCACACCAGGGTGGTAAATACAACACCGCACGATGTTAGGGTTAAAACTTTCCAAAAAAAAAAACACAAATGTATTTTGTTCAAATTTTTGTTCGCAGTGCATATGATATTATTAATAGCATCGACGTGTCATGGAATTAGTGCACCACGTTAGGGTTAAAACATTACAAATTAAAAAACATGACCATATTTTTATTTAAAGTTTCTATTTGCAGTGTGTTTGATATTATCATTGCCCTGGCGTGTTATGTAATCAGGTGCAATGCATTAGGGTTAAAACTTTCCAAATTAAAAAACACGATTATTTTTTATTTCAAATTTCTATTTGCAGTGAGTTTTGTATTATCAATTGCACCAGTGCATTATTGAATAAGGTGCACCACATTAGGGTTAAAACTTTCCAAATAAAAAAACACGACTATATTTTTTTTTCAAAATTCTATTAACAATGTGTTTATATCATCAATTGCATTGGAGCATCCTATAATTGGGTACACTGGTACATGGTTTAATAAAAAATAATAATACATCAAAAAAATACTTTTTACCACTCTATTTATTTTGATCCCAACAACACCAATCCCATACATCACATGCTTAGACGCTCTAACATCCGTGCTCCATGTGGTAGCGTTGCTTGTTCCCATTGGTTGTTTAGTTGAGTTTGAATTTTGTCAAATGGTGGGAAAATTTTCAAATTTTACATACATCGCCACGATACCTCCTTGATGTGCAAATAACTAGGTAAATTGATTATTACTTCACTATTTAATTTTTTAACGGAATAAACTTGAAAATTCATATTTATTTTTCCCAAATTTCACAAAAAGTTAATTAACTTTGTGTGGTGCATTCAAGTCATTTGGCTCACACCGCAAGACAGTGCACCCTGTGAATTTACAGGGTGCACCAACAGTGGTGCGTTTACTACATGTGCATGCCACATATACAAAGTACTATTATTTTTAGCACACTAATTAACGTATTTAAAAAAAATATGAATGTAATCAAGGTCCGTATTATAAATATATATACATCATTTATCAGTGAACTGACATGTTCTAAGCGTACTGGATAAATCAACATAGTTTATTAAAAAGGATAACATTAGGCAATGTGTTTAATTTAACCAGCTGCACCATTGTCACTGTGCATTGGTGTGTTCCTAGCACACCGCTAAACTAGAAAGAAAAAAAAAACAAATTGTTTCACATGCCATTAATTACACAATACACAATAAATATTCGGTACACTCTCATGTAACTAACACACCGTAAAACCGTAAAAAACTCACAATTTGAGTGTGCACTGTATGAACGTTTGCACACCTCCCCCTGATACGCTGACGTGCATTAAGCGCACCATCAACCCCATTTTTTAATTATAAAATACATAGATAGACACCCCTACAATGGTGCGCTAAGGTCGCCATAAGAAACCGACGTGTCTCATGGATGACACACCACCTATTATTTATATATTTAAAATATAAATTTTTTTTACCAGTGTGTTTATTTTATAGTAGCGCACCATTAACAATGCGGGTGTGGTTCAAGTGCACTGGTGTTAGTGCGTTACTATAATTAAGACGCACTGCTTGTCATACTTTTTTTAGCAATAAATTTTATATTTGATGTTAGTAAGTATAATTCTCATTTAATGTTTTTACATGTATATTTATGAGATCAATTGATGTTATATATGAAACAAAGACATCAACATTGAGAGGGAGCTCAGCAACAACATGCACATGTTGAGCAGTACAACTTCATGCGAAGGAGGGGGGTGAGGGAGCATGAGAGGGATTTTTACCCTCACCTGATTACTCATCAGAAATGAGAGCTATTGATAATTTTTGACCTCTTTAAGTTCTATAAGGACTCCACACCTCTCAAGGGGAATTCAACATTGCTAGTTCAGTTGATCCGGCACTTTCGTGTTGGTCCTAATCAATGGCTCCAACATACTGAGGAGGAAATCTATTTCATCACTGGGTTATCTTTGAAAGGGGAGGATTTTCCTCGGTTCCCTAAGGTCCTAGTTGGTGTTGTAACAAAGCGTTAGCTAGCCTACTCTTAGAGATATATTACTGATCACTGTTAACACTAAAAAGTGTTCACCTAGTTCTCCATGGTCTAAACCATATACATACATCATATTCCCACCATATTTCCCTTACTTTTGACCTTTACAATTGTATTTCCACAAACAATGGTCTAAAACACCATTATTCCTTTCCATAAATGAAGAGATAGTCAACATTAATTATGGTTTATCCCCACTTTCTCCCACAAAAGGCCAAAAACCCTAAAAATAGAGAAAGGGTCAAAATAACATAGATAAAAACCATGGGAGATAAAATACCATGGGTCATCACCATGGGTTAAAAAACCCTAAGACTATACTATAAATACATTGTGAAGGGATCTCCAAAAACACCTTTTCATTCACTTGTGGTTACCATGCCATTTCCCGTGGTGTATGTTGAGATCTCTCTGTACCCACTTTAGATCCATCCTCCGATTGAAAACTGCTTGTGGAGAAGACTCGAGACCCAACCCGTGGAGTTGCGGAACCACTTTTGAGGACGACTATGGTGGCCCATCTTGCAGGAAAAAAGTATTTTGTTTTTATTTTATGCAGTAGTTAGTTTATATAAAATAATAATAAAAACCCTAAAAATATTTGTTATCATTGCTGCTTTAGTTTTTTAGTTTCTTGTTATTCCATTGAACTCTTCCTTATGCTCTGGACAAGCTAAAGTTGGTGTATATGCATGTAATAGGGGGAAAATCCCCATTACAGTTTTGGTGACTCTGCTCAGTTGAACCATACGGATCTTTGTTTTTGCATGTTTCCATTGGTTTGTTCCTGTATTCTGCCCTCAACCGTCACAGATATAACTCCCTCACGAAAGATCCAAACTAGTACTGCGTCAGTGCCCGCTCCCCAGCCCTAGCCGACTCTCTATTTTTTTTTTTAAATTTCCTGTCCGGCCTGAGTCACAACTATTCGGCCGAAAGCCGCGACCCAGTCTTGCCTTTCTGCCTGATAAGCGAGACCTAAGTCGTGCCTTTAGCCCCGATAAGATAAACTTGCTTTAAAAACCAAAATCGCTCCTATCCCATCTTTTGGAGTGACCCTAGCGGCTATTGTGACTTGGTTTCAAGCAAACCCATCGCGCTTAACCCTATGTTTTGCATGACCTGAGTTCATCAGATTTTTTTTGGCTCAGATCGTGAATGTTCCTTTGTTTCGCATGACCCATATCGCACCTATTCCGTCGATAGGTGCGACTTGTAGTTTTAGTCTATTTTTGTGCTTCAGATTCCTGTTTCATATCCCATATTTGTCCCAAACCCTGTTCTGACCTGTTTTTAGTCCATATATAATATTTTTGCAGCCCCTTGGTATGTGTTGAGATCCCACTTGCTTGGTTTATGAGTTGTTCTAGTTGAGCTTCGTGGTTGAGACCCCATGCAGGTTTCCTACATTTGATTAGTTCCTTTTACTGTTCATTTGTCTCAAGTACATTTTATTTCTAGAAGAAAATTTTATTTTACAACATATTTATTGTTCTTTACTGCATTATATTTGCATCCCGGTAGTGAGATTGGAACATATTCGCCACGAATTTCTGGGTTTGGCATACACATCAATTGCACACATTTCACACCATATAAGTGAAAATCTTGGTTCATGACCTCGAGCAAGCCTTAAAATTAACTTAATACAATCAACATTGTAACCTTTCTTGAGGACGAAACAATATTGTAGTTGAGTTAGGAATTTAGGGATATGAATCCAAACAACACCCCTCTTTCATTTACATCTTGAGACATAGTCATTGTCCATTAGGGGACCAAAATCATCTTGTATTTGTTGACATGGTCACAACCAGTTTGTCGAGAGCCCCCCTTCTCAGCAGGAGTAAGCCACAACGAAGGGGTTCTGGATGTCAGGGTTGAATACTGCACTCCATCTTGTACCAAAGGATAAAATTTCATAGTCCTCCTCATACATGCCCATGTACACTTGGTGTCGAGGGAAAAAGGGCTGAAACGTCAGTAAACCGAATAGACATGTCATGAACGAGTCATCCTATTTTCCATTCTTCTAGGGATCTTTTACCGAGAGGTCCTTCTTGGTAGTGGGATTCTCTTAGCCTATATTGTTCTTTCATTTTGTATTGTCTGACTGGGATTTCATCACTCTGATGAGGATATGATTTGTGAGGGGATTCCAGCTTGTAGTTAGGATCTTGCTTGCACTCATACCCCATAGGTTAGTGAGTCATTTTTTGATATGTAGTGTTTCTTGTTGTCTTTCTAGCCACTTTGTTGTAGACTCGCCTTACTGTGAACCACTGTCACAATTTAGTTTAAGAGATTGTTGTTGTCCTATGAGATGCCATTTCATACGCTCTCCTTCTACACACTTGGTTGTAGTTGGGTTTTTGAGCCTGCGATTAATACTCTTGAGTTTTCATTCATTACACAACACTCCATATAGTTATCACAGCTCCACAATGCTACTCACATGGCTTAGGGGACACACCCCCTAGTTTATTTCTTTGAATAGACACCGTCGGATCCATCTTCCATGTCACTCACCACCTTTGAAGCCACACATTGCCTTTGAGTTTGATTCAGATTCCTATAAGTCTGAACCCACCTTATTCACTTCTCCATATAGCCCCATGGATGGTACACATCCTAACCCCTTTCAAGGGGGGATTGTCAGTATTGGGCTCACATCCATTCCACCTGTCATCACAGGTATCCCTTCTATTGGTCCTATAGGCCCTGGTCCTAGTGGGCCCCTTGTCACTGCACACACTCCTGCTGGTTCACTACCCACTAGCGGTGATTCCATTCCAGCCACCATTGTTACTACCATTCCACCTTTTATACCCGGGGGTAGTGGACCTTCCACGTCGGTTTCGATTATTCCTGCCATACTAGTGACTTTTCCTGTTGTCGAAATTCAACCTCATCCACCCTAGGTATGCATGGGAACTATGCTCCTATAGATACCAACACCCTTATTGGTCCTTCCCAAGCCAACCTCGACTCTATATTACCTTTTATGGATAGTCTCAACCTACCAAATTTAGCATGGTTAACCAATGACCCCATCATCAACACTCATAATGGCCTCCTATGCCTACCAAGCTTCCCTCTGACATCCCTAAGTTTGATGGCAAGACAAGAGAGGACCCTCAAAATCACATCATGTCATTTCACCTATGGTGTCCATCTAACAACATTGTGGATGATTCTGTTTGATTGAGGTTGTTCCAACGCACACTCATTGGTGCTATGGCTAAGTGGTATATCGAATTGCCTCATGCTACTTACCCTAACTTCTCATCACTCACTTCGATGTTCCTTCAGTACTTCCAGTTTCCCACTCATTATTGTGATGGAGTGGAGAGCGCACTATCCCGTCGCCAGAACACAACTAACCATATCATGGATCATATCCATGAATGGTGTCGTCAGTGTAGCTTGTGTAAGATCCAGTTATAAGATAAGATCTTCCTCGATTGGTTCCTCAAAAAATTACTCCCCCCACGCTACTCACATAGGATTAGGGGGCACACCCCCCAGTTCGGTTCTTTGAACAGACACTGTCGGAGCCATCTTTGATGTCACTCACCACCTTTGGAGCCACACATGGCCTTTGAATCTGATTTGGATTCCTATCAGTCCAAACCCACCTTGTTCATTGCTCCATCTATCCCCATGGTTGGTGCACATATTGACCCATTTTAAGGGGGGATTGTCAGTAGTGGGCTCACATACACTCCACCTATCATCACAAGTATCCCTTCTACTGGGTCTATAGGCCCTGGTCCTAGTGGGCCCCTTGTCACTGCACACACTGTNTCCATTCCAGCCACTATTGTTACTACCATTCCACCTTTTATACCTGGGGGCAGTGGCCCTTCCATGCCTGTTCCAACTATTCCTGCCATACCAGTGAATTTTCCTACTGTCAAAAGTCAACCTCATCCACCCTAGTTACGCATGGGAACTATGCTCCTATAGATACCAACACCCTTGCTGGTCCTTCCCAAGCCAACCTTAACTCTATATTACCTTTTATGGCTAGTTTCAACCTACCAAATTTGGCATGGTTAACCATTGACCCCATTCATCACCACCCATAATGACCTTCTATGCCTACCAAGCTTCCCTCCGACATCCCTAAGTTTTAGGCAAAGGAGGGAGAGGACCCTCAAAATCACATCATGTCATTCCACCTATGGTGTTCAACTAACAACATTGTGGATGATTCTATTCGATTGAGGTTTTTCTAGCGCACACTCACTGGTTCTATGGCCAAGTGGTATATCAAATTGCCTCATTCTACTTACCCTGACTTCTCCTCGCTCGTTCGATGTTCCTTCAATACTTCTAGTTACTCGCCTGTTATTGCGAGGGAGTGGAGAGTGCACTAACCATGTCACAGATCATATCCATGAATGTTGTCATTGGTGTAGCTTGTGTAAGATCTAGTTAGAAGATAGGATCTTCCTCGATTGGTTCCTCAAAAATTTACTCCCCCCCAATAGCCAAGGATGTCGCATCTAAGAGACCGCAAACCAAAGAAGAATCCATCCTTAAGGCTCAATAGTTTGATTTGATATACGTCGAATCAAGTTATTTGTATACCATCATATCCGATGCTCCTTGGGCTGGCACCTCTCATCGAGATACACTGACAGACTCTCATGTTGTTGATGGATTTATCGGCTCTATTACCCATCACACTCAATATTTCTTGGCCTCTCCCATGATGCCACCCCATCTTGGTAACACCCATAGTGTTTTTCAACCAAGTTACGCCCTTGATTATTCACGTGTGATGTCTCAATTTGGAGCTACTTCCTCCTATGCACCTCATGGTTACACCCCTGATGATTCATGTGTAACGGCTCAGTCCGGAGCCACCTATTCCTATACGCCTTCTGCACCAACTCCTCACATTCATTGACCAACTTGTTTGGCACACTCATGTTCTAGCCAAATGGCCAGCTTTGCAGCCCCATCAACTCCTTTGGTCTATTATGCACCACCTATGCAACCCACTCTGGCTCCAACCCCAACTCTTCCCGTTTCTACGAAACAGGTCTACGCACAACAGGACCTCCCTAACCAACTCACCCCTAATAACCAACAAGGGTAGGGAAAGAACAACAGAGGTAGGAATCAAGGCAACAACCAAACCTAAGGAGGTAGCTAGTAGGCCAACTCTTCGAACAAAAACAACGTCGAACCTCCTCCATAGAATCCCCAATGTCTTGCTCAACTTGGTAAAAAACCACAGTTACAGACTAACCATCCATGTTCCATCTATAACACTTGCAGCCACTACACTCACCGGTGTCCTCATTTGACTTGTGTCCAACAACTACTCCAAAATGATAGTCAACTTGATCCCAACGTGGTTGCTCCAGCTTAGCAAAACCCAACACCACCAGGTCCTCCACCTATGGTGCTCCAAAACCCCCTACCACACCAAGGAATTTTTGCAACCCAGCCCTTGGCCCCACCACCTCCCGCAACCACTGCTGCAACCCAACCTGCTGAGGCTAGTTTCCATCACCTTATGATGTTATCATCCGAAGTCAACCTCCAAACTCGATGAAACTAGTATGGATCCACCACAGAAACCGCTGACCCATCAACAACATCTACCTCTACCACTCTTGATATGTCTTTGCACTTACCAAGACCCCCTATGGATGGGACTGGCAGATTCCCACTATTCCCTATGCGTCAGGTCGCAAACAACGCCATTGCTAGAGTTGCCCTTAACTACATTATAGTTGATGACTTGGCCCAATCTCCTACAACCATGTCTGCTCTGGAAGTGCTTAAAACTTGTCCTTCACAACGTAAAGCATTTTTGTCCACGCTAGGTTCCATAGATCCCTATGATTCTAGGTTAATCACTTTCGACCTGGATCAAGGAGAACCCAGGATTCCATCATCCTTCTCCTTCCAAGTTCCAGTCACAATCCATAATTTGGTGATCCATCGATGCATCATTGATGAGGTGACATCCACCTGCATTATGTCAACATTTGTTTGGCATAAACTCGGTTCCCCCACCCTTCAACCTTCCACCACTGCTCCTCATGCCTATGATGGCCGCTCTGCTCAGCCTTAGGGTGTTCTCACAAATGTCCCTGTTGAGTTATCCAAAAAAACAGTGTTTATTGACATTGAGGATGTCAACACCCAACTTGATTACAACATCCTCCTAGGACGTAGTTACATGTATGCAATGTGAGTCGTTTCCTCTACTATCTTTCGACTCTTGATGTTCCCTCATGATGGGAAGATCATGACCATCGACCAGTTGACGTACTATGATCTGAAGGGGATTACCACACCAGAACACATCCTTCCCATTGTCGAGACTACCATCGACAACGTGTACATTCCATCCTTGTATGTCGTTGGCCTGGGCTTGTTTTCCAATGCTCCTATGATGGACACCTTTTTGTCCTTACCACCTATTCCTTTGTCGACTGATATATCATATTTGTGCACTATCACTTCCAGTAACATTCTAACCTCCTCGCAACCTCAGTGGCAACCCAAACCACAATCTTTCAGGAATTATTGGGGTTCATTCCCGGTCCACACGATTCCCTTCCTTTTTCCACCATCCGACATTGTGAGAAAGCATGTCATGGCCACTCTCAATTTGCCTAATTTCACGTTGGGAATTACCATATGGTACCTCGAGCCGCCTACTCCACCCCCGACCCCCCAGTTCATGTTAAATCTCATTTATCCCATTGAGACAATGTCACACCCCCCTCCAATTCCACCAAAGACTACTCATGTCTCTACTCCTACCCCTCCTCCTCCAAAGAAGACTGGGGGCAATGTAGCCAAATCCACGACAAAACCACGACCGGATCCTACTTGCGTGTTGTGCTATGTCCAAGGCGATGCAACACAAAACTGTCTCAAGTTACCTCACCTTTACACCCACCTAGACACCATAGACGATACTGAAAACACCCCAATAGTCACCATTCCAGATCCACCAGTGGTAAAAAACAAGTCGCTGCAAACCAACCATCCTTGTGTAGTTTGCAGCCTATATGGTTACTATTCTCACCATTTCATAGACTTTCCTGAGTATTGGTCAGTCCTTCGTGACCTTTGGAAACACTCCCATGAATATGATATTACCGTCTTTGAGGATATCTACCCTATGGTCTCTTCCTCAAACAAAACCAACACCATGTATACGATGTCCAATTCCAGTAGTTCTTTCGTCTCCTTAGTCGTAGAGGATTACTCATATCTATCTACGCATTGGTTTAACAATGATGACAATATCCTTGAATCTCTTTCAACTCTTGAGTACCCTTGGGATGATATGCACCATTGCTCATTCTTAATCCCCGATGAACCTCTTTCATCGTTGGACCAATACTCAGTCAAAGCCAAAGACTCCATCCATGGAAAAGTAGATTGGTTCAAGAATCCCATTCTGGCACTCAACGCCTTTGAAGAGGGAAACATGGCTAACATTTCACCAACCATCAAGGTCAATATATCAACTAAACTTGATGTAGTTGAATATATTACACTCGGAGCATCTTATTCCCCTTAAGAAGTTGCTTCCTACAAAGCACTGTTTTAGGAGTTTCGTAATATTTTCGCTTGGACATATACCAAGATGCCTAGGATTGATCCATCTATTGACGAACATCATATTGACACATAGCCTGATGTTATGCCCATAGACTAGAAGGAAAGACCCATTCACCCATTAAAGGATCCTGTTGTCAAAGCTAAGATCGAGAAAATGCGTACAACAGGTTTCATATACCCCATTGTGTATACCACTTGGCTTTCCAATCATGTTCCTGTTAACAAAAAACAAGGTACCATTCGCGTTTGTACTGACTTCCATGACTTGAATTTGGCATGTCCCAAAGACAACTTCCCCACTCCATTCATTGACCAAATCATTGATGTGTGTGTCGACCACGAAGTCTTTTCTTTCATGGATTGTTTTTCCGGTTATAACCAAATTCAAATACGGAAAGAGGACCGATACAACACTTCTTTTACAAACCCCTGGGGCATGTTTGCGTATCACATTATGTCATTCGGTCTTAAAAATGCTAGCACCACTTTTCAGTGGGCCATTACATCCTGCTTCCACGACCTTATCCACATTATCTTGGTCTACCTAGAAGACCTCACAACTCGCTCTCAAAAACAACATCTAGAAGACTTACGTAAAGTCTTCTTGCGATGTCGCAAATATAACATCTGTTTGAACCCTCTCAAGTGTGATTTTTGTGTCCCTGTCGGCCATTTACTCAGGTTCATCGTATCTCACAAAGGGATCATAGTGGATCTGTTGAAGTTTCAATCCATCCTGAATCTCCGCCCCTACATGTACTTTGCGCCAACTGTAGAGTCTCCAAGGCAAGGCCAATTTCCTTCATCGGAGGTTCTATTCCTGAAGTCACCCACCATGAGTACACTTGTGTCATAGTTTTTTTGTTTTGTTTTGCATCATTCTTATCACATGTCTCACAGTTTTTTTCCTTGGTTTTTCCAGATGGATCCTACCTCACCTTGCTACGTTGGTTTCATTGACAATGCAAGGAGATGGTCTCCTAATATCGCCTCAATTACGTGGGTTATTTATTCCCTGTGACATGACTTGATCCACATCGACAGAATGTGTGTTGGTATTGCTACCAACAACTAGGATGTGTACGATGGTTTCGTTGGTCTCCTGGCTACTTCCCTCCGCTTGGGTATTCATCACCTCGATGTCTTCTTAGACTCCCACCTACTTGTCTCCTAGTTGCATGTCTCTTTAAAAATTTCCTGCACACTAGACATTTGGTTAGACATTTTGAACCCATTGCATTCATGCATGTTCCCAGAAGTCTGAATAGTGTAGAAGACCAAATGGATAATGACGTTCTAGAGCGGCACATCAATCATCGCATATAGGAAATAAACTACATCATGCATCATCATATAGTCATGCATACATATGTCATATACGTCATATATGCATCATCATCATATAAAAGACTCATAAAAATACATAAAAAAGTGCATCCACATGCATATATATATATATATAATGTCATAATGTTCAGTACAAAATGAGAAGTTCCATAAGCTTTCTCAGCTGATCATACATATAGTACAAAATTCCCCATTCACCACTGTAGTGGGGGGCAACATCACTAGCTACTAGTCAGAGTTCTCCTCCTTGTACTCTGGGTATGTGTCATCCTATGTTTCCTCCTCATCGGAGTCCTCCTCCTCCTCCATAGGCACATCATCGTGTGTCGCTGCTCTGACATACTCAGCAGCGACTGTGATCCTCCTCATTTGGGGGATCCACTCCGAAGGAGCATGGTAACACGCAGCGATAAGGTCATCATCAATATACTACCATCCATTGTTAGTAACCCCATCCAAAAAGCACTTAACATTGAGTTGTAGTGAGTATACTACACGCTGATGCCTCTTGTGCCCGTGAGAAGGTGGATCCAAACCCTCCACTCTGCCCCTATTCCTCTGATATCCTACTAGAGGTTGTGGTCTAATGTATGCACATGCACACAATATGTTATCAGTATCTATCACACACATAAACTGGCTACCACTAATCTAGTAAACTATATATGAATGCAACCACATAAAGCATCATGTATGCGTATCGTTGGGTCCCCATACCTGGCCGGGTGGTCGAGGCATCTTTGGGTCTCCCCAGTAATCAATCCCTGCATACGGGTAGTCCTCTATAAGGACTGGAAGTTTCTGCCACTGTGTGAAAATATCTTGGATGAAGAATCAACCCACTAAGCTACATCCCTCCCTGATCATTATCTCGCTCCACCTCCTCATGCGAGGCTTGCAAGTTCCTCCCTCACGCACCGCTATATGCGGTCAGAAAGTAGGTAGTCTCTCAAAAAATAATGAGCACAAGAATGAGGGGAAATAAAAATCCCCTCCCATTGAACTAGCATGGTTCAACGCACACCAAACCTGAGTCAGGTACATCTGGCCCCACCCAAAGTAGGTGCCCCTCAGTACACGCCACCATCTGGATCTGACTACTTGAGATATTGTGCAATCCTAATGATCCCAGTATCTACATCACCATCTGTGCTACAACTCGAGTCTCAAGACTCTCAATGTCGCACACCAGTATGTATGACAAATGCACTGATGCAGAGGCATAGAAATGCCTCTCGTAGAGGTCGTCCAATGACACCTTGTGTGAGAGCTTTAGGGTAGTGTCGCCGATCACACCCAACATGGGAAGCCCAGTTAGAAAATAGATATCGAGGAGCTTGATCTCAATATGCTCCTCCTGGATGATAAAAAAATATACCTCCCGGTCCCAGAAGCTCACCAGCTTGTCCAACAATAAATTTGTTGAATGCATAAGTGGGATCTGGAAGAACTTCCATAACCCACGCCGAGGGAGCAAATCCTACACTGTTGGATGATCATGCACCTCCCCTAGTAGGTTCCCAATATCTCTCTCTCGCCTTGCCACCTGTAACACCCTGCACATACACACAATCCCTGTCATGTCCAATCATGCACAAAAATGCATTCTGGGTTGAGTCTCTCCCATTTGGCCTTTTTGTGCAACCTAAGTCGCTCAAAAACCTTGAACTAGAGCGACTAGGTCACTTCTATCTGTTGAATAGGTGTGACATGGGTCGTCCCTGTGAGCCCGATATGAGCAACCTGGGTCGCTCCTTTTCCCTAGAAAAGTGCGGCCCAACACTGAGAAACCTTTAAGCTCGGTACAGGCCCTATGATGAGCAATAACATAAAGTAAACCAGTGAAGAAGATGGGTTTGATGAGAGCTCTTACCCGCAAGTCACAGATGGAAAAAACATTGGTCAAATCAGAAGAAATCAACAGTTGGGTTCTGGGGTCCTCCACTCCAACTCAGCATTGACCAATGAAAATGACACATGTCATGTGGTCCCCCCTATTTATAGGCCTCTATTTGGTCTAGTTTTTATTTCGTACAATACAGACTTATCCAGAGTCCATTTGAGACACCAACTGAACCACCGGGTTCGGTTTTCTGCCCTTTGTCTTTTGATGAGACCCTTATCTCATGCTCTCATATGATTTCCATGCCATTTCCCAAAAGTCACCTCGATTTGCATGCCATCATGTGAATCTCCCATTGTATGTATTGGCATGTTCACGAGCCATCCACTCCATCCATATTGCACAGTTGGCCTTATTTTACCACCATCCATCATCTCACAAGGGGGCACCATTCAGTGTTCAGAGTTTCTATTAAGCTATACTCCTAAAAGAATGAAAAGATTGTCGAACAACCGTGCTTCCTTTAATGCTCATTAAAGTATTTGAAAGGGCATATATGTGGCCTCGTTTATTTCCTTTTTCGGACCGCGTAGGCCATTATAAGAAAAGGATCACCCTAGAACCTTCCAGCTAGGAACGTTTCCCTTTATATCCTTTTATGATTTCTTGGATATTGGGACTGTACTTTATGAAAAAGCTCAATATGGGTTGTCTTTAAGCTCTTTTCCAGCCCTCTCATAAAGAAAATATTATTGAGCAAACTTGGTTTCCTTCATGCTCATAAAAGTATTCGAATGACCGCCCAGTCAGTATAGATTTACAATGGTAAAGAAGTCTCCCTTCCCCCAAAGGTTGGGAGAGCTCTCCTTTGTATACTTTTATCCTTTTTCTAGCTTAAGTGACTATTAACAAAAAAGAGACCACACTGGAGTCTTCTTCCTATTTTCAGACTCTCTAAAAATGAAAACACCATCAAGCATTTATTTTCTCGAGCTTGCTAAAAATCCACAAGATCGTGTCATATTGAGCTTACTTATGTCCCTTCTTCGTGCTCCTTAAACTATGAAGAATGCCCAAGCGGTGTCTTTAGGAGTCACCGCATGTGATACCATAGTATGGAATCTTCCCTCCACTGGGTCACCTTTGTTCAGAGTATTCTACGATGAGTCTTCCTTGGACCCCCTAGATATGACTAGTTCAGTTACCTCCCTTAGTATTTCCCATTGTAGTTATCTTCTCAGTATTAGAGCTATGATCCCTCTCCCATGAGTCAGTTTCATTTGTTGCTAGGTCAGCCCTACCATCATACTCTGAAAAAAGGAATTTTGATTCCCCCGTACTCCCCTTCCCCCTTTCCCCAATTCAGTGTGTCAGTCTCCATATTGTTTCACATCTTTGGTTATCCCCCTCGCACTTCTATTTAAGGACATATCATTGCCTCGATTAGTTGCAGGTCTCCCTCTATCGATGTCAGCACATCTATTCCAGTGGATAGACCCAGAGGTCCCTGTATCATGGTTTCATCCACCTCATTGATGAGTTCCTTGGACCACTTGAAAGGAGCCATTAGTGCCTTTCAAGTTGGTTGTGTATCACATGCTCAACTTCAACTACATGATCACACCATTGAGATTCGTACAGGGTATTGGTCTGTTCATTATTTGGTCGAAGACCCCGGTTGTCACTTGGTTCTAGTACATTGGTGAGTATACCTATGGGACCCATACAGTCTCATATCCGTTGTGATTTTTGGGCTGTGTTGGAGATAATGTTCGGGATATCCCAGTGTTATGATTCCATGTATCTCCAGTACTCGATGCTATATATTGTACCACAGAGATTCTGACTCTCAGTCATTGAGTCCCTCCAGTTATGTACACTTCCAGATCCAACAGAGAATCAATTGTGGTGATATTGCATTCCATGAGAATGTCATTGTTTCTATGTATCAGTTCTTCAGATCAACATTATATTCAATCTCCCATTGAGTCCACCATTATGTATCATCATTTGTATATGTATTGATCGGCTCCCATGTTTTGAGCCTTGATCCCATTATTTATTCTTTTGACATTGTTACGAGCATGGGTATGCCCACCTTTTCCATATACATGTCACACATTATATGTATCTCATCCATTTTTTTAGAATCAATAAAAAACAAAAATCCATCGTAGTTCGAACGAGGAAGGCCCACTTCTTTGTGGGTCTCTCTAGTCTCTCCACTGTTGTCACCATTATTCCCATGAAACTATGATGTCTATCGACCATACGATGAGCTCCTACCTCACACATCAAGGGGCAATCTGTTAACACTAAAAAGTGTTCACCTAGCTCTCCATGGTCTAAACCATATACATACATCATATTCCCACCATATTTCCCTTACTTTTAACCTTTAAAATTGTATTTCCATAAAAATGGTATAAAACACCATTATCCCTTCCCATAAATGAAGGGATAGTGAGCATTCATTATGGTTTATCCCCACTTTCTCCCAAAAAAAGGTGAAAACCCTTAAAAAATGAGAAATTGTCAAAATACCATAGATAAACACCATGGGTAATAAAATACCATGGGTCATCACCATGGGTTAAAAAACCCTAAGACCATACCATAAATGCATTGTGAAGGGCTCTCCCAAAGCACCTTTTCATTCACTTGTGGTTACACTGTGTCATTTTGCTCTCAGACATACCACATACTTTCTTGCCATTATTCTTGTTGCCACTCCATTTACCACAGTGTACGATGAGATATCTCCATACCCACTTTGGATCCATCCCCCGTTTGACAACTATCCGTGGAGAAGACTAGAGAACCAACCCATGGAACTATGGAACCAATTTCAAGGATGGCTACGGTGGCCCATCTTGCAGGAAAAAGGTATTTTATTTTTATTTTATGCAGTAGTTAGTTTATATATGAAAAAATCCCTAAAAATATTTGTTATCATTGTTGCTCTAGTTGTTTAGTTTCTTGTTATTCCATTGAACTCTTCCTTTTGCTCTGGATGAGCTAAGGTTCGTACATCTGCACGTAATAGGGGAGAAATCCCCATTACAACCACATCATCAATCCTATTGATTTTAATGTGAGCAGTGAATAACTCTGCATTTCCTTTTTCGGTGCAGATCATGTGAGATGCATTTCATTGTTGGTGATGACTTGGCATGCACCTCACCACTGATGTGCAGGGCATTATTTTCCCTCTATTATATTATGTAGATTCTTTAGTGCATAGACCTAGATGCATCAAGTGGTTCACCATTTTTTATAATAGTTTTTTTATTCTTTGGATCGATGTCATGCATACATTAACAAGAGGGTCGAATTTCCTTTCGGTTCAGAACTTTTTACTTATTATTTGAGAGGTTTCCAAACACAAAGGCATCATTTGGCCACCGCCCTCCTAGGCTGATCATGGAGGTGTGCATGCGCATGTGGGGGAAGATGATGCCTAAGAGGGTGAAGCCTGAGTTCCCCTCTAGGATCACAACAAAGGTGCTCAAGATGCTATGCAGTGAGGATGAGCATTCATTAGACCTGGTTCCATCTCCATAGGCTAGCTTGGATTGGAGGGTGTGCCACAAGATATTTTTCAACCAGGATGAGCCTCCGAATGAGAGAGGTAATATTATCATTATGTTTAAATTAAGCTAGTAGCATTTTATTCTCTTTACACTAAATGTAAATAAAATATATTCTAAATTGTTATATTAAATTATTTGATGAAATTGTTTAATTATTGATGTGTACTATATATTTTGGAGACATCGACGCGTTCAATGGGGAGGAATCGCCTCTTCCTAGTTAGAATGATGAGGATGTACAGGAGCCCGAGGTGCCACCATTTCATAGAATTAGCCATCGAAACATGCTTGATGATAGGTATCGACAAGATGTGACGAACATGTTACTGGAATTGCTGGCGCAGTAGGGGTTCATCCTGTACGGGTGCACGACATTATGGAACAACCTAACCTCGTAGAGATATGGAAGATGGTTCCTTATTATATGAATAACTTGATGCATCATATTTTCAATGCATCCATTTGTGTAGTTTCTAGGAGGGATGACCATTCCTCTTCTGATAAGGATGGATATCATCCTCCTCTACATCCTCCTCCATCACCTCCAACATCTCACCCATCAACTCCTCCATTATCTCCTTCATCTCATCATCTAACCCCACTTGGCCCACCATTCCCATCTCCTCAGCTATTCCAAATCAATTGACCAACCTATCCTCTTCATTGGCTCGACCATCCACTATTTCCTTCTCTAGTCGCCTCTATTGTAGATATGATGGTCAAAGGTGGTATGATTCAACTTGATGGACCTATCTATTCTTTTATTTGTTCTTGTCTTTTTACTAGAAGAAATATTGATGCCTATTTCTCTATTATTGGAGGCGTCGATGCCTTCGTCTCTACTGGAGGAGGTGTTGTTTCCTCTGGATTTATGAGTGGAGGTGTCTATGCCTCTGGATCTAGTGGGAGAAATATTGATGCCTCTGGTTCTAGAGGTGGACCAGATATGTTATAGCAATTATTGGACTGAAGATATATATTTGGCATGTATCATCAATTTGATGTTCTTGTTCACAGACACACACACACTACATTTTTCATGTTGATTGTGATGTGTATGTTAGGTCAGGTCAGATGATGCTTGATAGATATGTGTGGTGGTTATGTTATAGAATGCAACTTGTGTTTTGTTAAATGTTATTATTAGATTTTTGTGTTAGATGATGTAAGGTAATGCTTATGATGGTACATTCATGTTTATGATTTTATATCGATGATGTTTATGTTTATGTTTGTTAGATGGTGAAAATGATGGTGGTGGTATGTTTATGTTTATGTTTCTGATGCTATGAGTATGTTTTTGTTTATGACAGTATGATGATGTTTATGTTTATGTTTATGTTTATGTTAGTTACGTGGTGAAAATGATAAGGATGATATGTTTATGTTTATGTGGTGAAAATGATGATGATGGTATGTTTATGTTTATGGTTATGGTTATGGTTATGATGGTATGATGATGTTTATTATGGTATGATGATGTTTATTTTTATGTTTTTTAGGTGGTGAAAATGATGATGGTGGTACATTAGGTGATGTTAACTATTTTTAAATGTAATTACTAGATGTTTATCTTAGATTATGTTAGGTGATATTATATGTGAATTTTCATGTTTTCTTATAGAGATGTATGTTAAATGTGATTGTTATATGTGTGCTATCAAAAACAAATTCCTTCAATTTAATCTTGTGTCTAAACATCATGCATTTTAAATTATGAAAAAACATCATGCATATTTACTTTGATAAATTGCGAGAGGTGTCTATTGAAAAACATCAATAATATCTTGTTCCTTATAGTGCAATTATTTACTGTCATAAGTTACAACAAATGTAAACAATTTTGTGATATTATAAAATTTAATAGGTGAGAAATATTTCACATGTAATTATCTCTTAATTAAATTTAAATTAATGAATTTTAAAAATTATTTTAATAATACAATGCATTTCATTCCCCTATAACAAATATTTGTTTATACTAATTTATTGTGAACTTATAATTTGCATTTAATGCATCTTAATGTTACATGTAATTAAACAAAAAATCAATATGAAATTGAAGTGATGCAACTATTATACATTTGATATTGTGAGAATTGTTCATAAATTGACACATTTCTTCATCCTAATTTAACCATAACTGGATTGTGCATGCAGAAATAAATTTCCAATTTAAGAATGATTTACTACTTATACCATGGTTTTATTTTCAAGGGTATTTCCTCAGTTTTTACAGATTATAATTAAATTCATATTTGGGGGATAATACTTACAATATATGAATTTAAAATGTATCTGTGTTTTCCTATTTATTAGCTCAATTTAATTAACAAGCTTTAATACTATGATAGATCAACATATTTATGTCATAGTTTAAATTATTGTTTTCAAGGATTTTATGTCTTAACAATTTCAATTTCATATTCATACTTAATTAATAAATATATGATCGATATAAATATTTTAGAAGTGTGTGCTTTCTATTCAATGTTATTTTCAAAAATAACAATATATATTTGGTGAGTGCACCATTAAACCATTCTTTCTAATGGGTGTTGTCATTGCTTTATTGTTTTCATGTAATACATAGTAAGTGGTGAATAAACTAACAAAAAGCCAGGGTGAATAAAACGTGAATTATTTAAACCAAAGGAAAGAGAAATAATGGTAAAAAAAACAATTTCAAGCTAACTTCCATGATAAACTTCCAACAAAAAATCTCATTTGAAAAATAAGAAAAGAAACTCTTATGCTTCAATATAGAACTAATGAAAAGTATAAGTGTCTAGGTATAATATATTCATGAAATCCACCTTGTTTTT
>LPNX010579315.1:0-167812 GCA_001517045.1 Pseudotsuga menziesii | reverse complement strand
GGGAGTCAAGGTCCCAACAGTGCACCGGCAGGTTAGGAAGCCTGACCCACACCGGCACTTCCTTGGGCAAATCTACCGAGGGATCAAAATCTGGCGTCCATTTATTCAAGTATAATCCCTGCGTCCCCATGAAGTAGGGGCCGTTCCTAAAGATTAAGTGCCGATCTTCTTCTGAGATAAATTCGAAAATGAAGAACCCTCGCCCTACCGGGTAGCAGGTCACACCCTGTTTCAGATTGGGCTTCCAATTTCTCTGAATCCAGTCGTCTGTTGTTTTGGTGGAGGGCCATAGACCCATGAACTGACCCACGAGACCTCGTTGCGCCAATGCCAGAGCTATTTTCATTGGTTTTTCTTCAGGAAGGGATATTTCTGGGATTTCTTCAAGCTTCTTTATGAATTTCGGGATCGCCGGAGGAGAGATTCTCTTGCCTCTGATTTGAAGAAGCCTGCTGAAGGCTTCGGCATCAGAAATGGACGGGGGGGGGACGGCCTCCCCACCCCCAGGCGTTGCCATGCTCCCACGCAGCCTCAGCTACCACGCGACCTGCAGACCTAGCGCAGCCAGCAACGATTTGACCTGGATAAACCTCAATTTCAATGGCATCAAATCCACCTTGTTATTCAAATGGGAGTAGTTGAAATTACAACAAACAATAAATATGATTAACAGCAATGCTAATTTGCAATCTAATTAGGTAATTTTCAGTTGTAATTATAATACAATAAATTAAATGATAAAAACCACACTAGTGAATGAATTAAATGGAAAGCAAGAAAGATCATATCTAACTATGGAAGATCACATACAATTATTCCATGCAATCACAAATATCTTGATAGAAAAACAAATTTCGCATCAAATTGATTGTTACCAACTCAAATTGTTTAAAAACATTCGGTAATCAACTTTCCATTTCCATTGTCATAATGCTAAAAATTAACAATATAATTCAAGAACTAAAGATAACATTAATAAAATGATATATCAAAACTGTAAATCATAAAATAAAACA
This sequence comes from Pseudotsuga menziesii, assembly GCA_001517045.1. Lineage (NCBI taxonomy): Eukaryota > Viridiplantae > Streptophyta > Pinopsida > Pinales > Pinaceae > Pseudotsuga > Pseudotsuga menziesii. The sequence goes on along the minus strand of LPNX010579315.1, from coordinate 166,796 downwards.
TGTACATATACTCTCTGTATCCTTAGTGAAAATTTACAAGTAGATGTAGAGACAAAGATAATCCTCACTTAGTTTCACAGAGATGCACAAGAAAATAGAGAAGAAAAAATGTGCTAGAACACAAGAGGTTTGGAACTCAATTGGAATAAATTTTCATCGATTATTCACAAATGTGTGTACATTTATAATACATCCTTAAGAGAGGAATTCATGAGACTTAAGATATATTTGGAATCCATACATGTGGCAAGCTTGTCTTGGAAGATTCCCATCACTAGACTTGAGAACTAGTTGTAACTCCTTATGGTAGTGCTAGTTGGACAATTAGTTGAACCTAACTGATCGTAGGTAGGCCTGAGTGGTGTATGATGGAGTTAAATGATGGAAATTGATGATATAGGGATGCATGAGTTGGTTTAGTTGATTGTGAGTGTTCATAAGCAGTCTTTATCATCCTAGAATGTGTGAAATCAAGGAAGGCACTCTAGTTAACCCAATAAACCGATGGTCTAGGTCCTAAAACTTAGGATATTGACTTAGCATGCCTAAAAACATGGAAGAGGGTGAATTTGTGGATAATGATGGAAAATATGACAAAACAAGGTCCTGGGTAATCTTAATGATGAGGACTATGTACTAGGTGGTTAACAAACATGGTCTAAACACTAGGGAGAACAAATAATGTTGTATGTCTGCACGCCTAATGTCTAAATCAGTAATATGTCCCAACACCCCCACTTAATCCTAACTTATGTGAGGAAAATAAAAATAGGGCCCTAATAACAAAGATCAAAGGTCACCCTTACAAAAAATACTTTATTTGTCCCTATCAACCGAGGAAAGAGGCAAAGTTTAGTTCTTGCTTGTGGGTGGAAAACCCTAAAAATCATTGAAAAATCATTTTGAGTTATTTTAGGTAGGTTTTTTGGGATATTATTAAACCCACACATAACTTAGGATAAATTATTTAATCATTATTTGATTAAATTATTACCCACTAGCTAATTAGTTGGCATCCACTTGCACCTTAAAGTCAACACATGCCATCTATACCCCAGGAATGATTTATTTCTGATTCTGGGCTGATCTAGACCACTTTATGGACATCCAGAATTAGTAACTACACTTTCCTGTAAGTTCTTCCTTATTCTTCTTTTATCCAACTTTTATGTGGATAAGGTAAAACTAGTTAACTAGAAAATTGATATCTTTTGTTTCCAACCCATCCTCCATGATTTTCTCTCCAATTTCCAGGATTAGCATGTTTTTCCATCACTCTTGAAAAATCACTCAGGCCTTTTCTAATTCATGAGGTCCTTGACTGATTTGGGAAGTTCTTTAGCCACCTATGGGGGTTTATCATATTTGGTAAGTCTACCTTTCTGAGCTTTATGAGTTGTCTCCATAGAATTTGATTTTACCTTGAGGGATGTACTATTTATGTACACTATTATTCATCATTATTCAATGGATGGATACACTCCAATATTCATCTCTTCATTCATGTGATTTAGTCTCTTTTATTCTCTCTATTTTTCTTGTGTATGCTTGTGAGAATTATGTTAGTAGCAAGATCTATTTCATGTGCTTCTTCTTAGCATATTTGCTCATAGCATTGGAGCTATTATTTCTACATGGTATCACAGTGCAAGGTTGCTCAAGTTAAATAGATTTGAGGAGCTATCTATTATCTCCAGCAAAGCGCATCCAATCTCATATCCCTCTCTGAAGAAGAGCTTGTTTAGATTACACGATTTTCTCCTAGTTTTGTTTTGCAGGTTGCAGAGAGTTTCTTCTTGAGTGCATCAACTCACCAATATGGATTATTCCTAAGATATAATTATTACTCCCTTCAACTACCATGAATGGAAATCCAAAATTGGCATTCTATTGCGTACTAAAGGACTATACAGAGTTACTCTAGATTTGGAGAATGAGCCGAATGCTGTGATTGAGAAAGCTAAGTGGAATAATAGGTTGGATGAAGCCTATGGATTTCTTTGTCTCTCTATTTCTCCTGGTCTACTCTTTAATCCAGATGGTTTGACCACTCCAAACTAAGTTTGGACCCAATTGGAGTCTCCCTTTGTAGTTCAAGATGAGCTAAGAGCACATCAATTGGAGATTGAGTTATTCTCACCGAGTCCAAGCAATTTGGATTCTCTTGAGGGTTTCTTCACCAAGTTCAAGTCACTTGTTCTAATGATCAATCAATGTGGGATTGATAAAGAATATGGTCAAATAATTCTTTCTATTCTTTCTAAATTGGGTCCTAATTACTCAGTTTTTTGTATACTTTTCATGCTACTAGGCTTGTTATTCCTAAGTGTAAAATGCCTTCTTTAAATACTTTTCTTGATTCACTAACAAAGGAGAAAGATAAATTGATCTATATGGGTGTCCTTAATTATTCCAAGGGAAAGGATCATTCTCTCATGTTTCAAGGAATCAATAATATCAAATCCAAAGAAAAGAAAATTATGAAAGAGAAGAAGCCAAAGTCATAAATTGAAGATGAAAGTTCAAAGCATACTGATGAAGATTCAATCAAGAAGGGTAAGAAGAAAGGGAACACATCCAAGTGTTATTATTCCAGAAAGGGATTTCATTCATAGAATAAGTGTTTCAATAAGAATATGGAAATCATGTCTCAAATTCTTTAGAAGCACAAGATCGAAATTCCAGATGAGCTAGAGAAGTCTGCTTATTCCTCAGAACATTGTCATAGTGCATAGTTCCAAGGCGATATAACTTATGCCTTGAGTGCCAGAGTTAAATAATTTTCTCATGTATCTGATATATCAGAATCATAAATATCATATCCTTTCTTTGATAATCCTCCTATCTGTCTCCTAGATTCATCTCCCAAAAATTGTGATTTTTCACTAGATACTGACTTGTCTTTGAAAAAATCTTCCTCATTTCATTCACAAGCTTATATCTCTGATTTAGAATATTGTTTTCAGGCTGATATTCATGTCATGAAATAATTCATACCACCATCCATACCATATAACATACCTATGAATAATCCTAAGACTATACAAATCCCAATTTCACTAGTTGATTCCTCATTGGTCTCTTATGCAGTGCTACTTATATTACATGGTTTGAAGTCTTATCTATATTTAAGTGGTTGGTTATACATGACCTTATTCATCCTTGGAATGATATTAAACATGTTTGGATATTTTCTAAACACTTATGGTTCAGATCTCAAGTCCATCCATCATTCATATTTTTACACATATCAATTTTCCCCAGTTGCTCATAGTTTTCCTAGTCTATGCCTATATACTCATGGAGTCATTGAAGCCTTTGTATTTTCTGTTCCATATGATAATGTTTCTGATATATCAGAGTTTTACAGCCTCATATCATATCTGGGAAGGTGCTACATCAGATTGGAAGAATGACATGTGATTCACATCACAATTTTGCAGCTATTCAGGGAATTGAGTGTGTAAAAAATTGTCTTAATTTTTGTACTCTTTGGGAAGGAGTGTGCACAAATCTCTTTTCCATTTCATATTTTTTTTTCAGATAAGATTTTGACAGCAGCAAGAAGAATTCAGATAATTCTCCTACTTCATCAATTGATGAGATACTAGTAGTCTCTCCACTTCTTTCTTGCGCGTTCTACACTCTAGCACATGATCATGGAGTTCATTATTTCTTCATCAAGTCTTTAACCAAGAAGAAGTTCATTCAGCTCATTCAAGTGAAGATAAAGATATGTTGAAGACATATTATTTCAAATTTTGTGCCTTTTCCTTTCTTGAGGGAGGATTTTCCCAATGTGGTTTTGCATCTTTTCGCAGTTTTTTGAACATAATAATTGTTAAAGGGTGACCATAGCCTTGTTGCTTGGCCCTATATACACATATATTTCTGACATGCCATCATAAATTCAGACTTAAATGGGGGTGTTGGGATATTATTAAACCCACTCATAACTTAGGATAAAATATTTAATCATTATTTGATTATATTCCTACCCACTAGCTAATTAGTTGGCATCCACTTGCACCTTAAAGTCAACACATGCCATCTATACCCCAAGAATGATTTATTTCTGATTCTGGGTTGATCTTGACCACTTTATGGACATCTATAATTTGTAACTACGCTTTCCTGCAGATTCTACCTTATTATGCTTTTATCCATCTTTTCTGTGGATAAGGTAAAGCTAGTTAACTAGGAAACTGGTATATTTTGTTTCCAACCCATCCTCCATGATTTTCTCTCCATTTTTCAGGATTAGCATGTTTTTCCATCACTCTTGACAACTCACTCGTGATTTTTCTAATTCGTGAGGTCCTTGACTGATTTGGGAAGTTATTTAGCCACCTATGGGGGTTTATGATATTTGGTAAGTCTACCTTTCTAAGCTTTATGAGTTGTCTCCATACAATTCGATTTTACCTTGAGGGATGTACTATTTTTGTACACTATTATTCATCATTATTCAATGGGAGGATACACTCCAATATTCATCTCTTCATTCATGTGATTCAATCTCTTTTCTTCTTTCTATTTTTCCTGTGTATTCTTGTGAGAACTATCTTAGTAGCAAGATCTATTTCCTGTGCTTCTTCTTAGAATATTTTCTCATAGAATTGGAGCTATTATTTCTACAAGGTTGGAATAAAAAAGGAGTTTAAATTAGCATAAGAAAGCATATAAATAAGGAAAACACCCTCATTTGTAACACAAGATCATGGGATAAAATAAAATCATTTCTCTTTTTCATCTTCTCTATCTTGTCTAAGTGGAGCACACCTCTCTTCTTGGCATCTGAAAGCTTAAATGTGGTGATTTTTTTCGTGATTGGAGGATTTTACTAAATATTGCAAGGATTTTCTAAGGGAAAGAACCCTTGAGAGGATTATTGTCTTCTTTGATATTCTTGTGTGGGAAGATCCTTAGTTCTCTTGTCTTGCACTATTGGAGACATCCAAGGTAAGAGTTAATTAGGGTTTTTTATGCATGATAACATTGTCTTGTAATTGACACATCCCTTATAAGAGGATCTCTCTTGTTATGGCTATGGTACCTCTCTTTTCCCTAATTAGGCCAAACTAACACAATCGTAGGCTTTCTTGGTTTTCTCTAATTCATTGAAATTGGATTTCCAATTCTTGAGAGGAACACTAACCATGTTTCATTCATTTCCTCGAAGGGAAGAGACCTATGTTTTACTCCCTCATCTTCACTCAAAATATATTTTTATCAATTTTTTGTACTATATATATTACAAAAAATACAAAAAAATCAAATATTGTGAAAACCTTAAAATTTTCATAATGTTGCAAAAATCCAAAAAGTATTTTGTTTTTCCCTAGTTACTTTAATTTTGATTTTATGAAGTTGTTAATTGCAGTTGCAAATTTCAAATCTTGATAAAATATTGGAAAAATCCTAAAAGTTGAAAATAGATATAAAAATGTCAATTTTTAGGTGTAAAGTTGCCCTAAAGGAGGTGACAACATCCTAGGGTTAGGCGACATTGGATTTTACGGTTAGTTTCATATCTAATTGAAGTGTTATTACAAGTCCATCTAAATGGAAAATTCAAAGTCTAGGGGTTTAAGGAAGATTGCTTTAAACCTTAGGTCACCAAGGGTGAACTTGGGGAGATTGAGGCCAAGAACATTTCTGGTTCACTTTGACTATAGTAAATTGCAACTATGATGTATACATCAACACTAAAACAAATATTTCATCCACCAAAAGAGGGGCACATTAGGGGTAATTGATGTGCCTTTCCTAGCTAGTTATCATGAGGTAAGGTTTGTCTGATTTCAATGTTTAGTTTGAGAGATATATCATGTTTTATATTTTTGGTTTTCACTGCAGAAAATACAAAAATCATTTTACATATTCATCATTTATCCTATCCTTCCAAGTCAAAGGGTTTATTGTGTATATATTTTGTTGACTCAATAAGGAACTAGTCTACTAATGGTGGGAAGGTATTATAGGGATAGAAGTATTTTACTATTATGGTTTATGATAAGTATATCCTTATCTCATTTTTGGGAGACTCCCATGGTCCATGGAGAAGGGAATCAAGAGGAAGGGGGTTACCTTGAGGTGACATTGGGTGTACCTCCTTGAATATTTTTTATTATAACACTAGGTCCACTAAGTCCACCTATCTTATTTGGGTCCACATACTTGATTTGGGTCCACTTACCTTCAATAATGGAAGAATAATAGCTTTTTAGGAAACATTTTTTGGTGCAATCGTCAGGGACATCTTAAAGGCACATGGTTGGGTCGAAGCCCTATCTCTCTAGAACAAGCAACATTCTTGGTTTGAAAATTGAGGTAATTTTTGCTTTGTACTTCGATAATATTATTGTTTAGTACTTACTTGATATGTCTTATTTGGTGACTCCACTGAATAAAAACAACAATGAAGTACATTGCAAAACATAACACTCGATTACTTATGGCATTGTTGGATGTAAAGTGTGAACACGCCCATCGGTTGAGAAGAAAGAAAGTTAATCTTGGAGACTCATTGAAGAAGTATATATTCCACGACAAACATTTATGCTAACAAGGTTTAATGGGTTCTTGAACTTGATGGCCCTTTGTATTTTTCAAATATTCAGGTTCACTCTCCCGAAATTCCAAAAGTAGCATTTTGATATACTTCAAATTTTCATGGCAACGAAGGATTAGGTTCAACTTATCTTGTCATATTTTCCACATTCACAAAAAATAATGGAATCCTTTATGAAGATGATATAATGATGGATTATCTCTCAGTTGGATTTATGGATCATGCCAAGTGGTGGTATGAATCTCTTGAAAAGAGAATGATTACATATTTTATAGTATTTTTGGAAATATTTTGTAAAAATGATGGTGTCATAACAACATGGACAATTGGCTACCTGCAATTCAAGAGATCAAGCAATTCTATGTTGTACAAAAGTTTGTCAAAGAAGGTCTTGGACCACCCATCATGGAAGAAGACTATATTAGTTCATTGATAAAGGACGAGGATATTGTCCAAGAATTTCATGAAAAGGATCAATCTCTATAAATCTCTCATGTGGGAGTCGTTATTGAAGAAACTTCCACTTGAGATTTTGTTGAAGAAGTTAAAGACGATGACATCTAGAGTCCTATGATTGAAGAAGGAAGTACTCTTGAAAATGAAGATGAAGGTGCTTCAAAAAGTGAATTTCAAGAGGTCCGCAATGAAGTCCTAGAGAAAGAATTTTAAGAAGAAGCATATTAAGATCAACAAGCCTTAATTGAAGAAACTGAAGAAAAAGGTTTTGAGGATTCCTTTGATATCTTTCGCCTCTTGGAGAAAAGTGGCATGTTTCCTTATAAACATGATTATTGGAGGTTTCTTGTTCAACCTATCTATGATTCTTCAAGTCCATATGTTGTTGTACTTGATCCTAAGAGTCACAAAAGTTCCAAACAAAAGGTCCATAGTCTTTTCCTATCATATGAGAATGAAGACGTTGTCAATATTGGTTAGCCAAAGCAAGTTGTTATCGTAGATTTGGAACAAAATGAAGAAGCTCTCGAAAAACTATTTCTAATTCGTAAGGGTTTTGAAAACATGGTTAAAAAAGATGTAATGAATGCTCCACCTCACTACACTAATGATGGAGATTTGATTAGTACTCCTTTATCTGTTGATGATGAATATCTTAAGGGTGTGGACTCTTTTTCTATTAATGATGTTTGTCACGAATGTGATGATGTTCAATTTCATGATGAGCATGATATGGGTATAGATCCTTAGAAATTTATTAGAGATACCACAAATGATTCTTCCAATGAGGAAACTGTAATTTTTGAAGACCTTGGAGAACCAACCTTTAATTACTTCTCTAAAGATGAAGTTCAGTCATGCTTGCTCACCATTGATGATGATAAAGGGATATGTATGGAGATATATGTTGCTGGTGTTGAGTAGTTGAGTTTACTTTCTCATGCAATGGAATTCTACCATCATTCTCAGCCATGTTTCTTAGGGACTAATGTAGGTTTTGGACAATAACAAACTATTAGTAAGTATTGGATGATGAACTTCTACGAGGTCAAATCCCAAGCAAGTACATGTGCATGTATCATATTAAATTCCCTATATAGTGATGCTTCTCATCTCTCTTTTCATTTTGAATTTTATGGTACTAATGGTATGACTAGGTATGAATTTATTTTGCATGTATTTGAGGTTGATAAAGATTATGGTATTAAATTATTGAAAATGATTGGAGATTCTAACCTTATTGTGGTACAAGTTAAATAAAAGTTTTATTGTAAGAATGAGAGGTTAAAAAAGTACAGGGATGCGGTTCATTTGGCCTTGGAATACTTCATCAATATATGTTTGGAAGCGATCCTAAGAGCTCAAAATCAACTAGTCAATTCCCTAGCATCTTCTGCTTCTATTCTTTACCCTTGCAAGGTTGTCCTAGAATAAAAAATAATACAAGCAATTTTCATACCTTCAATTCCTGATAAATTTAAAGATCAATAGATTTTTTATGACAACGAGCAGATACACAAGTTTATGAACATCATGACATAATATGGACCTCCTTATTGGTTTTGAAATACATTTGGAGCAACACACATATTTTGGATAACAAGTATATGATCAAGGCAATTCATATTTGAGCCTTGTGAGAAAAGTATTTATCCGTGGAAAGCGTTTAAAGGTTTCCAAATCCATTATCTCTTATACCATTGCAGCTACATTCCAATGAAGGTAATTATGTCTACTTAGTTCATCATTAGCGTAGTTTTGTCTTATATCATTTCCAAAGACAATGGAAGAAACCCTAACATGAATGATAAGCTAAGGTAGCTTCATTGGTGGTATAACTTGACTTGACCTATTTCTCTTATCATGCTTAGAGTAGGTAGGTAGGTTGCATAATCTATTGCACAAGCATTTTCTATGTAGATCGTTTACTATTACCCATGAATTGAACTTTTTGTTTATTGCATTTCATTTTATTTGAGCAAGGTCGAACGGAAGTGTTTTCCTCTGATTCATTTTATGAATTTGTTTTTTGAAGTGTGAGTAGGTATACAAGTCCCAGATGATTCATAGGTTCTTATGTACTCCAAAGATAAGTGAATGTCCTACAATTGGAGCTAGTTGTTAACCTCCAAATCCTCTACAATGTGCCACAGAGGAGGGGTATTTTTTTCATTGTAAAGGACAAGTTGTGGCATATTTATGTAAAATTGATGTTCTAGTGGGGATCAAGACCCTTGTTCTTGTCATGGAAGGTCCTCTTGGTTTTCATTTAAATGAGCATTGGATTAGGGGCATATTTTATTTCCCATTGATGTGGTGGAATCCCCCCATTATGTTGGACATTTCCATAGATAAAAATGACACATCTCTTCATGTGACCACTTTCCCATGATTCCGTCACATGTCGGCACTTCATGAAAGTCACTGAAAAAACACCTATATTGGAGGACCCATATCTAAAGTTATGTAACTCCATTTGACCTCTTATCTACACTGTTGGAAAGGTATCTATGTCAGCTAAAACTTTCCAGAAGACACCAAAGTCTAAAAATTCCCAAAATTATCCTAAAAATGAGATTGATGTGCACGGGAGTTGCCTTAAGGAAACCCGCATGTTGCACACGAATTGTCTACACAATACTCGCGTGTTCCCTAAATACATGACTATTTGCATTGAAACTCACATGTAATACATGACTATTTGCATTGAAACCCATGTGTATCCCCTGAACACGCGACTGATGTCTCTAAAAACCGCGTGTTCGTACTGTAGATGTAAAAAAAAAAGTTTCTCGAAGTTTGGGTAGTTTGGGTGGTTATGCAACTGACTCCTTCAGTTGTAACTAGTTTTCCTTGAACCCTATCTCTTCAGAAAGGTATAAATAGAGGTAGGGAGTTCCATGAGAGGGGACTTGAACTTTTTCATTGTCATTCTGGAGGAATTGGGAGTCTCATTCCCCCACCTTTGCCCTAGTGATCATATTCTTGTGTAGCAGAGCTTGGAGGTTGAGTTCCTTGGAGAAGAGAAATAGCAGAACTAGATCAAGGTTTTGTGAGGTGCCCAACTTGAAAAGAAGGTATATTTGTACTTGTTTTCAATATTAATAAAGATGTGATGTCCTTCTTCTTCCCAAATCATTATTCAAGGTGTCATTGAATCTCTGTTTATGATCATATTATGATGTTAATCAGATTATTATTTCATGTTTATTTGATTATCATTACTTTATATGTGGTCATATTGGTTTGAGGAAGGTATAATTTGTTTTACAGGTCTCTTGGAGCAAGAGGAGAAAGAAGAGGATTGAAGGGCTTCTTGGATCAACCTTCATTTCTCAAGGTATGAACCATTACAATCTCTAACCTTGCTTATATACTTACATAACCATTTGCATCTCTCTTTCAACCCCAATATGTTGATGGCCTCTTAAACCCTAGCCATAGGAAATTTTCCTCTACAACAGACATTTATGCCTTGGGTTGGTTTATGATGCTTCTTTTAATGACTCTATTAGGACACATGGCTTAAGGGCTCCCATCCAAATTTGTATCTAGGCTTTGTGGAGTTGATTTTTCATGTAAGTGTTGGAAAAGCGAATCCATTGCAGGATGTGATATTCAAATAAAAGGATTGGAAGAAGCCTGTTAATTTTTTATAAAACTCAATGTTTCAAACAAGTCAAGTGCATACATCATCTCAATAATTGTATTGTGATCCCCTGATGATGGACACACTTGGAGTTGGCTTGCTTGAAACACTGGGTTTTATAAAATTTTAACGGGCTTCTTCCAATCCTTTAAATATGTAAAGGTTGTCATACTCGTCTTATCACAACTCACTCATGCCCACTTAGACCTATTTTTTTCATGTATTAACCCTCCTCTTGGATCAAGCATGCCAAATTGATGATCATGTCCTCCTTTTGAAGAGGTTGTACCACCTAAAGGAGGACGGAATTGAAGGAAAAATTAAATCATTAGGGTTAGTTGGGGCATGACGCCCTCCTCCCAAACTCATTGTTTCATCAAGTTGCAATAATTGAGGCATGTCTTATGAGGTTTAGTCCTCGGATTGTGGGTAATCAACCCTAAAAATTATTTAACAAACCATTTTAAGTTATTTTAAGTTGGTACACATAAGAAAGAGGTTAAGTTATCCTTAGAAAGCATATAAATAAGGTTATCCTCCTCATTTATAATAAAATATCATGGGATCAAATAAAATAATCTCTTTTTCTTCTTATCTATCTTGGCTAAGTGGTGCACACCTCTCTTATTGGCATCTAAAAGCTTAAATGTGGTGATTGTTTTGTGGTTGCAAGATTTTACTAAATCTTGCAAGGCTTGTTTAAGGGACATAATTCTTGATAGGGTTACTATCTTCTTCTTTTTTCTTCTTTTGTGGTAAGATCCCTAGTTCTCTTGTCTTGCACTATCATAGACACCCAAGGTAATAGAGAATTAGGTTTTTTCATGCATGTTAACATTGTCTTATGAGTGGAACATAGTTATATTTATGACATTCATAAGTTTGAAAGGTTAATATTTTATGCTCCCTACAATTTTTTCAAGATTCAAAACATCTAGGCCAACGTTATCAGTGCCAAAAGGATTATAGTGAAGTATGATTTCATGGAGCTAGGGTTTTGTTGCAACTAGGGTTTGCGGCTTGGGAACTCTCGCTGCACAAGACCTCTTGGCCTGTCAACCATGGATCCCTCGGATCTAGATTTAGCTAGCTTTGATGCATGTTTTCTAAACATTGTCGCCTCTCTTACTCCCCCCTCGTCAAGCACCTCTCCTCCATCTCATTTCTTTAAACATTCAAAAATCACTGAGGTCAAGCTCTCTTCAGCAGCTTCAAAGAGGAAAGCAGTCACACTTTCAGAGAAAGGACTCATTGGTTTGTTCACTGGCCTCTGGCTGTCACCCAAATCGGTGGAAATTTGGCTCAATAAAAACTGGAGAGAACTCATCCAAGGAGAAGTACAAGAAATATTATGTGTGAAAGGTTATGTTGTCTTCATATTTGAGAAAAAAGAAGATTGGGACCTCATCTTCAGAAATATGCGATATTTTATGGGTCTAAGAGGAATGTATCTTAACAAATGGGATCTCTCCTTTGACCCTGAAAAATATATCCCTAAGGCAGTTCCAGTTTGGGTCAAGTTCCCCACCACCCCCTCCATTACTGGAATGACAAAGTCTTTCGGGCAATAGGTAATACCCTGGGCAAATATATTGGCAAACCAGAACCGAAAGCCCCAATGTTCTCATGTGCTAGAATATGTGTTGAGGTTGATCTGGAGAAAGGTCTTCCTGAACCTATCAATCTATCCATCGAAGGATGGAATCATCTCTAGACAGTTGATTATGAATGAATACCCTTCAAATGCAAATATTGTCATGAGTATGGGCATTTCACCAAATCATGTCCAAAAAAATGGGACAAATCTAATCCAGAAGACCCACAAGAAGAAGGCTGGAACGTGGCAGGCCGGAAAAAGAGTGCTAAATCAACCTCGGCACATCAACCCCATGTCCTAACAAAGAATCACCCAAAAAAAGTTTGAATCCCTCGCCAATGAAGAACCATAGATAGACACCCCAGAGGAAAATTAGGAAGAGGTCTTCCACCAAGAACAAGAGACTCCAGCAGAAGCACCATCTCCAAAGCAAACAAACTCTAGGATGGAGGACCTCTCTCACCCAGTTTCCAGAAAGGATGGAACTGCCAACTTTGAAGGCTCGGTTACCCATTCTAGGGCCAAAGCAAGCTCTGAAGAAACCTCATAAAACTCCATTGAAGAGCAGGAACCTCAATCCAAAAAGGGCAGAAGATCAAACAAGACTCTAAGGGAGCACGAAGCCGCAAGAGAAAAAGATGCTGGGAAGCAATCCAATCTTGACTTCTTGGTAAAAAACTCACCGAAAAGCAAATATCTTCTTAGCGCCGAAGAAGAAAAAAAGGAAAGGGAAAAGGCGCTCCATCAACTTAAGAAATAATGAAGTTGGTCTCCTGGAACTGTCGAGGATTAGGAGGTTCCTAGAAAACAGAAGTGATTAATAGATTCAAATCAATGGAATCTATTATCTCTCCAGGAAACTCTTCTAGGTTGCAGCTTGAAGATGCCTGGTAACTTCAATACTTTTAAAGGGTTTACTCAATAGATCAAGTCAGATGACCAAAAAGACATCACACACTCAAGACATGCATAATAATCAATCAAAGAGACAAGGCTTCTAACTATCAATGTTTATAGGGTTTGTAATAAAGGTGAATAGATGAAGAGCTCACTATGCTAGTAGATTCACACATAAGACACTCACATATGAATGGCTAATCATAACAAGGAAAAGATACTTGTAATTCCAATAACCCACACAGAGATAGGATGACAGCTATCTTGCATTAAGTAAATAGAATAAACATGAATGAGAAACCCAAGCACAAGTACAGAACATAAAGAAGATGAAAGCAGAACATATAATGGCAAAAGAGCTTGTATTAAGTGACAAAGCACATGAGAAGCTTGAATACAATAAGTGTATAAAAAGTCTCTGAAGTCGAACCTTTGCTTCTACATTAGTCATAGGCTTTATAGCCTTTACAAAATTTATTTCAGATCCTGAAAAAGTGGATCGAATTTACTAAAAATAGATAATCATAACTCTTTGTAAAAAATAGGTCAAAACGCTATCTTAACTGCCAATATACCAACTCAAAAACCTTCCTACTATTCGAACTCTTTAATAGCTAAAGTGGACACTGAAGTAGAACTCAAACTTTTTATCCGGTAGACAAGTCACACTTTGTCAAAGTAGGTAGGGTTTGTGACCTAATTCACCTCATCGGCACCTTCAAAATTGAGACAAAGCCAAAATATTGGTGCCTTCAATTAATTTCCAACCTTATAAATCATCCATGAGGTGTTTGGATCAACAAAAGTCGGTTCTGTGTGAAACTATGCCTTTTTGCACTGTTTTGCACTTTCGGTGGCTAAGAAAGCAAAATTCTGGGCTTGTAAGCTGCCGAAAGCTCTATTTTCAGTGGCTAATGAATAGCTGCGGTGTTTGCCTAAGCCACCGAAAAGTCTGTTTTAAAATTTTATTCAAAATTGTAATCACACCTTACCTTGATGTTTTAGGGCTTCAGTGTTGATTCTTAGGTGTCTCTGCAGCCTGCATACGGTTTGGGATGACAACAACATCACAGGCTGTTTCTGGGCCAAAAAGGCTTATTTCCATTTTTGCTAGGGTTTCCAGCTTCTTGTGAGATTGAGGCTGGGGGCTAGAATTCCTTGTTTGCAACTTGGACAACCTGATTTTCCTGCAGAGCCTTACTTTATCTTTCCTTAACCTGAGATTACTCTCCTCCAGCTTGGTATACTTTATTTTTATCTCCTGCAGAGAGTCACATAATGTAGCATTCCTCTTGGTTAATTAACCTCTCATTGGTTCTTTTGATTTCTCTGCCCAAGAATTCTAGCTCATACACCTACCTTAGTAGCTGATTGATTTTTTGGGATCTAGGTTTGCTAGATGAAGTATCTACCACTGGTTCACCCTAGTCCTCCTTTGGTGTAAGTGATGGAAACTCCTCCTGCCCTATTTGAAACTAATCTTCTAGGTTAGTTTCCTATTCCTCTTCATCCTCAGAATCAGAGTAGGGTAGGTTGAGTATATTTATGTCTGGTGCTGGAACCTCTTCTACCTTTTCACTGAAATCCAGTTTCCTCTTTGCCTTCTTGGTCTTTGGAGCTGGAGAGGCCTGATCCACTGTAAATGGAGAGATGGCTCTCCTCTTCCTCTTACCACTCCTACGAGTGGATGACTTCTTTGAAGAAGACTTCCCTTTGTCTTCTGGCTGTAATTATGTCTCAAACTCGTTCCAAAATAGGAAGTATGTCCAGGCCATGTTCCTTCTCTGCAGCAATTCAAGGACAATTAGCTTGATCAGGCCATGATGTGATAGCATTCCTGCAATCTTGGTGGGTTGGGCTTTTACTTGATGGAACATTTTATTCAGGCTCTTGTATAGATAAAAAGGTAAGTTCAGGGGGTTCCTGCCAGTAAAATGGTTCATTAACTTGAAATGGTATATCATTACCCTATTATACCTGCCCTCACAAGTTATGTAGACCAGAATTGCCTTCCATAAGTGTTGCCATTTTTCCTCAAGCCAGGTTGTGGGAATGCTCTTCTTCCAGACAATGTTCTTGTGCTCAAGGTTCAGGTAAGACCTGAATTCTACATTCTTTGTGATTATGGTTTTGAACTTGCTTTCCCCAATCCTTGGGAGCTCTGTTACTTCTGCTATCAGAGCCTCATCTACTTGGAATTCCTCTCTTCCAATCACTGCTTTCGATCCATCAAAGGAGAGAGCAAAGGATTCTACCAATTGCTAATGGGATCCCTAAATATTTTCACAAAACTTATAGAATCCTGAGTCTTGAAAAGTTGGCATACCTATGGGTGTGATTCCAGGTAGCTAATATCACCCAATTCCTTTCTTAGGGAAGGTCCTCCTCCTCTCTTCATCTTCTTGAATGTTATTTTGTACCTGTAAAAATTGAAATTCAAACCATGGGGAAGGAGATTACAGTGATGGATTTAGGGGGCATGGCTCAGTGAGACCATATGCAAGAAATGTGGAGTGAATCAAGGAGGGGCTGCTGATTTTGAGGGAGCTGACTGGAAATTGCGATTTGAGAAGTGTGGCGGCGTGTTCTGATGAGACCCGTAGCTAGCCAATCTAGTAATCATTAAACTAGAAACCAATGATTTGTGGTGGTTCAGTTACAGACATGGAACAGGTGGAGGGCAGCGAGGGTTTGGGTTTTTGACTGGTCACTTCAGTTTCATAACAACCCCCCTTTACCAACTCATGATTTATTGCAAGTCCAGTATTTTCGGCGGTTAATGACTTGATGGTGGTGCTCTCTTTGCTAACGGTTGTTGATTGTGATGGATGCACCAACAGTTTTCCCCTTTTTGATATTTCAGTGGCTAAGTAGCCCTGAATTCTACTTTTAAGCTATCGAAAGCTGGGCTTTTCTGTGGCTAATGAACGGTTGAGATGTTCGCTTAAGCCATCGAAAGCTAAACTTTGATTTTTTATGGAAAAACAGAGTACAAGGTGTTCCAAACTTCATTAAGCACATAAAAACTTTCATAATGTGCCCTGAAATATTCCTTACTACAAAAATAAATTCTCTGAGTCTGACCTATTTAAGACTAATTTATTTAGGAGATAACATCTGGCTCCTACTCGGGGATGGGAACCTCCCTGTGAGGTCCCAAGAACCTATCTTCTAGTGTTCCATTGCGCATGTAGTTATTTTGAAAAAATAAAGAAAACAAAAGACAATATTTTACAATGGAAAGGCCTTGAAGCCTTAAATGAAATAGAGTTTCATAAATCACCCATTGACTGGGCCATCAAACACCTCTTCACCTTCCAGATTTTGCAGTTTGAAATTGTTGTTCCATTACACCTGAGATATCACAAAAGGTCCTATCCATAGAGAATCAAATTTACCATGCTTTCCCTTATCGTTTTTGACAGCATCCCATTTCAGAACCCAGTCCCCAACCTGAAAATTATCCACCTTTGCCTTTTTTTCAAAAATTCCCTTTATCTTCTTTTGGTGAGCTTCTAACTTCTCCACCAACTGTTCTCTAACTTGTTGCAGCTCAACTAGATCAAGCATTCTCCTTACCATATCATTTGGTTCATCTTGTTCCTCTTGAAAGTACTTTTCTACTGGTAGAACCAGCTAAATGGGGAAAATAACATCAATACCATAAACCAACTTGAAAGGGGAAGTCCCTATGGCCTTTTTGTTGGTCACTCTATTAGCCCAAAGAGCAAATTTTAGTTTAGAGTCCCAACTCTTCTAATTCTTCTCCAATAGTTTCCTAATGATCCTAACTAGGATCTTATTTGATGACACAACCAAGGCATTGCCTTGAGGGTAATAGGAAGTAGAATGCACCAATTGAATGCCCATTGACTCACACATGTTAACCAATGCACCAGCTTTAAATGCTAGTGCATTATTAGTCACTAGCCTTTCAGGGAAGCCAAACCTGATAAAAAAAATTCATACAGAAACTTCATGATGACTTGGTGAGTGGCTTTCCTTATGGGGACTTCCTCTATCCACTTGGTGAAATAATAAGTGGATACTAGGATCCACTTGTGCTGACCACTTGATGAGGGATTAATCTCACCTATGAAATCAAGACCCCACTGCTGGAAAGGTCCATTTACTACAATGGGTCTGAGGGGTAAGGATCTGAGCTGCTGCTTTCCTATGAATCTTGGGCATTTGTCACAGGATTTCACAAAGGTACATACATTAGAGAAAAGGACAGGCCAATAGTATCCAGCCTTCAGAATCTTGTGGGTTGTAGTTTTCCAATAATGATGGCCTCCACATATGCTTGAATGGAACTGATGCACGACTTGAACTGACTCTTCTTTATCCAAACATCTCAACAAAATGCCTAAGGGATCTTTCCAATACAACAGATTCTTAACTATGAAAATTTTGACAGACTTAAGTTTAAGGGCCGGTTCTTGGGTCATGCTAATCCCAGGGGGAACTTCTAAATTTTGCAAGAAATGTATAATACCTGAGTACCACTCACATGAGGACAAATTCTCAGCCACCTGCTGACTGTCATGTTGTTCTTCTGCTGCTACCTCTGTCTGCAAGTTTGCTGAACTTATACCAATGAAATCCATTCTTAATAGATCACAATTTTCTTCAGCCATGAGCTTATCTAGGCCTTGGCCTTTCACTAAATTGGTGAGATTTACTTCTATGTCAAACTCAATAAGCTTGGCAATCCATTTGGTTCTCTTTCCATCAATGTCAGGCTGGGTCAAGACATCCTTCACAGCAGCTGAAGGGACATATGCAAGGACCTTTGTGTGTAGAATGTAAATCCTGAAGGCTTTTAGTGACTTAATGAGAGCATAGTCCTGTTTCTCGATAGGATCGTACTTCAATTCAACATCCCTCAATGTCTTGCTGAAGAAAGCAATGGGGTGATCAAGGCCTTCATCATCTTTCTGTAACAAAACTGCCGCCACTGTGTCATAGGAAGCAAAGGAGAAAATGTAGAAGCCCTTGGTATAGTCTAGACTAATTAGAGTGGGAGCTTCCATGATAGCCTTGTTGATGGATTCAAAGGAGTTTCTTCCAGGTTCTATCCATTTGATTTCAGCTTCCTTCCTCAACATAGAGGTTATGTGTTTTACTAACCCAGAAAAGTTTGGGATAAACCTCTTGACAAAATTTATCTTACCAAGGAAAGACTGGATATCCTTTTTTGACCTAGGTATGGACAACTTCTGGATTGCTTCAACCTGAACAGGATCAATCTTCACACCTTCTGCTGAAACTATGTGACCTAGGATTTTTCCCTCTCTGAGAGAAAATTGAGACTTTTTTGGGTTCAGAGATATCCCAAACTGTCTACATTTTAGAAACACCCTCCTTAAGTGCTGCAAATGTTCTTCATGGCTATTGGAGTAAATAGTGAGGTCATCAAGATATATGAGAACAAATTTGTCCTTTAATCCCACAAAATCTATGTCCATGGCCCTCTGAAAGGTGGCCCCGACATTCATCATCCCAAATGGCATCTTGGCATACATGAAGGTACCCCAGGGAGTGGTAAACGCAGTTTTTTCTTGATCATCAGGGCATACAAAAATTTGATTGTAGCCATAGAAACCATCTATGAATGACATGACACTAGCTCCTGAGACTCTTTGCAACAGATGCTCCATCTTGGGTAAGGGATACTTGTCTTTATTGGAGCATTTGCTTAGGTTTCTAAAATAAATGCATAACCTGATCTCCCCATTTTTCTTCCTCGCTATCACTAAGTTTGCAATCCATTTAGAATATCTTAGTGGGATTATGATTTTATCCTTAAGGAGTTTTGTGATCTCTTTCTCAATCATGGGCAGTAGGAGGGGACTGATAGGTCTTAACTTTTGTTTAAAAGGGATGGTGTCCTTTTCCAGGGGAATCCTATGTTGGATGATATCTATGTCATGGGTTTTTAGGTCACTATATTCCCAAGAAAATATATCAGCAAACTCTTTCATCAGACTACAAAATTTTGACCTCTGATCAGCAGTCAACTCAGTGGACAAACTCATTAATTTTGGATGAATTTGACTACCTATATTGTACTCATGGACAGCAGGGTCTTTCTCCCTTTTCAGAGGTTTGAAGGGGACATCATTATGATCAAAGAGCTCTTCAAGGGGTACTAGGCCCCGAGGTATATAATTTCTAGGCAACTGAACAATATTCTGTTTGCCTATTTTATCTTTTGATTTGGGCCTCTGGGATTCTTCCATATTTAGGTTTTCTTAATCAATATGCATATCAGATAATTCATATACAACCTAGAGAAATTTACTGAATTCATCATCATTTTGAAAGACTTTCCAAATTTTCACATTATCAGGGAGGGATGGCTTGTACTCGACTTGGATTTCATAGCTCAACTTAGGAGGCAAAGGGGGTGCTAGCACTCAGAATGTACCCAGGTTGTAAAAGGTAAACTCCAAGGTAATAGCAAAACCACTTTAGGAAGAAACTGGTATTTTCTTCCAGAGAGGGATCTCTCAGTAAAGATTTAACAGGACCAGATTTAAAATAACATTTAAAGATTTATGTATTTGGCTGAAACAATCACACAACCATTGGGCATAGAGTCATATGCATATAAAAAGATCACAAAGATGTATACACAAGATTTATCAAAGGCAAGGTAATCGCATCATCACAGTCATTCAATTTGATCCAGGTGAAACAAAAGAGATGAGGGAATAGCCCATCAATATAGAGCATCAAAGACGAATTCTATATCAATTTTAGTAGAAAAAGTGTATAAAATATCTGCAACAATGACTAGAGCATAAACATATGAATTCTAATCACCCAATGCTATATTTCAGATATGAAGAAGAAACAAAATGAAGTGTTACACAGGAAATACGATCACGTAAAGAAAGAAGCACAGATTGTAATATCAACGACACATGAATCTCTAGTAAACCTTCATGCATTCACTTTGGTATTCAAAAATAGATATGTTCTCCAAAAAATCCTTCCACCCGATGGGTTCCAACCCCCATCTCTTAAAAGACATGCAAATTTATACATAAACCAATAGGTCTTCCAAGAAGATCAATAACTGAATGACCGACATGATTAAGAGTTTTGTAACTGAATCCCTAACACCTAGGCAGTTTGTTACAACTCCACTCCTAACCGATCATAAAGTACAAATCAACTTGATAACAAATTTTCACCTAGCCAGCTTCCACGTCTTTGCCCCATCAGCTCCACGTCTTTGCCCTGTCAGCTCCTCAATGCAGGACACCTGTTCCTAAGGATGAAGAATATACTTTGTCTTTCCAAACCGTTCCACAGCTTTCCACTGCTCCGAACTTGGGGTGTCACATTCTGTCATTTCCCGAATTGATACTTCGAGCTCCATATATGCTTCATAGGACTTCTTGGGCAAACTGCTTTTGATGATTGCGAACTTCTGCAAGATTTCGAAATCTTCTGTTAACATATCCACAATTGTTTTCCCTGTTAGGATTTTCTCCAAATCATTAAATTTGGAGTGGTCCATGCGGCACTGGACAAGCAGGTTATGATAATGTTCCTGTGAGAACATTCGTCCCTCCTCATCCCAGAAGGAAGGCAACCTGTCCTCGAACAGCTCTTTAAAATCTTGTTTGAAATTATTAACCTGCAAAAGCAATCCTTCTGATTTATCTTGCACTGTCTTGATTAAGTGATGCTTGTGGATGATTTTCTTTGCCCACATCACTATTGATACTCTGTCCTTTATGCCCATCTTATGCAATTTCTGATATGTCAGTGAATTTAGAAAATTTAGTGTGTTCTGAGCTGTAGTAAGAGGTCTTTTCTCCATATGTTCATTTACCAGTTTTAATCTCTGGTGAGCCAACTTTATCATTATATTCAAATCATCAATCAAATTTAGATAGTGCCGAAACTTGGTAATCTCTATACACAAGGTATCCCAAATGATATGTTTTGCCCCTTGAAGAGGGCCCTTCCCAAAGCTTCTTTCTTTTAACTCATCGAATTTTTTCTGCAATTGATTCCTGTCCTACAATACTTGTTTCTTACTTTCACTTACTTTGGCCAATTTGGATTTTATCTTTTCGTTCTCTGCCTTCAACTCTTTAATTGCTTCATCCTTCAAGCTCACCTGGGACATAGGCACCAACAAATCGTCTGCAGAAAAATTATCCAGTGGCTTGTCGATGTTCACAATGGACAGGTCTTCATCAGTGGGAGTTTGACTCATTAGCTCCTCCATAATTTCCTTCTCGTCACTCTGGTCTTTTTTCATTAAGGAAATTTGGGACAATAGTGCATCCCGCTCGGCCTCCCACCTGTCCTTTTCTTCCTGTAGCTCGACAGCCTTTCCTTTATACTCCATCATCTCTTGATGGATTTTATCCTTTTCCTCTTGCAAAGCCATTAATTCAGCCAACTGGACATGCTCTGAACCTGGAATCTTCAGCTTTTTCTTCAAGACCTGGAGTGCATTGTCTTTTTCCTCTAGCATCCTCTTGATTGCCTGGGTGCTGTCTGAACTAACAATGTCTATTTGAAGTTTTCTAATCTGAATGACATTTGCTTTATTCTCAACTTTCTCATGTCTCAATTGAATTTCTAATTTGTCTATCAAAACTTGCAATTTATTAATCCTTACCATGGCTTACAATAAGTCTGAGTAAATGATGTCACTAGTTTGTTTGTGCAGTTGTATCTTATCCGGAGTACTGATTTTGTCCAGCCGAATCTCCATTTCAGACATCTTCTTGTCATTTACTATCGCCATCTTAAATGTATTTCTCTCACCATCTCTAGCAGAAACTAGAGAGGTTTTTGAACTGTACAAACTTCTCACTTTCGGGAGCAAATTCCTTGTCTCCTCCAGAGACTGTTTCCTCTTTTCCATATAGCTGGTTTTGAGCTCTTCTTTCGACTTAAATGTCAGGCTTGATTATGAACTGTCTACATCACCTTCTGCATTTTTAAAAGATAATTGATTCACTTGCACTGTTTTCATGGGAATTAGGGCAACCTTTTTGAAAACATCAGAAACTTCCTCATTTACCATTTCACCACCTTCAAGCAGCTTTGCCTTTTTATGGGACCCCTCTTCATCTACTTCCATACTTTCAATTTCGGACAAACTCCTCTTAACTGCAATACTAGCACCTTCATTAGACTTTGATCCCTCAGTAAACTGCAGCAAATTGGCCGTTTCAGCCAACCCCTCAACAGATTGGTGATCAAAGGGTTCATTCTTGTTTGCTTGCTTTCTCAAAGAGATCACATGGTGGGGATCGTAGTTTACCCTTGGCTCTTTTTGGAAATCCAGACTCTCTAGCATCTTTTCTATAAAAGCCAAGGCACCTTTACCTTTAAAAATGAAAGTGCCAACCTTAAGCGGAAATTTTATGTTTGAGGATTTTTTGAAAGCACCAAAGTGCTCTTCTTCAGATTGTAGCCTCTGCATCATAAATTCCAGAGCAAAAATCCTTGGGGTTAAAAAGGCAGGTAATTTATACGGATGCCCTATAAATCCATAAATCCTTAGCACAGTGGAATCTTTCTGTAGAAACTAGTCCCCAATGCGGTCCTCAGGTGAGGACTGCATCAAGCTTTTCATCTCATTCAAGACACGAGGCAATTCCTCGTCAAACAACATTTTATATACTTCTGACATTATTGAATTAGCAAACTCGAACATGTTAATTTGCTTTGGCAGATCCGAAGAACAAATGGTATTCAAAAACTAGAGTTCATTGACATTGGAGCATAATAACATGTTAAACAGGTAGGTCTGGAACCTAAAAAACCGCACCCTTGGAAACTCGCTTAGCTAAAGATGGATTGCTTCAGCTAGGTATTCATCCAGACCAAAAACCGGTGTTGACTGAGAGTCAAAATCAAAGGAACTTATTCTCAACAAAAACCCGAGAACGACCTCGCTCACACAACAATCATCATCCAGACCTAGAATTTAACAAACTAAAGAAATGACTAATTGGACTTCACTCTTGAAAATATGTACAGGATAAGGTAGGAATATACCATCTAGAGATTGACCATCCTTTAGAACACTAGACAGAAATTTGCAGCGGGTTTCGGCTTCGTACTTCTTGTATGACTCGACCAGGATTGACTCATTTACTGCCTCACGACTATCCGAGTAATTTTCAGGTAGACTGAGGTTCTCCCGGATGACTGTAGCAATGACCTTACACAGAATTGGGGATGTAGACTGACTGACAATAATTCGCTGGGACGGGGAGTAATTGACCGCACGCCACTCTGCAAACTCCAGGAAATGGAGGGTTTGCTCGAGGGAGAAGTAGTATGAAAAAGACTTGCACACATTCAATACATCGTCGCCTTGGGAGTTGTAATACCATAGTTTTTCCTTAGTGATAGACACGCTCCCTACGGTTAGGAAGGGGTCACACATGCCCCTATCTCTGTCTACTAAAAACTCCTCTCTGTCATCTACGACCTGACCAGACACTTGAATTTCTTTTCCCCGGTCCATTACTTAATTTACAGAGGAAATTTGGACGGAGGAACTACAGGGTTTAAGCCTTACCTGGTGAACTGTAGAGGTGCGTGCTTGGAACGTGCCTGAAACTGACAACTGGAAGCTTCTGAATCGGCCTGTCCTTTTCACCCTTCCCAAACAAATAAAATAATCAATCATAGAAGTCAACCTGTCTTTTATAGGCCCCCACTCCGGCTTTCCATACACCACTTTTGTCTCCGGAGCCTACCATAACTCGCCACGTGGACAATAATTTATTTTCCGCAACCACCATCTATCCCTATATGCCACGTACTTCCATTCCCCAGATTCATCCAGGACCGTTGATCAGATCCTTCCTTAATTTCTAACCCTTGGATCATGTGCCATGTACCTCTTTCCGCCGGGCATCCTGATTTTAACCACTGTGCAACTTTGAGCCCCGGAATCATCCGCAACCATCGATGTGATATATCTTTAACTTTCCATCGTTAGATCAAATGCCACGTACCAAATTCCACTGGGCACTTTGGGCTTATCCGCCGTGCAAGTCTAATCTCCGGAATCACCCACAGCCGTAGATGCGACCAACCCTTATTTGCGGGTCGTTGGATTAGGTGGCACCTACCAAATTCCACTGGGCTCCTTCGTTTTAACCACCTCGCAACTTCACGTCCCGGAATCATCAACCGCCGTTGATCCACTTTGCCTTTAATCCTCAACTGTCAAATCAACCGCCACATAATCATTCCGCTGGGCGCTTTGGATTTATCTGCCGTGCATATTTTGGCTCCGGAATCAATCCCGACCGTGGATGTGATCTAATCTTACCTCTCCACCGTTGGATCGGGTATCATGTACTCGATTCCGCTGGACTCTACTGCTTTAACCCACATGTGTTTTCATAAGACAGATTAAATATGAACCGTGGATCTGCTCGAGCTAGGTTGATAGACGTTGATCTGTGCACCCGATAAACACCCGGACAAACTTTATCCTCCTCACATCTCTGAGAGTGCAGAGACAATCATGGCCATTGATTTCTATCTTTTCAATTTGCACCATCAGATCCTTGACAACGGGATCACCCTTTTGGGGTATCCTCATATTCTTACAATATATCTTTTAACCAAGGTTCTACAAGCAACCTATTATTTCTTCTTCATCATGATTTTTCATCCCCTTTGATAAATAATGGTGTTAACAGCTGGCTCCATTTGGGGATGATATCCTCCCGGAGAGGTATCAAAAAACTCGTAGACCAGGTGCCTGTTTTTTGATTTTGCATAATAACTCCCAAAAACCCATCTTTTGTTTTTTGTAAATATATCATTTTTATATATTTTTAGAAAAGGAATGGTATGCCTCCTGAATCTTAGGGCTTTCACTGCGAGCTTCAAATACACTCGGCTTACCATTCATATTTACTTGTAAGGAAAAATAAGTATGTACAATCTATGATACAAATTTTACCTTCCTCCTCAGGATAGGTAATGCTTCAGATATCTTCCATTTACAGGGTTACTCTCCAGAAGAACCCCATTTGCATATTCCAGCAAAAATTCATTTTGTCCCCTGTATCCAGCAACAACATAAGGTCCTACCCACATAGGGTCAAACTTTCCATGCTTGTCTTCATTAGGAGCATCCCACTTCAAAACCAAGTCACCAATCTGAAATTGCTCTTCCTTGATTCTTCTGTCAAAAGTATTCTTCATTTTCTCCTGATGTGACTGCACTTTGTCGTAATCCTTGCCTCTTCGCTCTTCCAGCTCAATGATTTGATTTATCCTTTGCTGTATGTGATTTGGTTCTTCTTGCTGATCTTAGAAATATCTCATAACTGGTACCCCTATTGATGTTGGAAAAATCACTTCAGCCCCATACACCAGTTGGAACGGAGACATGTCGATTTCTCTTTTGGTACTAATCCTGTCAGCTCATAGAGCATATTTTAGCTTGGTGTGCCAGGATCTCTTGTTATCCTCCAACAGCTTTTTGATAATCCTTACCAGGCTTTTATTTGAAGACTCAGCTAATCCATTTCCTTGAGGATAATAGGCAGTGGAGTGATTGAGGCTTATATGATACTTATGACAAAAATTAATCATTTTCTTAGATTTGAAAGCAGCTGCATTGTCTGTTACTATCCTTTTTGGACACCCGAATCTAGCCAATATATTTTCTTCAAGAAAATCCATGATCACATTTTCAGTGGCCCTCCTGGTAGGAATTGCTTCTATCCATTTAGTAAAATAGTCTGTAGCTGTCAAAATCCACTTGTGCTGACCTGATGAATTGGGGTTTATTTCACCAATAAAATCCAAACCCCATTGCTGGAAAGGAGCCTCAACTGTTATTGTATTCAAAGGGAGAGACAGTACCTTTCTCTTACCATCGAAAATTTGGCATTGATGACATTTGCTGATTTCTTTATACACATCTGAGAATAACGTAGGCCAATAATAACCAGCTCTCAGGATTTTGTTTGCAGTCACCTTCCAAGAATGATGTCCCCCGTAGTCTCCCTGGTGAAATTCTCTGGTAATTTGCTGAGCTTCATCTTCCAAAAGACAATTTAGTAGAACTCCTCCAGTATCTTTCCAATAAAGATATTTACTTATGACACAAAATTTAGCAGATTTCAACTTTACAGATCTTTCTCTTGATTTACTTAATCCCTCTCATGCTTGCAAATTTCGGAGGACATATACAATATCAGAATACCATGGAGAAGTCACAAAATCAACCATCACTTCTATCTCTGTACCCAACTGATCAGATTGGTGAGACAAGAAATTGATTTGCAAAGATTCGCAATTTGAGCTTGTCATCATTTTTGCCAATCCTTGTCCTTTAACCAGCTTCGTGGGTTTTATTTCTATGTCATATTCTAACAATGTAGCTATCCATCTCGCCCTCCTGCCTTCTGGATCTGGTTGAGTCAAAATTGCTTTTACTGCAGCGGTTGGAACATGTGCAATTACATGAGAATGCAAAACATATATTCTGAAATCCTTTAATGCTTTAACTAAAGCATAGGCCTGCTTTTCCATGATGTCATACTTCAATTCCCCATCCCGTAGCATTTTACTGAAAAAGGCTACGGGTTGTTCCAAATTTTCATCATTTTTCTGCAATAATACTGCTGCTATAGTATGCTCCGAAGCATATGAGAATACTGAAAAATCTTTGGCAAAATCTGGACTTACCAAGACAGGGGCTTCTGAAATCGCTTTCTTGATTTCCCAAAATGACTCCTTAGCTTCTGTATTCCACTTTATTTCATGACCCTTCTTCAACATATTTGTAATATTCATCAAAATCTCGGCAAAGCTTGGTACAAATCTCCTCAAGAAATTTACCTGTACCAGAAAGGATTGTATCTCCTTTTTCCTTCTGGGTTCTCCTACCTTCAAAATTGCACTTACTCTTTCAGGATCAATCTTTATGCCATCTTTGGATATTATATGGCCTAGAAGCTTTCCTTCTTCTAATGCAAAATTAGACTTCTTAGGGTTCAAAGATATGCCATATTTCCTACACTTGGTGAAAACCCTCTCCAGATGATGCAAATGTTCTCTGTCAGACTTTGAGTAGACTGTGATATCATCCATATAAATTACCACGAAATTTCCAATTTCTCCTGCAAAGGCAATGTCCATGGCTCGCTAGAAAGTGGCGCCTACATTCATCAAACCAAAAGGCATCTTTGCATACATGAACGTGCCCCAGGGTGTAGTAAAGGCAGTTTCTCCTGATCTTCTGGTAACACTTTGATCTGATTATACCCGGAAACGCCATCTAGCATTGAAATCCTTTCAGCTCCCACCACTTGCTGCAGTATACGATCCATCTTGGGTAGAGGATAGTTGTCTTTCATGGAGACCTTATTCAAATTGCGGAAGTCTATGCACAGTCTTATCTCTCCATTCTTCTTCTTGACAGGGACCAAATTCGCAACCCATTTAGAAAATCTGAGGGTTACAATGATCTTGGCATCAAATAACTTCTTTATTTCCTTCTCAATGACAGGGAGCAATTTAGGGTTGATCCTCCTGAGTTTCTGTTTAAAAGGCTTCTCTCCAGGCTTTATAGGAATAGTGTGCTGTATGATAGATGTATCATATTCTTTGAGGTCTTCATAACTCCAAGCGAACACATCTGTATACTTTTTCATCAACTTTACATACTCCTCCTTCTCCCTCTCAGGCGGCTTCTTGGATAATTTTATGATTTTAGGATTTTCTTCAGTGTCAATGTTTTTATCTTCAACCACGTCTCCAACAGGTTTCACTTTGGGGTTCGTGGCAACGTCATTTTGATCAAAGAGCTTTTCTAAAGGGATCAGGCTCCTTGGTATGAAATTATTTTTCAGCTGGATAATATCCTTACCTCCTAAGGTATCCCTTAACTTCTTAGCATCTTATTCTTTTGATTCAATTTCTTCATCATCTCCAAGGGTCCCATCATTATCATTTTCATTGTCAAAGTGAGTATTCACAAACTCTCCTGATAATTCTAAAAATCTTCGGATTTGCATATCATCTTCAAACACCTGCCAGTATTTGGAATTGTCCGGAATAGAAAGTCTGTTCAAAATCTCCACCTGGTATTCTTTTTGGCTAGTCATTGGGGTCTCAAATTTTCCAGCAGATACTGCTAAAGAATCAGCCACCAAATTGTCAACCCTGGGAACAACCTGAATTGTATGCTCTGTGAAGAAATTACCAAGCTTATCCCATACTTCATTTCTATAAGCCCTCATCCGAGGATGCCTGGTTTGATAACTCTCGTTTACCTGGTTTATCACCAACTCAGAATCTCCCAAGATCTTGACTCTCTGAGCCCCCAAACCTTTCAAAGCATGTAATCCTAATAACAAAGCCTCATACTCTGCTGCATTATTTGTGCATTCAAATAGCAATTTGTATGATAAAGCTTTGAAATCATGAATAGGAGAAATTATGTATACACCAGCCCCAGCTCCAACCTTTGCAACAGATCCATCAAAGTACATAATCCATTGGCATTCCTTTTTCTGTTTTGCTTCCAGAGCATCCTGTTCCAAAACTTCTTTTTCATTATTTTCCTCATACTTCTCCTGCAATGTCTTTTCTACATTGTGTGGGACAACATCATTAAAGAAAATAGAAGACCCCAAATCAGTGTCAACAGCATATATGTGATGAACTCTAGGTTTATCCTGACTGCTTACTACATATGGAGTTCTTTTTTCACTATATAATCTTCTGCTCCCATCTGGAACTGGAATAGTAGCATATGACATATCCATCTGTAAACTACCTTTCAGCTTGGAAGTCCAAGATCTTGACAGCAATACCCCAAATTTGGGTGGGATTTCTGCCACTACCACATCCATGACTATAGTTTTAGAAGGCAGTTTGTTCAGGGTTACCACCATGTCTTTGATTAATCCAAGGCATTTTACCCTTTTGGAATCAAAAGAGTACAGATCTTTATAGGGTCTTGTCACCTTCAATCCCAGACTTTCTACAACTCCTTTAGGCATTAGATTATGTGATGCCCCTGAATCCAGCATAGCATTATGGACCACTTTGTCATGCACATTTAGGCTTAAATAGAAAGGAGGAACTTCTTCACCTTCCATATTTTCAACCTTTGATCCAAATGAAATAGCAGGATTATCATCATTCAATTCTAAAATGTTAGACTGCCATTCTCCTTGGTTTTTGACCATTTTAGTGATAGTATCTTTGTATTCAGTGTTTCTCAATAACTCATTAAATGGAACAGAGATCTTTAGCTTTGAAAGCTCATTCTGTAGGTTAAAACTAGCACCAATCTTTTCCACATCAATCGGAGTCGCCTTCTTTATTATTTTATCCCTTTGTACCTCATTTGCAACCTCCTTATTCACAGAAGGCTCTTTTTGTATCTCCTTCCCTTTTTCTCCATTCAAAGAACTAGAGGAAGGCCGATTTGGGTTTTCCTTCCCTTTATTTATGAGGACATCCCTATTCCTTAGCCTGACTTTCCTTTGCACATCATCCATTGCATGTAAATAACCTCTCTGATATAGCTCATTTTCAAATTCTTCATTTATATCCTCCTGCGCAAACATATTATGTTCTTCTTCAATAAGATATATTTCTGAATCCTGTTCTCCAAACAAATGAATTTCATTTTCAGGGGGATCTTCTTCGTCAGCAACATAATTTTCAAGGAAAGGCGAGCGGATGGGCTGTTCTTCTTGGTTCCTTGGATTTCTCTGGTCTCTCTGTCTATTTTGGGGGGGGACAGGGGGATTTGGTCTTCTGAAATTTGGATTCCTGATTTGGGGATCCCCTTGCTCTCTATTGAAAGGCCTAGGGTCCATGGTTAACATATCCATCAACTTCTCCATAGTATTCAACATCATCTCAAACTTAGCCTCAGCGGAAGAAGAAGAAGCAGAAGGTACATTTTCTTCTTTTCTCCTCCTGTCCATATCTCTATGTTTCATTTTTCCACTAGCCATCATGTTAGCTTCCACTTCTAGGGCATCAGTAAACATGGCAGCAAGAGTTGCCGATTTCCTTTCTCGCAATGAAAATGCAAAATCATTATCAAAAGCTCCAGCATAATGCAGTTTAGCAGCCGCATGAGAAGGTTTTATATCTTCCGGAATAGAGTTGTAAGACCTCATGAATCTGCTTGAGAATTCATGAACAGACTCAAAACCCCCTTTCTTAAGGCCGTTATATTGAGATAAAAGCTGCAGAGGATTCTGCTTATCAACCCACCTATCTAAAAATGCATTCTGAAAGGCCTGAAAATTCACTATAGACCCATTTGGAATATCTTTGAACCATTTCTTTGCCTCTCCTGACAAACTCTGGGCAAACAACCGCATTTTAACATCAGGATAGTCAACTTCTTCCAAGTCAATAAAATCTTCAAACTTGGCAAGATGTTGTTTTGCGGTTATATCCCCCTCCCCATCAAATAAAGAAATTCTCTGAGAATAATTTTGAGAGAGATCATGTAATACAGCAGGCAGACGCAAGGGGGCAAATCTGGCGACCATTGGTCTAGGTGGATTCACAGGGACTGAAGAACTTTGAGTGTGTTCAGAGGTAGATGATTTAACCTTAGTGGTCTGTTCCAAATCTCTCCAGAGGGAATCTAACAGATAAGATTCTAACCTACGGGGATTGATCTCAGTATTTTTAAGGTCAGATTCAGACTGGGTTCTCAACAGGTTCTTTCCAGTATTAACTCCCCATTGTGGATTAATACAAGGATCTTGTGATGATGATGGACCGAACAAAGGGAAATCTATCTTTTCTTTATTTTTTCTTCTAAACAACTTTTCTGGATCTTCAAAAATTCTCAAAATTTCGGTATCAGAGTTACCTCGTGTGTGTCTTCTTGAAGCCAGAATGTCGTTCTTAAATTTTGAAACAATTTTACAGTGAAGTCGCCAGGGAAAATATACAACCTTCTTTTCTTTTCGAAATTCCTGTTTACCCACAGAAATCTTTCTTAATCTTTGTCGTTCTTCCGGGGCAGATATGCACTTTCTTCCCCGGCAACGGCGCCAGTTTCTTAGCACTCAGAATGTACCCAGGTTGTAAAAGGTAAACTCCAAGGTAACAGCAAAACCACTTTAGGAAGAAACTGGTATTTTCTTCTAGAGAGGGATCTCTCAGTAAAGATTTAACAGGACCAGATTTAAAATAACATTTAAAGATTTATGTATTTGGCTGAAACAATCACATAACCATTGGGCATGGAGTCATATGCATATAAAAAGATCACAAAGATGTATACACAAGATTTATCAAAGGCAAGGTAATCACATCGTCACAGTCATTCAATTTGATCCAGGTGAAACAGAAGAGATGAGGGAACAACCCATCAATATAGAGCATCAAAGACGAATTCTATATCAATTTTAGCAGAAAAAGTGTATAAAATATCTGAAACAATGACTAGAGCATAAACATATGAATTCTAATCAACCAACGCTATATTTCAGATATGAAGAAGAAACAAAATGAAGTGTTACATAGGAAATACGATCACGTAAAGAAAGAAGCACATACTGTAATATCAACGACACATGAATCTCTGGTAAACCTTCATGCATTCACTTTGGTATTCAAAAATAGATATGTTCTCCAAAAAATACTTCCACCCGATGGGTTCCAACCCCCATCTCTTAAAACACATGCAAATTTATACATAAACCAATAGGTCTTCCAAGAAGATCAATAACTGAATGACCGGCGTGATTAAGAGTTTTGTAACTGAATCCCTAACACCTAGGCAGTTTGTTACAACTCCACTCCTAACCGATCATAAAGTACAAATCAACTTGATAACAAATTTTTGCCTAGCCAGCTTCCATGTCTTTGCCCCATCAGCTCCACGTCTTTGCCCCGTCAGCTCCTCAATGCATGACACCTGTTCCTAAGGATGAAGAATATAATTTGTCTTTCCAAACCGTTCCACAGCCTTCCACTGCTCCGAACTTGGGGTGTCACATTCTTTCATTTCCCGAATTGATACTTCGAGCTCCATATATGCTTCATAGGACTTCTTGGGCAACCTGCTTCTGATGATTGCGAAGTTCTGTAGGATTTCGAAATCTTCTGTTAACATATCCACAATTGTTTTCCCTTTTAGGATTTTCTCCAAATCATTAAATTTGGAGTGGTCCATGTGGCACTGGACAAGCAGGTTATGATAATGTTCCTATGAGAACATCCGTCCCTCCTTGTCCCAGAAGGAAGGCAACCCGTCCTCGAACAGCTCTTTAAAATCTTGTTTGAAATTATTAACCTGCAAAAGCAATCCTTCTGATTTATCTTGGACTGTCTTGATTAAGTGATGCTTGTGGATGATTTTCTTTGCCCACATCACTATTGATACTCTGTCCTTTATGCCCATCTCGTGCAATTTCTGATATGTCAGTGAATTCAGAAAATTTAGTGTGTTCTGAGCTGTAGTAAGAGGTCTTTTCTCCATATGTTCATTTACCAGTTTTAATCTCTGGTGAGCCAACTTTATCATTATATTCAAATCATCAATAAAATTTAGATAGTGTCGGAACTTGGTAATCTCTATACACAAGGTATCCCAAATGATATGTTTTGCCCCTTGAAGAGGTCCCTTCCCAATGCTTCTTTCTTTTAAATCATCAAATTTTTTCTGCAATTGATTCATGTCCTACAATACTTGTTTCTTACTTTCACTTACTTTGGCCAATTCAGCTTTTATCTTTTTGTTCTCTGCCTTCAACTCTTTAATTGCTTCATCCTTCAAGCTCACCTGGGACATAGGCACCAACAAATCGTCTGCAAAAAAATTATCCAGTGGCTTGTCGATGTTCACAATGGACAGGGCTTCATCAATGGGGGCTTGACTCATTAGCTCCTCCATAATTTCCTTCTCGTCACTCTGGTCTTTTTTCATTAAGGAAATTTGGGACAATAGTGCATCTCGCTCGGCCTCCCACCTGTCCTTTTCTTCCTGTAGCTCGAGAGCCTTTCCTTTATACTCCATCATCTCTTGATGGACTTTATCCTTTTCCTCTTGCAAAGCCATTAATTCAGTCGACTGGACATGCTCTGAACCTGGAATCTTCAGCTTTTTCTTCAAGACCTGGAGTGCATTGTCTTTTTCCTCTAGAATCTTCTTGATTGCCTGGGTGCTGTCTAAACTAACAATGTCTGTTTGCAGTTTTCTAATCTGAATGACATTTGCTTTATTCTCAACTTTCTCATGTCTCAATTGAATTTCTAATTTGTCTATCAAAACTTGCAATTTATTAATCCTTACCATGGCTTGCAATAAGTCTGAGTAAATGATGTCACTAGTCTGTTTGTGCAGTTGTATCTTATCCGGAGTACTGATTTTGTCCAGCCGGATCTCCATTTCAGACATCTTCTTGTCATTTACTATCGCCATCTTAAATGTATTTCTCTCACCATCTCTAGCAGAAACTAGAGAGGTTTTTGAACTATACAAACTTCTCACTTTAGGGAGCAAATTCCTTGTCTCCTCCAGAGACTGTTTCTTCTTTTCCATATAGCCGGTTTTGAGCTCTTCTTTCGACTTAAATGTCGGGCTTGATTATGAATTGTCTACATCACCTTCTGCATTTTTAAAAGATAATTGATTCACTTGCACTGTTTTCATGGGAATTAGGGCAACCTTTTTGAAAACATCATAAACTTCCTCATTTACCATTTCACCACCTTCAAGCAGCTTTGCCTTTTTATGGGACCCCTCTTCATCTACTTCCATACTTTCAATTTCGGACAAACTCCTCTTAACTGCAATACTAGCACCTTCATTAGACTTTGATCCCTCAGTAAACTGCAGCAAATTGGCCGTTTCAGCCAACCCCTCAACAGATTGGTCATCAAAGGGTTTATTCTTGTTTGCTTGCTTTCTCAAAGAGATCACATGGTGGGGATCGTAGTTTACCCTTGCCTCTTTTTGGAAATCCAGACTCTCTAGCATCTTTTCTATAAAAGCCAAGGCACCTTTACCTTTAAAAATGAAAGTGCCAACCTTAAGCGGAAATTTTATGTTTGAGGATTTTTTGAAAGCACCAAAGTGCTCTTCTTCAGACTGTAGCCTCTGCCTCATAAATTCCAGAGCAAAAATCCTTGGGGTTAAAAAGGCAAGTAATTTATACAGATGTCTTGTAAATCCATAAATCCTTAGCACAGTGGAATCTTTCTGTAGAAACTAGTCCCCAATGCGGTCCTCAGGTGAGGACTGCATCAAGCTTTTCATCTCGTTCAGGACACAAGGCAATTCCTCGTCAAACAACATTTTATATACTTCTGACATTATTGAATTAGCAAACTCGAACATGTTAATTTGCTTTGGCAGATCCGAAGAACAAATGGTATTCAAAAACTGGAGTTCATTGACATTGGAGCATAATAACATGTTAAACAGGTAGGTCTGGAACCTAAAAAACCGCACCCTTGGAAACTCGCTTAGCTGAAGATGGATTACTTCAGCTAGGTATTCGTCCAGACCAAAAACCGGGGTTGACTGAGACTCAGAATCAGAGGAACTTATTCTCAACAAAAACCCGAGAACGACCTCGCTCACACAACAATCATCATCCAGACCTAGAATTTGACAAACTAAAGAAATGACTAATTGGACTTCACTCTTGAAAATATGTACAGGATAAGGTAGGAATATACCATCTAGAGATTGACCATCCTTTAGAACACTAGACAGAAATTTGCAGCAGGTTTCGGCTTCGCACTTCTTGTATGACTCGACCAGGATTGACTCATTTACTGCCTCACGACTATCCGGGTAATTTTCAGGTAGACTGAGGTTCTCTCGGATGACTGTAGCACTGACCTTACACAGAATTCGGGATGTAGACTGACTGACAATAATTCGCTGGGACGGGGAGTAATTGACCGCACACCACTCTGCAAACTCCGGGAAATGGAGGGTTTGCTCAAGGGTGAAGTAGTATGAAAAAGGCTTGCACACATTCAATACATCGTCGCCTTGGGAGTTGTAATACCATAGTTTTTCCTTAGTGACAGACATGCTCCCTATGGATAGGAAGGGGTCGCACATGCCCCTATCTCTGTCTACGAAAAAATCCTCTCTGTCATCTACGACCTGACCAGACACTTGAATTTCTTTTCCTCGGTCTATTACTTAATTTACAGAGGAAATTTGGACGGAGGAACTATAGGTTTTAAGCCTTACCTGGCGAACTGTAGAGGCGCGTGCTTGGAACGTGCCTGAAACTGACAACTGGAAGCTTCTGAATCGGCCCGTCCTTTTCACCCTTCCCGAACAAATAAAATAATCAATCATAGAAGTCAACCCGTCTTTTATAGGCCCCCACTCCGGCTTTCCATACACCACTTTTGTCTCCGGAGCCTACCATAACTCGCCACGTGGACAATAATTTGTTTTCCGCAACCACCATCTATCCCTATATGCCGCGTACTTCCATTCCCCGGATTCATCCAATACCGTTGATCAGATCCTTCCTTAATTTCTAACCCTTGGATCATGTGCCACGTACCTCTTTCTGCCGGGCATCCTGATTTTAACCACCGTGCAACTTTGAGCCCCAGAATCATCCTCAACCATCGATGTGATATATCTTTAACTTTCCATCGTCGGACCAAATGCCATGTACCAAATTCCGCTGGGCACTTTGGGCTTATCCGCCGTGCAAGTCTAATCTCCGAAATCGCCCACAGCCGTAGATGTGACCAACCCTTATTTGCGGGCCGTTGGATTAGGTGGCACCTACCAAATTCCACTGGGCTTCGTTGTTTTAACCACCTCGCAACTTCACGTCCCAGAATCATCAACCGCCGTTGATCCACTTCACCTTTAATCCTCAACCGTCAGATCAACCACCACATAATCATTCCGCTGGGCACTTTGGATTTATCTGCCGTGCAGATTTTGGCTCCGGAATCAATCTCGACTGTGGATGTGATCTAATCTTACCTCTCCACCGTTGGATCGGGTATCATGTACTCGATTCCGTCGGACTCTACTGCTTTAACCCACATGCGTTTTCATAAGGCAGATTAAATATGAACCGTGGATCTGCCCAAGCTAGGTTGATAGCCGTTGATCTATGCACCCGATAAACGCCCGAACAAACTTTATCCTCCTCACATCTCTGAGAGTGCGGAGACAATCATGGCCATTGATTTCTATATTTTCAATTCGCACCATCAGATCCTTGACAACGGGATCACCCTTTTGGGGTATCCTCGTATTCTTACAATATATCTTTTAACCAAGGTTCTACAAGCAACCTATTATTTCTTCTTCATCATGATTTTTCATCCCCTTTGATAAATAATGGTGTTAACAGGGGGGATGAACATACTTGTAAAGACAGCAAGGGAATTAGATATATGTTTCATAGCTCTAGGTATATAGGAGATTTCAAAAAAACATGAAAGAGTCCCTGAGTTTCCATCCCTCATCTCTGTATGCCTTCAGCCTGACATTCATTGCTTGAAAAGTATTGTTCACTTGTTGTATGATGAGATCTGCATCTCTAAAGATATTCAGGAACATGATTACCATTTCCTTTGCAGCCTTCACTCCCAACAGCAAGGCCTCATAATCTGTTATGTTGTTAATAGTCTTGAAATCAAGCTTATAAGACAAATGGATAATATCTTTTGAAGGAGAAATAAGAACTACACCTGCACCTGCTGAGGCTTGAGTACTGGCCCCATCAAAAAACATGCTCCCTACAGAGGTGGTTACTTCTTCAGGTTGCTGATAGGTGGGCCTTGTAAGCTGCATGATTATTGGCTGGGAATCATCTATCTGCAAAATTCATGCCCCAAAGTCTGTGTCTACTACATAGATGGGGTGGTTTACAGAGTTCTTTTCATTACTGATGATGTAGGCAAGCTGATTTTCCCTATAGAGTCTCTTGGTATCTCCTCAAAACATTGGGATTGTAGCATATGTAAGATCCATTTGTAGGGTACCACCTAGCATTTTACTCCATGATTGAGACAAGAGGAGGCCAAACTTAGGGGGGATGTCAGCCACTACTATGTCCATCACTATGCTTTTTAAAGGCAACTAGGAGAGGTTTATGACAAGGTCTTTTATGAGGCCTAGGAACTTGACCTTCCTAGAGTCAAAAGAGAAAATATCATGGTAGGGTTTTGTAATGTTTAGGCCAAGTTCATCCATCACTTCTTTGGCATTAGGTTGTGGGATGCTCCTGAGTCAAGCAAATAGTTGTGAAGAATCTTGTCATGGATGTTCATGGATATATAGAAGGGTGGACAAGACTCATCTAGCTCTTCAACCATAGGGCCTAGGGTTACTATGGGCTTATCATCTTGAAAATTGACAAAGTCAGCATCTATGGGTGTCCTTGGTTGAAGGGATTTCAGTATAGATGACTTAAAGGAATCATTCTTCATTATTTCTATCAATGGAAAAGGGATTTTCAATTTCTGAATTTCTAACTCAAGATTGAAAGAACAAGACAGCTTGTCAGAAGTTCTTACCTCTTGTGGTGGAGCTTTGAACTAAATAGGATCATGGGTTGAGGGCTGTAATGTCCTTTTCTATTGTTTTGGAGGAGCATCCATCCTCTTTGCATGAGCAACAATATTTCTAGTAGGAGGAGCAGGATGGTTTGTAGGGGTAGGATTATTCTTTACAGGAGCAACAATTCTAGACCTTAGATTGTAACCTCCTTGATCATCTGCCTGATACAAGGCTTCTTCAGTGATCTGCTCATTCATGAGAGCTTCCTCATAGTCTTCTTATGTCAAGAATGAGTCATCAACTTCATCTTCCATGCAATTGATGTTGTCTTCTGAATCTCCTCCCTCTTGAGTAAGTTCTTCTTCTTCTTCTAGCATAGCATTTTGGAAAGGAGCTCTAATCCTTTGATCCTCAGCTAGATTCCTCTCCCTTTGAAGGATCTGAGCTGGTGGGAAATTTCTTTTGTAAGGGAAAAAATTAGGGTTTATGGGAGCAAATTCATTTGGCCCTTTGCCTTTCACAGGTATTTTCCCTCAATCTTTAAGTCTAGACATTTTAGTTGTTAAACTGTCCAACATTTTGGACATCTTCTCCATTTTATTCTCTAATGAAGAAGCCCCTAAAGGATCTAAGGATTGCTTCTTCCTTCCCATTTTTCCCTTAACCTTATGAGATGCAATGATATTAGACTCAACTTCAAGAGCAACATCTTGCATGAGTGACAAAGAAGCAGATCTTCTTTCTCTGAGAAGAAGACAAAACTCAGAATCAAAAGCATTGGCATAAGTGATTTTGGCTGAAGTATCTGTAGGCTTGATCTTAGCAGGGATCTTGCTGAACATTTTGTTAAAACTTTTTGTGAAATTTCAAACAGACTCACCATTCTCTCTCCTCAAATTGCTAAATTTTGTGATATAGTAAAGGTGGTCTCTTCTTTCTCCCCAATGTTTCCGAAATATGTCATCTAGAGCTTCAATGCCATCTATTAATCTAGAAGGTAACTCTTTGAACCATTTCCTAGCTTGACCATCTAGACTTTGCACAAAAACCCTAGTCCACACATCTTCTTGTTCAATGTTTATATTCTCAGCATAACTATAAAATGCCTCTAAATGCTCCTCAGCTGTGAAATCTCCCTCCCTAGTAAACTTAGGCATATATTTTAGATAATCTCCAGTAGGCATAGCAAAGAGGGGGTTAGGAAAATTTAGAGGGGAATATCTGGCCACAAGGATCCTTTCCATCTTGGTCAGAGGGGTAGCCATATTGGATGTGAGTATCGAAAGGGAAGAAGGAGATGCTACTGGTGTGGGTGGTAGCTGCGAAAGTATTGGTGGTAGATCTACCTCAGTAGAGTCACCAGGGATTGGATCTTCATAAGCAATAATGCTTGAATATTCCCCAACCCTCAAATTTTTTGATTCACTTATAAATTTCTGAGAACTAGATGCTTCAGTAGAAGAAGATTCAAAAGGAGTTCTATTTGATACAATAGGAGAAATACCTATGGAAGTACGTAATGCAGCTCCCCTTGCAGATCTGAAAGCCTACCTTTGTGAAGCTCTTCCTCCCCTTATAATCTTTTTAGGATCTAAAATAGGTGTTACTAGTGGCCCTTGAGGATTTTCTCAGGTACTTAGCCTTTCCGAAGCCACCTTATTTCAATGGAGTCACCAGATAGATGATTACAACCAAAACAGTGTCCAGACTTTGTCTACCATCAAAGTAGGATCTATGTCGTCCCCCAGGGAAGCTGAGCTTCAGTCTCCTCTCCCCGGCAATGGCACCAATTATTTATCTCTCCAGAAAACTCTTCTAGGTTGCAGCTCGAAGATGCCTGGTAACTTCATTATTTTTAAAGGATTTACTCAATGGATCAAGTTAGATAACCAAAAAAACCTCACACACTCAAGACATGCATAATACTCAATCAAAGAGACAAGGCTTCTAATTATCATTGTTCAGAGGGTTTGTAATAAAGGTGAATAGATGAAGAACTCACTATGCTAGCAGATTCACACATAAGACACTCACATATGAATGGTTGATCATAACAAGGAAAATATACTTGTAATTCCAATAACCCACACAGAGATAGGATGACAGCTATCTTACATTAAGTAAATAGAATAAACATGAATGAGAGATCCAAGCACAAGTACATAAAAAAAAGAAGATGAAAGCTAAACATATAATGGCAAAAGAGCTTGTATTAAGTGGCAAAGCACATGAGAAGCTTGAACACAATAAGTGTCTAAAAATTCTTTGAAGTCGAACCTCTGCTTCTACATTAGTCACAGGATTTATAGCCTTTACAAAATTTATTTCAGATCCTAAAAAGTGGATCGAATTTACTAAAAATAGATAATCATAACTGTTTGTAAAAAATAGGTCAAAACACTATCTTAACTGCCAATCTACCTAACTCAAAAACCTTCCTACTCCTCGAACTCTTTAATAGCTGAAGTGGACACTGAAGTAGAACTTGAACTTTTTATCCGGCAGAGAAGTCATCCTTTGTCATAGGAAGGGTTTGTGACCTAATTCACCTCGCTAGCACCTTCAAAATTGAGACAAAGCCAAAATATTGGCGCCTTTAATTAATTTCCAACCTTATAAATCATCCATGAGGTGTTTGGATCAACAAAAGTCAGTCCTGTGTTAAACTATGCCTTTCTGCATTGTTTTGCGCTTTCGGTGGCTAAGAAAGCAAAATTTCGGGCCTGTAAGCTGCTGAAAGCTCTGTTTTCGGTGGCTAATGAACAACTGCAGTGTTCTCCTAAGCTACCGAAAAGTCTGTTTTAAAATTTTAATCAAAATTGTAATCACACCTTACCCTGATGTTTTAGGGCTTTAGTGTTGATTCTTAGGTGTCTTTGTAGCCTACATAGGGTTCAGGATGGCAACAGCATCACAGGCTGCTTCTGGGCCAAAAAGGCTTATTTCCACTTTTGCTAGGGTTTCTAGCTTCTTGTGAGATTGAGGCTGGGGGCTAGAATTCCTTGTTTGCAACTTGGACAACCTGATTTTCCTGCAGAGCCTTACTTTCTCTTTACTTAACCTGAGATTACTCTCCTCTAGCTTGGTATACTTTCTTTTTATCTCCTGCAGAGAGTCACATAATGTAGCATTCCTCTTGGTTAACCTTTCATTGGTTCCTTTGATTTCTCTACCCAAGACTTCTATCTCATACAGCTGCCTCAATAGCTGATTGATTTTTTGGGATCTAGGTTTGCTAGATGAAGCTTTTGCCACTGGTTCACCCTGGTCCTCCTTTGGTGTAGGTGATGGAAACTCCTCCTGCCCTATTTGAAACCAATCTTCTAGGTTAATTTCATGTTCCTCTTCATCCTCAGAATCAGAGTAGGGTAGGTTGAGTATATATATGTCTGGTGTTGGAACCTCTTCTACCTTTTCACTGAAATCTACATTCCTCTTTGCTTTCTTGGTCTTGGGAGCTATAGAGGCCTGATGCACTATAATTGGAGACATGGCCCTCCTCTTCCTCTTACCACTCCTGGGAGTGGATGAATTCTTTGAAGAAGACTTCCCACTGTCTTCTGGCTGCAATTCTATCTCAAACTCGTTCCAAAACAGGAAGTATGTCCAGGCCATGTTCCTTCTCTGCAGCAATTCAAGGACAATTAGCTTTTTTCGGGCCATGATGTGATAGCTTGCCTGCAATCTTGGTGGGCTGGGATTTCACTTGATGGGCCATTTTAGTCAAACTCTTATATAGATAAAAAGGTAAGTTTAGGGGGTTCCTTCCAGTAAAATGGTTCATTAAATTGAAATGGTATATCATTACCCTATTATACCTGCCCTCACAAGTTATGTAGACCAGAATTTCCTTCCATAAGTGTTGCCATTTTTCCTTAAGACAGGTTTTGGGAATTCTCTTCTTCCAAAAAATGTTCTTGTGCTCAGGGTTCAGGTAAGACCTGAATTCTACATTCTTTGTGATTGTGGTTTTGAACCAGCTTTCACCAGTCCTTGGGAGCTCTTTTACTTCTGCTATCAGAGCCTCATCTACTTGGAATTCCTCTCTGTCAATCACTGCTTTCGAGCCATCAAAGGAGAGAGCAAAGGCTTCTACCACTTGCTGATGGGATCCCTGAATCTTTTTGCAGAACTTATAGCAGCCTGAGTCTTTGAAAAATTGGCATACCTATGGGTGTGATTCCGGGTAGCTAATATCACCCAATTCCTTTCTTAGAACAGGTCCTCCTCCTCTCTTCATCTTCTTGAATGTTCTTCTGTGCCTGCAAAAATTGAAATTCAAACCATGGGGAAGGAGATTACAATGTTGGATTCATAGGGCTTGGCTCAGTGAGGCCGTATGCAAGAAATGTGGAGTGAATCAAGGAGGGGTTGCTGATTTTGAGGGAACTAACTTGCAATTGTGATTTGAGTAGTGTGGTGGTGTGTTCTGATGAGACCCGTAGCTATGCAGTGCAATAATCATTAAACAGGAAACCAATGCTTTGTGATGGTTCGATTATAGACATGGGATAGGTGGAGGGCAGCGAGGGTTTGGCTTTTGAAACGATCACTTCAGTTTCATAATGAACCCCCTTTACTGACTCATGATTTATTGCAGGTCCAGTCTTTTTGGCAATTAATGACTTGATGGTGGCACTCTCTTTGCTGATGGTTTCTGATTGTGATGGATGCACCAACAGTTTTCCACTTTTTGAGCTTTCGGTGGCTAAGGTAGCCCTGAATTCTACTTTTAAGATGCCGAAAGCTGGGATTTTCAGTGGCTAATGAACGGTTGAGATGTTCACCTAAGCCACTGAAAGCTAAACTTTGATTTTTTATGGAAAAACCGAGTACAAGGTGTTCCAAACTTCATTAAGCAGACAAAAACTTTCATAATGTACCCTAAAATCTTCCTTATTACAAAAATAAATTCTCCGAGTCTGGAACTCTTTGGAGGAACAATGCGAAGGGAAAAAGCACACCCTTTGATTCATTGCTAGAGACTTTAATGTTACTATTTCTACAGCCGAGCGCAGAGGAGGAGTCAAAGTGAGGTATCCCTTTGGAGAAAGGTTGGAGGATTTGGCTATGATTTGGGGTTTAACGGATATCAAACCAAAGAATGGGGCTTTTACCTGGAGGAACAAAAGAATCAGTCCATGTCATATAGGTGCTAGGCTGGACCGTGTGCTAGTAAGCACCCACCTTCTCTGGAATCTTCCCTTTCTCGTGTCCAAGCTCCTGTGTTCAGGGGTCTCTAACCACAAGCCTTTATGTCTTTTCTTTCCACCCATGGAGAATTTAGGGCCCCTCCCCTTTAGGTTTATTCATCTTTCGTTGGAATCATAAGGGGTTCGAGATATCATCTATAAATCCTCACTCTGCTACATTCCATGATCATCGGCTTTCATATGGGAGTAAAAGCTCAAAAGGGTAAAGTCTGCTCTCAATCTTTGGGTCACACACCACTATCAGGAGCCATCACTTAAGAAAATTGGAATTGTCAAATATATGGAAACTCTCCAAGAGGATATGGAAAAAACTGAGATAACCGGAGAGCTCCTTTTCAAGGAAATAGAGCTTGAAAAAAGTCTACAAACCATCCTAAGGAAAGAGGAAGAAGGATGGAGGCTACGGTCTAGAGTCCTTTGGCTTGAGGGGGGCGATCAAAACACCAAATTATTTCAAAATTAGTGCAGAGAGAGACATAGAAGGAATACCATGAGGGAGATTAAAATGGAAGACGACACACTTATATTGGGGCAGGCGGCAATCAGCACTGAGGTAAGAGGTTTCTTTGAAAATATTTATAACACTGAAGAGGATGTTCCTCAAGTACATATGGAGGAAATGGTCAGAGATATACCAGTCTTGATCATCCTAGAGGATAGTCAATTCCTTGAATCCCCCATAAATGAAGAAGAAATTAAGAAGGCTATTTGGACCCTCCATCCTGATAAAGCTCCCGGGCCTGATGGTTTCCCCATTCGATTTTATAGGATGTTATGGTCTTTAATAAAAAAGGATCTCCTACATCTTATCTCCTGGATGTCTAAAGGGAAAATGGGAGGAGCCTCCAATTCCACTTTCTTAGCTCTGATCCCAAAAGAGATTAACCCTTCCTCAATTAAAAGATACAAGCCCGTCTCCCTCTGTAATGCTTCCTACAATTTTTTTTCCAAAGTATTATCCCTTCCCTGAATTCCCCCAATCAAGGGGGTTTTATCTCAGGACACCATATCAGTGATAACATCCTATTGGTGCAGGAAGTGATCCACTCCAGTTCAAAGAAGGGCGAAGCAGGTATGACTATTAAGCTTGACTTAGCCAATGCCTTTGACCGCTTAAGGCACGCTTTCATTCTACTGGTGCTTAAAAATCTTGGTTTCCCTTACATATTCATCAATCAAGTTGAAGCCTCTATTAACTCTCCTTGGATAGCCCCTCTAATCAATGGAAGACCTACTGAACTCTTCAAACCCAGTCGAGGGATCAGTCAGGGTTGCCCTCTCTCTCCTTTCCTTTATATCCTAGTTGTTGATTCCTTGAGCAGAAGGCTTAATAGACTTCAAGAAGAGGGATTTCTCATAGGCCTCTCCTTTAAAACCAAAGTCCAACCTATTAATCATGCTCTTTTTGTCGATGAAACTATCCTTTTGGGCAGTTTCTCCCCTCAAATTGCCAGAAATTTTCTAAGTCCTCTTGAACTCTTTCTCCATTCCTCTGGCAGTTCTGCAAATTTGGATAAATGTTAGCTCTATGGCCAGAATAGCAATGTGACTACTCTTCGAGACATATCCCAAATCCTTCACATTCATGTCAATTATGACTGGACTCATTTTATCTATTTGGGCATCCCCATAGCTAAAAAAACCTTTGCTTCTTTCATGTGGGCTCCTGTCATCCAAAAAATCAAAAACAAAATACATTCGTTGGGTTCCAAGTGGTTAAACTTGGAAAGAAAAGTAATGCTCATTCACTCAATCCTCTCATCATACCCCATCTACTCTAGCTCGATGATATTGGCCCCTAAGACCGTCATAAATAGTATCTGCATGGAAATTAGAAAATTCCTTTGGCGGGGAGGAAAGGTGCAGAATAAAAAATTTCATTTGGTAA
The DNA here is from genome assembly GCA_001517045.1 of Pseudotsuga menziesii. NCBI lineage: Eukaryota > Viridiplantae > Streptophyta > Pinopsida > Pinales > Pinaceae > Pseudotsuga > Pseudotsuga menziesii. Next base: position 121,999 of record LPNX010579315.1, on the reverse strand, counting down.
AATGGACCACTGTCAAATCTCCAAAACACAAAGGAGGTTTGGGCATAAGAGATCCAGAGAAAATGAATGAAGTGCTTGGTGCAAAACTGGTCTGGAGATTGGCTGCTGGTAAAAAAGAATGGTGGAAAGAGGTAATAAGGAAAAAATACATCAAGAGGTCGAGATCCAAAATCTTAACCTACACTTGGGATGGAAACAGCACCTCCCTCTGGATATTGTGTAAAGCTTCTCTCAATCCAATTCAGTCCAACTACTACTGGATTATAGGAAATGGAAAAAAGATTAAGATATGGGAGCATAGCATATTGGGGCATCCTTCACTATCCATGCTCCTGGAGCTGGGAGAGTTATCTAAATGGGCACTTGACAACGGTATCATTTCCCTCTTCGACCTCTCCTCCTAGAATCAGAATGGAAGTTGGAGTGGATGGAGAGCGTTTTATCCACCTGAGCATTTGGAGTATGCGAAGAATCTCCTCCTTACCACCCTGCAAGGAAAGGATCCGATAACTAAATCATCAAAGAACTCTCTTGGCTGGGGAAAAAATGGCACATACACGGTTAAAGAAGGATATAAGAGGTTGTCTTCTGAATCAACAGTAGCTGAAAGCATATGGAAAAAGGTATGGCAATCGGATTGTATCCCTAAGGTAAATTCCTTCATCTAGTTATTGATGCACAACAAATTGCTTACAGCATAAAACCTCAGGAAAAGGGGGATTGCAGGCCCCTCTAGATGTGCTCTATGCAACTCTGATACAAAAACATTGGTCCACATTTTTCTTCAATGCAACGTCTCTTTGAAAGTCTGGATGTCCATCCTTCCCCCTGGCTTTTAGTTCAGGCCTCCAGACTCCCTTGACCAACTCCTTGTTAATTGGAATAAGCAATTCCCTGGAAATCTCAGTAAGAAACCCATTCTCAAGTGGCTCTGGAAAACCATTCCAAATAATCTTTGCTAGAAGCTATGTTTGGCCAGAAACAGAGAAATTTTTAAAGAAGAGAAAGTAGTTCCAACACGAATAGTTTCTAAAGCTGAGGGCATGATATTAGAAAAATTTTCCTCGAAAGGGATTAGCTACCCGGATTCAGAAGATCTATAGGAGTCGGTTTGTTCTTGGTGCAACACTTTTCTCAAAAGGAGCTCCCCTCGGTCCAATTTTATTATCTCTAGGCCTAAACCCCTCAATAGCTCTCCTCCCTAGGAAATAAGGAAAACTCCTGGTTAGTTTTTGAAATGGCTTCAGGAAAGGAATTCCTATGCCTTATTTTTTCATGGTGCTTCAAAAGGCAATCCAGGGTTGGAAGGTGCGGGGGGGATCTTACCGGATCCCAAAGGACAAACGATTTTTTTTTTGCTTGGGAGCTGGGCCACAAGACGAATAATGAAGCCGATTGGATGGCTCTCTTGTAAGGAATAGAACTTTTAGACACGACAGCTCCACCCAGGATAGCATTCTTTGGAGACTCAAGGCAAGTCATATACAAAATGATTAATGGATACTCCACAGGATCCATCAAGTGCAGAAGGCTGTATGAAAGAATCACTCCACTCCTCTCGAATAAAATTGAGTTTTTCCATATTCTCTGAGCAAATAATGCTCTCGCAGACGCTCTGGCTAATTCAGGGGCCTCCCTTCCCCAAGGTCATATTTGTTTCAATGATCTAGACATAGGATTGAAACCCATTCCCTAATGCATAGAACCCTCATGCATTAATGCACCATCCTTTCAGGATTAAATTCCCGTTTAGAAGGCACGCCCCACACCTTCTCCCATTGTGTACCATGGCTTCGTCTCGAAGCTTGATCTTCCCCTTTGCTCCTTTTGATAGCCATAACTACATTGAACCTCAAGCTGTTTATCTGGAAGAAGCTCTGCTCACTGTTAGGTCTGTATTTGATGAAGGCTTTGCCTAGGGGATCCCTTGGGAGTCCTTGCCTCTGCTAAGGAGTTTTGTTAAGGAGAGACTTGAGCTTGCTGCGTTCCTGAACTATCTTTTCCCATACCACAGCGTTGTTGGTCTATCTTGGTGCTCAGCTGCAGGCCCTACGACCAGTGAAATTCTCTCCAGACAGCTTCTTACCGAAGGTAATACTCTGACTCTTGGTTGTAATTGCTCTAGTTGGGAGGAAGGAACGATAGGAACTCTCTCTTGTCGTAGTAGAAAGGATTGTGATACCCTGTAGCAAGAATTTATTCTCAATTATGTTTACAACAATTTGTCCTCTAGACGTAGCATTTTTTGCAATGGGCAGGTTTTCGATTTCTCGGGCTCTGTGCTTAATAGGTTTTCAAGTTTAAGTCTTGATAGTCACAGTTTCGGTCAAGACCATCTTTGAAACCAGGGAATGGATCGCGGAGGGGAAAATGCAGGCCTCACAGACTTGAAGACAAACCTTCAGTGTTTATACGAAATGGTGGCAATAGGAATTAAGGATAGCAAGGAGACAACCAAAGAGGTAAAAAAGCTTGTTGATGTGATTGAATATACATCTTACCAGATTAGCAATCATGATTCTAGGATAGATGATAATGAAATGAATCTGAAGGAAACCATGGGGAATGTAGACCACATTCAAGAGGATCTCAGCACCTAGTGCAAATGAATCAGGGAATCCAAGCTCATGAAAAACTTCCAGGAGCAGTTCAGCACATGGAGGAGGAATTTGTCACTCATCCCATGGGGCATCCAGGCAACCCATAATGTGTTTTTTTTAATAGTCTATGTTTTTTTGCATCTTACTTAACCAGCAGTACATTCGAGTACATACTACGTCTGTAATTAATTGTAATGTAAGAACTATGTGCGGCATATTAAGGTCTATCCTCTGGCCTAGTTTTGTCTCCTCTTTCTCAGATCAGCAAGAACTCTACAGAAGTTGTTTTTTTGTAATGAATGGATGTGCACATCCTGTTTATTATTACTCATTTTTTAGTTTTTGTAAAAAAAAACATTGTCTTATGAGTGTGAAATCCCTTCCTAGAGGATCTATCTTATTGGACCTTTGGCACCTCTCTTTAGCCTAATTAGGTCAATTTAACACAACCCTAGGGTTTCTTGTTTTTCCCTAAATCATTAAAACTGAACTGCCATTTTTTGGATTATCTATGATTCCTGAATGGGCTTAAAGGGAAGATACTTAGGTCTGATTCCCTTATCTTCACCCATAATCTCCTTCTATCAAATTTATATACTTTGTTTTTACAAAAATAGAAAAAATAATATATTGTGAAAACCCTAAAAATTTCATATTGTTGAAAAAAACCAAAAATGTTTTATCTTGTGCCCGAGTTATTTTAATTCTGATTTTTTGAAGTGGCTAATTATATTACTAAAAGATATTGATAAAATAATGGAAAAATCCTAAAAAGTTGAAAAATATTGCAAAAAGTTAAATTTTTAGGCCTAAAGGAGGTGACGTCAGCCATGAGGGTTAGTTTAATATCTAGTTTCAATGTTATTTCAGGTCCATATCAAAGGAAATTTTGAACCCTAGGGGTTTGAGGAAGATTGGTTCAAATCATAGGTCACCTGGGGTGACCTTGGGGTATTGAGGCCAAGAACCTTTCTAGTTCACCTTGACTGCAATAAATTGTAGGTAAAGTATAAATAAACATTGAAACATATCTTTCATCCACCAGATATGTGCACCCTAGGGAGAATTGATTTACCCTACCTAGTTGGTTCTTGAGAGGTAAGAGTTGCGTGAATTCAACAGTTAGTTTGAAACATATATTGTGTTTTATCTTGTTGGTTTTAATTGTAGAAAAAAATACAATCATTTTACATATTCATTACTACTCCTATCCTTCCAAGTCAAATGGTTTATTGCATTATATTTTGTTGACTCCATAATGCACTGGTCTACTGAAAATGGGAAAGTCTTGTAGGGATATAAGTGTTTCCTATTGTGTTTTTTACAGGTCTATCGTTATCTCATTTCAGGGAGCCTCTTGTGGCCCAAGGAGAAGGGTTTAAATAAGAATGGGGTTATATTGAGGTGACATCGGGTATACCTCCTTTGAAGTTGGTGTTTTCACACCATCCCATGCAAAAGAGAACCTACTAAGTGTTGTGCCGATATTAGTAGAGTTTTAAGAAAATGAAAAATGAATAAAGTACAAAAAGTAAACTAATCTAACATGCAAGGGCTAAAATAAATAGAGTTAAAACAAATATGATCTAACATTTCAAATACATCCATTGACATACAACATTCAAACAACCGAAGCATTTAATGAATCAAATAATTATATTTATATTGAATGTGTACATAGGAGTAAGAATAAACTGATAAGAAGTAGATGGATGGGCCCTTGCAATAGTTCAAAGGAGGGTCAATTTGGTCTCCTTGCAATGCACGATCCTTCGACCATGCATCATGGTTTCAATATCCAACAAGGAGAGATAGGAACAAGAGGGGTGAGTTATAATCTCAAGGGAATTTTCGCAAAGTAATGGCTTGAGCAATGACTGGAGAAATATTGTTGAATGAGGGACCTCAAGGGTCCATTTATAGGCTGGGTGAATGGATTTGGGGATAAGGATTAAGTTGGATGTTTCCATCTGGAATCTTCCCCATGATTTGCACTGAATTAGAGTCAGTTCCCGTGTTTCCCCTTTTTAGCTGGGAAAAGCAAGAAACAACCAAATTCTACGCTAGGAATTAAGTCACTCTTTTTTTGAGCTTTTGTGCAACTTGGGTCACTCATTTCAAGGGATTCGGTGCAACCTAGGTTGCTCTTTCCCTAGGGATATGAGTGACCTAAACTTAAAGTGTCCTCTTTTGGTATTTTCTTTGATATTTTGGATTTTTCAATGTATTCTCAAGGTCAAATGGGTGTAATGATTTGGAAATGAGATGAAGTGATGGCGTATGTGGGTGATTGGGCTAATGACATGGGCAATGGAAATTTTTTAGGTGTTAATAGATTTCCCCTTGATGTGTGAGGCCAAGAGTTGATCGTATGGTTAACATACATCACAGAGTTATCTTTTCCCAGGAGATAAGTGTGATTGTGGCATAGAGGCTGGAGACTGATTCAGAGGTAACTCGCCCTCCTATGGGACTGCATGGGCCTGTACACACAAATAGAACATTCAACATGGATGAGGTGCATATAATATCAAATATGTGGACGAGGCAAGCATTCCCATGCTCATATCAATGTCTCAAAATAAAAAAGTGGATTTGAGCCCAAAAAGGGACCTTATCAATGCATGGATAACTACTATGTATATCAAAAGTGTCCAAGATGGACTCAAATATAGAATGTAATCATGGTCCAACCATGGATGATATGAAGAATTAATGTTGGAACAATGGCATTCCCATGGAATGTTGAATTACAATAACTTATGTATTGTTGGATCTGAAGGGTTCCAACATCTGTAGTGATTCAAATAAATGAGAGTATGAATCTAACATGTTTGAGGAACTGCATCTGAACTCGATATGATAGGAATAATGTAACTGGAGGGCTTCCAAAAATTGTCATCAATGCAACCTGGATATATTAAAAAACATAACGTTGAGGGGTTTCTACACATAATAATTAATGGACTAAATTCAAGGGATATATGGGGTATTTGACCACATAATGAGAGAATCATCAACTTGTACAAATCTCATAAGTGCGATAATTTAGTTGATGTCCAGCATGTGAGAAACAACCAATCCAAGGGGCAATGAGGTCTCCCCTTAGTTGGTCTAAGGGGATCATCAATGGTGGTTATGAGGCCAAGGTACATGGTACACATGGGTCTATCCTTTGGAATATATGTGTTGATGTTGATAGAGGGAGACCTGAAACCTCTAAGGAAATGGTGTTTCCTTGATGGGAGTGCAAGGGATACAACCCATAACTAAAATTGACTAGACATGTAAGTGAGACATTGTTGGGGGATACAATGGTAAGTGAGTAATGGACTCAAACTTCATTTGTTTAGAGTATGAAGTCATGGTTGACCTATAATCATGTGTGAATCATAACCTCAAGGAGGGACACAACTCGAGATACCAGGTATAATAACTACATTTGGGAGAAACTTAGAGGGGGTGGGTTATTGATACCAGCCTTGGGGATAATATGATATCAATGTGACTATGAGGTTGAATCATCACATAATACTATAAAAAAAGGAAACTAGGGAATGTTCCATAAAAAATACTATATGCAATATACAAGGGTCCTAAGGAGCACCATTTTGTTAACTGGTTTCTCTAATGCACGAACATCAAAGAGAAATTATGCAGAAATAATTCACAATCATAGTTTCCTATATGCATGAACATTTGGAAAATGGGGGTTCTCAAAATAACCTTTTTTTATAATGGTTGCGAAGGTGGGAGGCGACCTCGATGAGATAAAATGATAGTTAAGGAGACAAGTGTCTAATAAACTAATCAGATGATTCAAATGACTGGGTAACAACATATGAAAGTTTTGATAGTGAGGTATGACACTCATGGAAACCTCCTTGCAGGATGATGTTTGGAGGATAAATAATGTAACTTTTGTTGTATGGATGGAGCAGTTGTCTCATGAGTGAGCAAATGTATTAACGTGTTGATATATTGTAACTTTAAAGGATATTCTAAATATATTTTACTGATGTATCCCAAGGGAGATGTTATTATTCCTCTGTCAGGGTGTTACTATTGTAATGGTCATCATAGAGTCATGAGGTAAAGAATCCATTGTAAGTTGGGTCATTAGTACCCTAATGAATAATATCAAATAATGTTTTGAGTCTTCCTAGGTGAATTCAGTCCAATTAGTTAAGTGATACCGACTTTTCTAGGGTAAAATTCAGTTGACACATTGTGTATAAATAGAGGAGTTGTGTCCCTCATTATAACACATACTCATTCACTTATTTAGCGCATAGGAAAGAGAGAGAGAGAGAGAGAGAGAACAACAAGGAGGAGAATACATATTTTTGGGTTGTATCTTATACATCTTATACAAAGGAATTTTTGCTGTGTTTTCTTCCCCTTGAGGGGTTCCCAAGATAAATATTGTGTCTATCTTGTGATTATATTTCTTTTAGTGATTCTACAGATGCTACTGTTGTGAGTTTGGATTGAAAACTAATGATATCTAGTCTATCATATGAAATAATAACATGGTATTAGAGATAGCCTGAATAAAACAAGTTTCACAAGGTGAAACTCTCTCTCCTCTCTCTCCGAAAGAAATTAGGGTTTCCACAAAGTTTGGAATTTGCAAGATCTACTTGCACAGAAATTTGTACCTCCCTAGAGTGCATCTATTGAGCCTAGGATCGAAGCTTTTGGGTGGTTGAATCTCTAAGAAATCCAAACCCTAGTTTTACCCTGAACCAAAAAATTGCAGAAAACCAGAACCAAAAATTTTGCAGAGCTGCAAGCTCACAAGCAAGTTTGAAGGGTGAATATTTGGGATCTCCAAAAACCAAGTGGACCAACCAACTCACCTCAGTCAAGTGCATTTCCTGGTAAGGTCAACTTTTCATTTTGATAAATTTCAATTTTTAGTGACGTCCTGGATAGGATGGCCCCAAGCACTAAGCTTGAAGATAAATTGGAAAGTATAAAAAACTTCCTAGCATGGAAGTATAGGATTTGTATCATTCTTAGACAGAATGGTCTTGAGAAGTAGATCAAGGATGAAGTTGCAGAACCTAAAGAAGATGAAGTTAAGGAGAAGTATGAACAAGACCTAATCAAGGAAATGAGGATCATTGTTGATTCTATTAAAGATCACTTGATCCCTCAAGTGTCATATAAGAAAACACCAAAGCATATGTATGATGCTATTTCTAGAATGTATGAGGGAAGTAACATCAATAGAAAGATGAATTTTAAAGCTCAACTGAAGGGCACCCAGATGACCAAAGGAGAATCAATTCAAGATTACTTCACAAGGGTATCCCATTTTAGGGAAAAACTAAGTTCTATTGGAGACACCCTTGATGAGGATGAACTAGTTATGACTACTCTCAATGGTCTCACTGGACCTTGGGACTCATTCATATAGACTCTGTGTGCCAAAAAATAAAGTATGAAGTTTGACATAGTATGGGAAGATTGAATTCAAGAAGAAGCTAGAGTAGTTAACAGAGAAGCTCTACTCAGAGAAGATGATCAGGATCCAGCCATCCATACCAAAGGAAGAAAACAATCAAACTTCAAGAAATGTAACCATAAACCTTCCAAGAATAATTTTCAAAAGAAAAAGAAGGATTACTCAAAGTATCAATGCTACAAATATCATAAGATAGGACACCTTGCCTTAGAGTGTCCATCACCAAAGAAGAAGAGGAAAAATAAGAGACATCATGCTCATCTAGTTGAATATGAGAATGAGGAATAAAGGCCTCAAAAGAGACTAACAAAAGAATAAGTTGTAGATGGATATGTATTATTTTCTGCACTCTCTAGGTTTGTAACACCTGCAGAAGATACATGGAATATTGATAGTGCTGCTTCAAAGCACATGACAGGGAAGAATCAAACTCTGTCAAAACTTGAAGAAAATAACTCTCCTCCGAAGGCATAATTAGGAGATGACTATAAATATCCCATCAAAGGTATTGGTGAATCAAGCTACAAGCTTGATTCTGGGACTTCCATGAAGAAGAAGGAAGTACTATATGTACCAGGTTTGGAAAAGAACCTGCTTTCTATCTCAGTACTAGATAAGAAAGGATGTAGAGTTGATTTTATAGATGGACAAGTACTTATGTGGTCCAAAGGAAAGACACTTGAAGATGTTGTGGTTATTGGTGAAGAAGAAGGAGGATTGTACAAACTCAAAGGAAATCTAGAGAAAACCCTTGTCCATGATACTAATAGCTCAAGTGAACTGTGGCATAAGAGGTTTTCTCACAACAATTACAAAGCACTGCCCTATCTTAGCAAGGTGGTAACAGGGTTACCAAATCTGAATATTGATCATGAGGGAACTTACAAAGGATATGAAAGAGGAAATAACATCAAGAATCCCTTTCCAAAAAGTGAAACAAAGACTAAATGTACATTAGAACTAATTCATTATGATGTATGTGGTCCTATTCCCTCCATATCGTTAAGTGGATATGAATATTGTGTTAGATTTATTGATGACTATTCAAGAAAGACATGGATCTACTTCTTAAAGAATAAGAGTGAAGTGTTCAGTAAATTCTAGGAATCCAAAGCCTTGATAGAGAACCATTTAGAAAACAGAATCAAGACATTGAGATAAAATAAAGGTCAAGAATACACTTCAAATGAATTTGAAGCATTCTGTAAGGAGGCAAGAATCAAGAGGGAACTAACCACTCCCTATAATCCCTAACACCATGGTGTTGCAGAAAGAAAGAATAGAACCATTATGGAAGAAGTAAAGACCATGATTCATAACCAATACCTCCCCATGCACCTATGGGATGAAGTAGCAAGGATAAATGTGTATGTGCAAAATAGATTATCTCATAGTGCTCTTGGATTCAAGACTCCTGATGAAATGTAATAAGGGAAGAAAATTGAAGTGATCCATCTCAAGGTATTTGGATTTCCAGTATATGTGCATATTCTGAAAGAGAAGAGAACCAAGTTGGATACTTCTGGAAAGAAGGGAATATTTGTTGGATACTGTGAAGTCTCCAAAGCCTTTAGGATATACATTAAAGGATTCCATCATATCGAGATTAGTAGGGATGTAACATTTGATGAAGAGACAACTCTCAAGAAATCTAGAAGGTGTTAGCTTGAAGAAGTACATGAAGAGGATGTACCTACCAGAATGTAGAAGCTGAACCCTCTCCTGAAATAGTAGCATTCGAAGATCATGATATGCTAGAACCTCGAGAACCTCCTACTATGGATATCTCTCAAAAGAGAAAACCTGCTTGGGTAAGAGAAATCATACAAGAAGCAGGGAAGTATGGATCTCCAGAATGCTCCACAAGAATAAGAAAAATATCAAATCCATACTCTAGTTATGTACCTTTGATGTGTGACCTTGTATACCAAGAACCCACCAGCTACAAGGAAGTTGTTTAGAAGAAAGAGTGGGTGGAAGCAATGATGAAAGAATACCGATTAATAATGAATAATGATGTTTTGGATATAGTACCCAAACTGGAATATAAAATTGTGGTATCTTCGAAATGGATCTACACAATAAAACATGCTGTTGATGGAAGTATTGAAAAGTACAAGGCAAGATTTATTGCTAGAGGATTCTCTTAGAAAGAGGGGATTGATTATGAAGATACTTTTTCTCCAGTAGCAAGGTAAACTTGCTTCCATGATGAAGTGGGATTTGCACTAGATTGATGTAAAGACATCCTTCCTGTATGTTGTGATTGAGGAAGAGGTTTACATCAAGCAACCACAAGGATTTGAATTCCGAGACATAGTGACTCGTGTATGTAAGTTGAAAAAGGCTCTGTATGGACTGAAGCAAGCTCCTAGAGCTTGGTATGGTAGAAACGATAGCTTCTTGACAAACCTGGGAATTACCAAAAGTAAAGTTGATCCTAACCTTTACATGAAGATTATGGATGACAAACCTTTCATAATATTATTGTATGTGGATGATCTATTTCTGCCAGGAAATGAGAAACAGATCATAGATTGCAAGATGAAACTAGCTGAAGAATTCAAGATGAAAGATCTTGGATTGATGCATTATTTCCTAGGGCTGGAAGTGTGGCAGAGTCTAGAAGGAATCTTTTTGAATCAGGGAAAGTATGTAGTATAAATCTTGAAAATATATGATATGTTGGATTGTAAATCCATGGCCACACCCATGGACACCAACTGGGAGTTGTTATCTGATGAGACATCAGAGTTAGTGGATATGACTTAGTACAGAAATATTATTGGGCCATTGATGTATCCAACGAACACAAGGCCAAATATATGCTTTGATGTGAACAACTTGAGTTAGTATCTAGTTAAACCTAGTATGGTTCACTTAATAGTTGCAAAGCATGTGATGAGGTACCTCAAAGGTACGCTAGACTTGGGACTTTACTATGGTAGAGATCATGAATACTGACTATATGGATACACAGATTCAGATTGGGTAGGAAGTGCCACAGATAGAAAGAGCACCTCAGGTGGATGTTATTGTCTGGGATTCACCATGATCTCATGGTTTAGTAAGAAACAGTCTAGTGTTGTTCTCAGCATAGCTGAAGCAGAGTACATAACAGCTTGCTTCGCTAGTTTGAAGTGATATGGCTTCGAAAACTGATGTTAGGACTATTTGACATGGAGTTGGACACCACAATGATTCTTTGTGACAACCAGAGTTTTATAAAGATGACAAAGAATCCGATGTTCTATGAAAAATCAAAGCACATAGAAATATGATATTTTTATATAAGGGATAGGTACAAAAGGGAGCTATAAAACTTAGTATGTGAGTACCGATGAGAAAGTTGCTGATGTGCTGAACAATCCTTTATCTTGAGTAAAGTTTGAATATTTCTATGAAAAGCTTAGTGTAGTTCGAAAATACTTTCCTCGCAAGGAGGAACAATGATGGTACTACAAATGATGAAGATATGGACTCTCTTCGAAAAGGAGGAACAAGTCAAAGATATGGAATCTATTCGGAAAGGAAGAGCAGGTCGAATACATGAACCCTTCTTGAACAAAGTGGGAGTAGGTTGATAATATGGATCCTCCCAAGAAAGGGTGAGTGATTATAATACTGACATCGATGATGGGATGACATTGAAGCTCTAGGATGAAAGAGGCCAAGTTCACCTGAAGATGATGAGAAGGTTCGACATTCACTTATGGACTATAGTATGGTCTGGAAGGAAATAACACTCTGCTCCTAAGAGTGGTCCTTACTAAGGATGGCCCTACAGATGTTACTCTTGCATGGAGAGTACCCACATTCATTTATGGATATCATAGAATAACACTCGCTCAGGAGTGGTCCTAACCTTAGTGGTAAGGATGCTCTATGATGTGTCCTTACAGATGATAGGATTGACATTTACATGTGGTCAAGATCTTCTTTGCAAACATTACTCTCGCATGGAGAGTATACCTACATTTATATGTAGATACCATAAAATAACACTCGCTTGGGAGTGGTTCTAGCCTTAGTGGTAAGGATTTTCTATGATGACTCCTCATAGACGTCGTAGTATAACACTCACTTGGGAGTGGTCCTAGCCTTAGTGGCAAGGATGTTCTACAATGAGGGTCGACATTTATATGCAGTCGATATATGCTTGGCAGAAAATACTCTTGTATGGAGAGTATTCCTACATGTATGTGTAAATGTCGTAGTATAACACTCACTAAGAAGTGGTCCTAGATCTAACATGTTGAGGATGGTCTACGATAAGTCCTCATGGACGACAAGGCCTGCATCTAGGTGCGGTCAAGATCTACATTCAGTTGTAGATGATTTCGCTGGTCAATACAATGGACCCTCCTCATTAAGGGGGAGTAGGCTGATGGAGGATTGCATCATCCTTGGAACTATGTCCTAACATGATAGGGATTGATAATTCCTCAAATAGATCATGTGTACTGCAGGTAGCATAGCGACAAAGGATCAATTAGATCAAATTGTGGTTGCAAAGGATAAAGAAGATCAAAGTGCTGTTGCAAAGGATCAAAAGGATCAAAGTATTGAAAAGGATCAAGAAGATCAAAGTCTTGCTACAAAGGATCGAGAAGATCGAAGTGTTTCCACAAAGGATCAAGAAGATCGAAGTGTTGCTACGAAGGATCAAAAGATCGAAGTGTTGCTGCAAAAGGATCAAGTGATCGTGTGATGCAAAAGATTAAGAAATTGAAGAGTAACTGCTCCAACTACTAATTGTGAAAACTTCTTATGATGTATAGATGTATTACCTTGATACTGCTAGAGATACTCTCTCTTATTACTCCTGTATTCTATGATGATGTTGTCAGTAGAATAACCTTCTCGTTAAGGGGGAGTGTTAAAATATTGTAACTTCAAAGGATATTCTAAATGTATTTTACTGATGTAACCCAAGGGAGGTGTTATTATTCCTCCATTGGGGTGTTACTCTTGTAATTGGTCATCATAGAGTCATCATGGTAAAGCCTCCATTGCAAGTCGGGTCATCAGTACCCTAATGAATAATATAAAATATTGTTTTGGGTCTTCCTAGTTGAAGTCGGCCCAGTCAGTTAAGTGAGGCCGACTTGTCTAGGGTAAACGTCAGTTGACACATTGTGTATAAATAGAGGAGTTGTGTTCCTCATTATAACACATACTCACTCATGTGTGTAGTGCATATGAGAGAGAGAGAGAGAGAGAGAGATAATAGCAACGAGGAGAATACATGTTTTGGGGTTATATCTTATACATCTTATACAGAGGAAGTTTTTCTGGGTTTTCTTCCCCTTGAGGGTTTCCTAGGATAAATATTGTGTCTAACTTGTGATTGTGTTTCTTTTAGTGATTTTACATATGCTACTATTGTGAATTTGGATTGAACACTAATGATATCTAGTCTAGCATATGAAATATTAACATAACAACCATAATTCTGGGAGTCGGCAGGGTAGTCCAATGAGTGATGATGACAAAGAAACATGTGACTGTGTGCAAAATAAAAAACTTAATGGACTCCTGATCCTATTAAAATTCAATGGAATCGGTGTCGAATGACAAGTGGTACTAAAATGGCACCCATGTGAGGTAGGTTTTACTACTAAGTAAGGGTGAATGAAAGAGTTTCTGGGATGGGCCAGTTACTCAAGCAAAGGGAGTCATATAGGTGTAAAAGTGAATGAATAGGTCCATGCATATGATATTATGTAGGGGGGAGTACCTATATTCCATTTTGAAGTGTTATACCTATAGGGATCGGTCACTAGTTGGAAGTAATGATTCTCATCATGACTTGCACCTGTAGACATAGAAACGATACCCGAGCATAAATGTGGTTTTGGAAATCAAATGTAGTGTATAAGTACAAAAAAATTGGTCACTTACGTGAGGGAATGCAATCTAAGGTGGGTTAAAAATGACCTAATTTTTTATTATTATTTTTTTATCATGGAAAACGGTTCTCATAATAAAAAGAGTGTAGGGTGTTGATTTTGATGGCAAGAACGATTTATCAAATGAACATCATATGAGGTTATAACATTGAAAGAAGAATATTGGGGCCAAAAATATTTAAATATAGTGGGACCCACCATGCTATGTGTCATTTTCATTGTTCACTTTTAAAGTTGTGTGGAGGCCCTACTTTTCAGACACTGATTTGTCCTAATTATACCATTTGTTTTAGACTTTTCAACATTCAATTTAGTGTTGACAACCTTCCCATCAATTATGTCCATTTAATTTTTTCATTTGAGCACATGAGAGACCCCGATGAACCCCATGAGGTTTTTAGGGATGGATCACTGTTTTTGAGGTATTTTAAGCGACTTGGGTTGCACAATATCATGGGAAAGATGCAACCCAAGTCTCTCCTATCTAATAGACATGTACGATCTAGGTTACCTATTTGAAAAAAGGTACGACCTAATTCTCTCTTTTCTACCAAACAAGTGTAACCCAGGTCACTTGAGTGTCCCATAAAAGAGAAACTTGAAATAAAAAAAAAAGTTTATTTTCACTTTTTATTGATATTGACTTGTGTTTGGACTTATAGAATGCCAAGGGTCAACTGGGCACGATGTTGTAAACATCCATAGAGGAATTCTAGGGAACGAGGTTGTAGACACATGCTTCTTAAATTCCTTGAGAATCCTTTTATGCATAATGCACGGTTGCTACTCAACATGATTGTTGAGTTTTGGGACCGAGATTTGGAGGCACTCATAGTGCATGGTGAGAAACTGGAGCTTACAATATAGGATGTATACTTCATGATTGGTCACCCTATGTTGTGAGTGATTGAGGACACTCAACCAAAACATCCATGGGAGGTGGACATGCAGGACATACAGGACCGCCACTATATGAAAACTACACAACTACATAGTACCTCCATTTTACTCATTCATATTCATATTTGGAGAGTTGAGTAATTGCAGTAGGTGTGGTACAAGTTTTGGGATCTAGTGGTACCCATATGATCTTAGGTGGACAAATCCTTTTGGTGGAGGAAGTACTGGTTGGGACCTAATTTGGGTGGGCCTAGATTTTTTTGACCTCGGTTTGATGACATTTGAACCACGTGAGCATGATCGATGGATACTTTGAATTTGCATCTTTCATATGTGCCTTCTTTTTTTAGAAGGTACCTACCTTATGAACACTATAACATACCCATATAACCTGTAAATATGCATATAAAAATAAAATTCAATAAAATTTGTTCACAGTCATTTTGGCTATAACCTTCATAAATATTCATCTTTAAGCTTTAAAAAAAATAGCAAACATTAATTTCCACAAGGAAATTCATCCTTCCACATTTAAATCCACTTCTGCAATAGATAGGTTGTTTCCACCCTTAACAGATCCATTCTGCGACCAAAATGATCATTTCTGCATTAGACCTGTCCTTTTCGCACTTCACCTTCCACCTTCCACCCTTTAGTTTTCCACCTTCCGCTGCAAAACTCAGAAATCAGGAAAACAACAAATGGAGAAAATCCTTTATCCATTTTCTTCCTTCTGACTTCTGCCTTCAGCCTTCCAATGCAAAACTCATAAATCGAGCAAACAACAAACGACGAAAACCTTTATCCACTTTTCTCCCTCTAACTTCTGCACTTCCTCTTTCCTCCTTCCGCACCTCGGAACTCAGAAATTGGAAACTCAAATGTGTGAAGGAATTTTTAGTGACCTCTCCACCTTCCTCCTTCCGCACTTCCACATTTCGCACCTTGAAACTCGGAAATAAAAACTCAAATGTGCGAAGGAACTTTCTTCGACCTTTTGACCTCCTACCTTCCGCACTTCAGAACTCGGAAATCGAAAACTCAAATGTGTGAAGGAACTTTTAATGAACTTTCCACCTTCCACACTTCCGTTTTCTTCCTTCCACACTTCATAACTCAAAAATCGGAAACTTAAATGTGGGAAGGAACTTTTAACGATCTTTCTGCCTTTTGCACTTCCAATTTCCTCCTTGTGCACTTCGAAACTCGGAAATCAAAAACTTAAATGTTCAAAGGAATTTTTAACGACCTTTCCACCTTCTGCCTTTCGCACTTTCGCTTTCCGTCGTCTGCATTTCAGAACTTCTCCTTCTGCACTTTCAAACTCAAATTGCGAAAGTCCTAATAACTTTAAGAATTTAACCTTTACTTTTCTCTTTCTTCCTTCCGTTGTGAGGATCACAGATCGCAGAAGTCTTAATAACTTTAAGACTTCAACCTTTACTTCCCTCTTTCTTCCTTCCTCTGTGTGGATCGCAAATCACGGAAGTCTTAATAACTTTAATACTTACACTCTTTCCTTCCACTTTTCGTCTTCTACTATGCAGATCGCGGAACATAGGAGTATTAACTCTTTTAAGGGTTTAACTTAACCTTTCCTCTTTCCTCTTTCCACTACGCGGATCGTGCATCAGGGAACTTAACACTTTGACGACCTTTACCTTCCTTTTCCACTTTCTGCTTTCTGCTAAGCGGATCGCGGATCGTAGAAAACACATCTTCACCTTGTCGCTTTGCAAAATTTCTCCTCATTCCACCTCTCGCCTCCCACCCTTCATAGGCGGATTCCTGGGTGTGGAACCACTTGAGGCAGATGCATTCAGACTCTGCAACTAGGATTTTAGCCTCCAAGCTCTAAGAAAATGCATAAACATATATAAAAAGTAGGATTGCGTAATCGCATTAATCTACTCGAAATATTTGCACTACTTTCTGTGTTTTCCTCAAGTGATCTCAAGCTTAGAGCATTCAGCACTTGGGCCTTCTACAGGGTTTTCTTAACTGGACCTTAGTAAGAGAATGGTAAAGTCTATAAAAATAATCATAGGACAGTTGATACCAAGGTTTATAAGAGTCATGTACCCAAGAACAACCTCAGACCCCTAGAACAAAGTTTGGCTTCTAAAACCACAGAGACAAGAAATCAACACAGTCCTATGCCTTTAGTTAAGCAAGAGAGATGCATGTTTAGGGAGACTATAACAATAGGAAACTTTCAATGAAGTGAAACATAGTAGGTTCATTAATTCCTCCATGATCTACGGATCCAATGCAATCATAACCGATTCTTAACCAAACATGAATACTTTTCTTTGGAGAAAGATAAGACCCATAGACAAAGCATCAGTCAGAGTAGATGTATCATAAAATTTATAAGTTATCTAACCCAAGCAACCCAGTCATGCCAAATAAGGCATGATCACACACTAATTCATGAGAAATGCTCCCAGTCACAGACCTAGAGTTTATCTATATGTCATTTTATCACCCACATTCATACATACTCAAATATTCCCTGAACTCATCCGTCAAGGGAAATCACACAGCATACAGGTAACTCTGTGTAGAGAAATAATCCCCCTTTTGAGTTACCAATCTTTCCAAAAGCAAAGCACCATCAGTCAAATAGAACATGAAGGCACTAGTTCATAAGAATCATTTCACAAGCAATAGCTAGCAAGGCAACTTACAAGCCCTATAGCAGCAATAACTAGTTTGATAGATTCCCCATACTTCAGAGATTTGACACAGACATCAAGAAGCTATAAATTTCATTTTCATACTTCAAGAATTTAACCTAGTAGTACTAACTTATTCAAGGTATTCTCATCCTTCAATTCCTTCATGCAGGCAACATTAATCTATCAAGTACACATTCTGGCTTCTAGTTATCGAAACATCACAGAAACAATACATGTCCCAATTCTTTTAATCATAGGCAATCAACCTATTCAAAATATAGAAAGCACATGTATGTTCCTAATATTCAACATAGGCTACCATACATGTTCCAGACATAACGCAGACAACTTAGCAGTAATAGTCAGTAGACCCCATCTATGCATGCAAACTGGTGTATCTGGAATTCACTAGCATGCAATCCTTAAACATTTTAATCCAATACAAAAACCATAGTGCTACAGGCATTTCACAAAAAATCAACACAAAGTATGAGCACACACTGGCTCGTAAGTAACATTATTATCAATACATTAAATCTGGAATTTATCATCAAAATAGAAGCATGGAAACACACATTCACGCATATGCAGATATACTCTGATCTTGGTAACATGTAGAAACGTCAAACCAGAAAACAAAACCTGTTTGTAGAATGATCCGCAATGAAGAGTGAACAACCACATTCCAACCAACCATAGATTAGGTACAAAGATTCCCTTTGTCCTCAATCACCCTTGAGCTAATTATGCATGCTACACATAGAGACAATCAAAATCGGTTCAATTCTCCAGTGAGGACTCCCTTGTCTTACATAGACAGTGTCTACTTCAGCTTACCTAACACAAAGCGCTTCCCCCCACCCATACCCCCAACATATTGAGCGACATTCCCTTTATAGTTGGATTCTAGGTCTTTTATAGCATCAAAAAACTCTGTTTTACTACATTTTCGGTCTAGCGCCATACTGGCCTTCCCACACCTAGTGCAAATGTCTGCGAATGACCCTCTATGTCCCCCACCCTTTGCATGCATAATTTCTCATTCAACATGGTTGTCTCTCTCATTCCAATTTTTCATTACAAGCATAATGTTTTGGTTACATTTGTCCTCCAAGGACCGATCGACATATTCTAGGTTTTCCAATCATATTCAAGAAATAAAATAGTAAAAATAATATTACATAAAATGTTTGTGTATGGGGGGATGTTACATCCTTCCCCCCTCATTGTAACACTGTCCCTAGTGTTCTTGTTATATTTTTGTCATTTAATAAATATGATCTAGGATCTTGTCTGAGAGAATAACATGCACAACAATAATCACAAGAGACAAGAGAACAAAGATTTTTCCTCGGGGAAACCATAAAGGAGAAAACCATGCAACTTCCTTAGAAATAGAATGAGCACCAATGGAAAAAGTAAAACCCAAAGACACAAAGATGATCTCTGACAGCTGTTCTCTCTCTCACTTGTGCGAGCTCCTCCTCTCTCACTCATGCGCTATAGTTGAGTGAGTGTGTGTCTCAAATAGAGAGGCTCACTCTCTATTTATACTAGTTTCCGACTTGACAATTACTTACTAGGGCCGACTTCTCTAGGAGAGTCTAATAACCCTAGTACCCCAAAACTGTGGGGACTATTGCCTCAACTTACAATGGAGGGTTAACCTCTATGACTTTACATTAATTTATTATATTAATGATTCTCCCGATAGGAACATCAGGGTACAAAGAAATACAACATATACAAGTGAATACATTCCGAAGTTACAAATACATCAACAGTTCTCAATCATCATCTGTAGCTCCTAGAAATACTGCTTTCTTCTTGTTTAGCCTCGCGCACAGACTTCTTATTTTAGCATGTCTCTGCTGACCTGAATCATTCATTCTATTTGTCCATCTATTTTTTTCTTAGTCTCCAATCCTGTAGACAAATATTTTAAATCGTTTGATGTAACTTTACATCCTGGTCACAGAATCACCCTCTTTGGTACCGCACTAAGTTGGAATATCTCTTTCATGAAGTCTCTCTGCAATATCAAGAGTTCCATTAGTTGACTCTATATAAGTACAAGAGAAATTTTCTTAACTTCTTCCACTACTACAACCATAATCAGATCATGTTGCTTTTGCATTAATGAAAAACCTATGATGAAATCCAAGGATTTTTACATCCCATTTCCCCTAGGAATGGGTAGAGTTCATAACAAACCTTCTAGATATAAACATTTAGTCTTCACCTGTTGACACCCCAAGCCATTATATAGGTAACTCATTAATTATACCTCCATTCTGTGCCAATGGATTTGGATTCCTGAGGTTGTTATCATCCTTTGGTAGTCAGGGTGTCCTGCATAAGGAGGCTTGTGCATCTCATTTCCATTTAACAATTGCAACCCTACAACATCATGCATTTATAATCACATAAAATCAGCAAGAAGATTCTAAACAACCAATTTCTTATTGGCATTTTTAGCTCAATAATCAACATTTTCCCCAAGGCATGTTTTTCCCCATGTCACGTGCATGACATACAAGCCTGTAGTTCACATGAGAGGTCATCATAAGGAAAATTTCCATAAGATTTTTTTTTTCAGATCTATTTCATACATAAATTAAATTTCCTAAACATAAGGTCCTTGACCTTTGTTTGTCTCCTGCAAACCATAATACCTGGTTTTCTGCAATATCTCACCAGACACGTCTCCTAAATATTAAACAACCAATGATATTGATAATCAAATCAAATTTTGGCTCCTACAAAAATTGGATTTTGCCACCGTGAGGCCCTTCCTCATATTGTTTGGCTCTGGTAAGTGGAATCTCTTACACTTATCACTCACACTTTTCTTCCCAAAACCTGGACATCCACACATAACATGTCATCTTAACACATTTCTAGAATGGAAAATTTTCATAACTGGAATTTACATAAATGTTCCATTCACAATTAGATTCCGTCGTCATGAGACCCTTCTCAAAATGTTTGGTCTTTGCACAAGGTAGATTTTGTCTTTACTTCATGGGACATTCCCATACTACATGCAATCAAAAACTTCCAATCATCCAATCAATTGTTAGCATCCCTACATACCATCTTTTCATCGCAGGAATTACAATGATCCTCAAAATTGCAACACGCAGTACTATACAGTTACTTTATATGCATCATTAGAATTTCTAGGTATTTTTACCTTATTTATGCAAATAAAATATAACACCCATGATTTCACAATCATGCTTCATACTATTTTTTCCTTTCAATAGAGCATTCCATCAAACATGACTACCTTTTTACATGCAATTATTTCCCTTGTATTCATAGCATTTCATGAAGTGATCTCATAACTGCCAATAACTCTATCATTTTAGATTTTAAAGGACTTACAATGCAGTAGGTATATCACAACCATGCATTCACAAAATGCATCTTGTATGTACCCACGCATACCTTGGCCTCAAAGCTCCAATTTCTCCTTGGATGCATTCTTCTTTCAGAAGTTCTAACATGAGTATATATACCTGAGGGTCATCTCCTCATGGAACTACAAAGTCACATGCAGGACTCCTCAACTTGTATATATATTACTCAACCGATACTACAGAACCTAACACCTCTTTAGGTGCTCCATGGCAGTTATGTTCCAGAGCCTAACACCTATTTTGGGTGCTCACTGGTAGCTTTGTCTTACCAAGCTCAGGTGCTTCCTTTCCAGACACCGTAATACCTATGGGTTATTCTCTTCACGGATCCCCCACTCCCATGACATTCCCCTTACGTGGCTTGAACGTGTGTGGAAAGAAGACTAACCAAATGTCTTATGCATGGGCATCCCTAGTGATGCATACTGTTGCCTAGTTGGTTGGGGGAAAGCTATGTACCCCAAGTACATACTTCCTTCTTATACAACTTTCTCAACCCTTTTTATATTATTACCATTACCAGGTCTAGGTACTTGCAGCTATTTTATCAGTAATAAATCAAAATCCTTACATCATGGATTGGTATAGAAACAATATTTCCATCTATCGTAGATATATATTGTTTTTGGAACTAGCACTTCTCATGCTTACATATAATGCTCTATACGTTATCAGTTATCCACTATTGCCCATCATGAATGCAATGGATTCAATTGATATCATCAACTTGCTAGTATTTTGTAGTATAAAACAAAGCGCAATAATTGGTCTCTTAATAGGGTTTACACAACCCTGAAACCAACCTATTGATCATAGATTTGTTGTCCTATCCTTTCTTCACAATGTTATTGGTCACCTGCACATTGTCACCAACATCTCCAACCATGCTTCTATGCCCTTGGTCCTGCAATTATTGCCATTGACCATAGTATCAAAGACAACAATAATTATCAGTAGTGGTTCATTGAATATGTAAAACCTCATTATTTTTACTCTTATGCAATATTATATGCATGCAACCATTTTCATCTGTACTATATTTATTAATATACCTACTAGTGCATATTCATTTGACCTATCCAATCTCTTGCATGCCAATTTCATGTACATGGAAATGCAAACATTTTGGCAAGAGAAGAGCAGAGAACTCCCCTTTTTGCATAGCAGTTGGTCTAATTTCCTGGCTTCTTTGGGCAGGCAACTGCAACATAACAACTCTGATCCTCTGCAATTTTGTGGCATCACTCCCTTTAGGGCATCCTGCAAGTCTATCGCACACCCAGGATTGTCAATTATTAACAGAGGATTTAACGAACATTCAATTCATGAAAATACACATCCCGACAGAGTTATAAATTTTCACAGAGATTATGCCCAACTAAGCCCTGTGTACCTTACCATACGACCATCCGCAGATCTTTTGGTACTTTGTGAAAATTTAAACTTATACTTTCAGGTATACCAATTTAATCAGTCCTAGGGAATTATTGACACTAACTAATCCCACGAGAGATTGAAACACAACCATTCCCAAATACAACTTTTTTATCCTTTTCTTTAATTTTTCCAAAAGAAACCTTAATTAATAGGCATCTCTACACAACTAACATAAGCCATCTAAGACTGAGAATTTTTCTATTCTAAAGTCTTCTCGTCCTATAGCTAAGGCATGCAAGGTTATTTTTTTCTATTGCATTCAAGTAGCCCTTTCTTTACTTGACTAAACCCAATATAAATGCATATTCCAAGTATATAAATGTTATGATATACATATTTCCCTTAATTTCACATGCTTGTTCTTAACCTTCCCTTTCATGAGTAATCAAGCACGTCCTGGAGATAACCTTCAAGTAAGTCAACACACACCAGTGTTAGGAGATACTTAGTATTTCATGAATATAAAAATCTCAGACAACGAATGTATGATTTATTGGTCACAAGTTGTTCTTTGGCTAAATCATGTGATGAACACATTCCAATTATCTTTCAATTCCTACAACTTAAGTTTAATTCATTTACAAATTTAGTACTGCCAGTACTTTATTTTTATTGTGTCTTCTCTTCCTCATCCTTGATCTGGTATGCAATTAACCTTTCTAATATACTTTCACAATTAATTTCGTATGATGAGCAACAATGTGCATCTACACACATCATATGCCTATTTCTGTAGTATAGCCATCTAAGTATATTCAATACTACTATCTAGCTAAGAAACAGAAGGGCCATAACAACCTATCACTTATCACCTCAACACCCAAGCATAAGCCTTCTCGGAATTTATTCAAGAATCCATTATCCATTTACAAAATCATTCATACAGTGACCCTTGTGCATGCTTGGTTATCAATTTTTGGCATCTTACCTCCTTAGTCCTATATCCATCATGAAATGTCCACCGAGGACACCTATACATGCATTGCTTACCATACAAGCATCCGTAGTAATACATCAATCAACTCATCATCCATAATATACACCCATTAGAATACTTTGGTCAGAATTCATCCATTTAATACAAAATCATAGTACATAACCAGGACTCATCAATCAAAACATGATTATCATTTAGTAAAAGGTAGTTATTACCTTATTTTGCTCCAACGAAACTAGATGTTCCCAAAAGGAGACATGGTTGAAACCTGTGGCTCTGCTTTAAACATTCCAAACAAAACTTGTATGGTTAGAACAAAGTTTCTCCATAATGCAATCGAACTGGATGTTCCCAAAAGGTGATAGGGTTGAAACCTGTAGCTCTGATACCATATGTAACATACCCATACAACCTGCAAATATGCATATACAAAAAAAATTCAATATAATTATTTCACATGCATTTTGGCTAAAACCTTCATAAATATTCATCTTTAAGATTTAGAAAAAATAACCAACATTAGTTTCTACAAGGAAATTCATCCTTCCACATTTAAATGAACTTCTGCACTGGGGAGGCCGTTTCTTCCCTTGACAGATCCATTCTATGACCAAAATGATCATTTCTGCACTTGGCCTGTCCTTTCCGCACTTTTTCTTCTGCCTTCCTCCCTTCCATTTTCCACCTTTGGCCATGGAAATCGAAAATCAGGAAAACAACAAATGGCGGAAATCCTTTATCCATTTTCCTCCTTCCTCCTTCTTCCTTCCGCCTTCCATTGTGGAACTTGTAAATCGAAAAAACACCAAACGACGAAAACATTTATCCACTTTCTTCGCTCTGAATTCCGCACTTCTGCTTTCCGCCTTCCACACCTCGAAACTTAGAAATCAAAAACTCAAATGTGTGAAGGAACTTTTAACGGCCTCTCCGCCTTCCTTCTTATGCACTTCCACTTTACACCTTTCGCACCTCGAAACTCGGAAATAAGAACTCAAATGTGCGAAGGAAATTTCAATGGCCTTTCCGCCTCCCTCCTTATGCACTTCCACTTTCCGCCTTCTGCAGTTCGGAACTTGAAAATCAGAAACTCAAATGTGCGAAGGAACTTTTAATGGCCTTTTTGCTTTCCTCCTTCTACACTTCCGCTTTCCACCTTCCACACTTCAGAACTCGGAAATCAAAAACTAAAATGTGCGAATGAACCTTTTTACGACCTTTCTGCCTTTCGCCTTATGCACTTCCTTTTTCTCCTTCCGTACTTCAGAACTCGGAAATCAGAAACTTAAATGTGTGAAGGAAATTTTAATGGCCTTTCTGCCTTCCACCTTCCGCACTTCCATTTTCCTCCTTCCGCACTTTGGAACTCAAAAATTGGAAACTCCAATGTGCAAAGGAAATTCTAACGGCCTTTCCTCCTTTTGCCTTCCGCACTTCCGCTTTCCTCCTTCTGTTGTGCGGATCGCGGATCACAAAAGTCTTAATAAATTTAAGACTTACACTCTTTCCTTCCGCTATGCAGATCACTGAAGTCCTAACTCTTTTAAGGATTTAACTTAACCTTTTCGCTTTCATCTTTCCATTACGTAGATCATGGAACCTAAAACTTTGACGACCTTTACCTTCCATTTCCGCTTTCCGCTAGGCGGATTGCGGAAAACACATTTTCATCTTGTCTCTTTGCAAAATTTCTCCTCTTTCCACCTCCTGCCTCCTGCCCTTCATAGGCATATTCCTAGGTGTGGAACCACTTGAGGCAGATGCATTCAGACTCTGCAACCAGGATTTTAGCCTCCAATCTCTAAGAAAAAACATAAATAGATATAAACAGAAGGATAGCGTAATCGCAGTAATCTACTCGAAATATTTGCGCTATCTTTCTATGTTTTCCTCAAGTGATCTCAAGCTTAAACCATTCAACACTTGGGCCTTCTATAGGGTTTTCTTAACTAGACCTTAGTAATAGAATAGTAAAGTCTCTAAAATCATCATAGGACAACAAATACCAAGGTTTATAAGGGTCATGTACCCACGAACAACCTCACACCCGTAGAATAGAATTTGGCTTCTAAAACCATAGAGGCCAGAAATCAACACAGTCCTATGCCTTCATTTAAGCAGGAGAGATGCATTTTTAGGAAGACTATATCAACATGCATCTTTCAATGAAGTGAAATAGAGTAGGTGCATTACATCCTCCATGATCTATGTATCCAATGCAATCATAACCGATTCTTAACCAAACATGAATACTTTTCTTTGGAGAAAGATAAGACCCATAGAAAAAGAATCAGTCAGTGTAGATGTAAAATAACATTTATAAGTTATCTAACCCAAGCAATCCTAGTAATTCCAAATAAGGCATGATCACACACTAGTTCATGAGCAGTGCTCCCAGTCACGGACCTAGAGTTTCTCTATATATATTTTTATCACCCACATTCATACATACTCAAATATGCCCTGAACTCATCCATCAAGGGAAATCATACAACATACAGGTAACTCTGTGCATAGCAATAATCCCCCTTTTGAGTTACCAATCTTTCCAAAAGCAAAGCACCATCAATCAAATAGAACATGAAGGCACTAGTTCATGAGAATCATTTCAAAAGCAATAGCTAGCAAGGAAACTTCCAAGCCCTATAGTAGAAATAACTAGTCTGATACATTCCCCATACTTCAGACCTTTGACATAGGCAACAAGAAGCTATAAATTGCATTTTCATACTTCATGTGTTTAACCTAGAAGTACTAACTTATTCAATATATTCTCGTCCTGCAATTCCTTCACACAGGCAGCAGTAATCTATTAGGTACACATTCTGGCTTCGAGTTATCGAAACATTACAGAAACTATACATGCCCCAATTCTTTTAATCACATGCAATCAACATGTTCAATATAGAAAGCACATGAATGTTCCTGATATTCAACATAGGCTAACATACATGTTCCAGACATAACGCATACAACTTAGCAGTACCAGTCAGTAGACCCCATTTATGCGTGCAAACTAGTGTATCTGGAATTCACTAGCATGCAAGCGTTAAACATTTAAATCCAATACAAAAACCATAGTGCCGCAGGAATTTCACAGACAATCAACACAGAGTATGGGCACACACTGGCTTGTAAGTAACATTTTTATCAATACATTAAATCTGGCATTTATCATCAAAACAAAATCACGGAAACACACATTCACACATCTGCAGATATACTTTGATCTTGGTAAAATGTAGAAACATCAAACCAGAAAATGGAACCTATTTGTAGAATGATCCGCAATGAAGAGGGAACAACCATGTTCCACCCAACCATAGATTAGGCATAGAGGTTCCCTCCATCCTCAATCACCTCCGAGCTAATTATGCATGCCAAGAGTGGTGGCAGTCAAACTTAGTCCAATTCTCCAGTGAGGACTCCCTTGTCTTACATAGACAGTGTCTCCTTCAGCTTACCTAATGCAAAGCACCTCCCCCCAGCCAACCCCCTAGCATATTGAGTGGTGTTCCCTTTATAGTTGGATTCTATGCCTTTTGCATCTCCCATAATCTATGTTTTAATGCATTTTCGCCTCCCAGGGTGGGTCTAGCACCATACTGGCCTTCCCAAGCTTGGTGCAACTGTCTGAGAATGACCCTTCGCGTCCCCCACTCTTCGCATGCATAATTTCTCATTCAACGTGGTTGTTTCTCTCATTCTGATTTTTCATTTCAAGAATAATGTTTCGGTTACATTTTTCCTCCAAGGACTGATTGGCATATTCCAGGTTTGCCAATCATATTCAAGAAATAAACTAGTAAAAATAATATTACATAAAATGTTTATGTATTGGGCAATGTTACAAACTCACTTTGCAATGAAAGATAATGGGCCCATGGAGCCTAATATGAGGAGATGGGGGGAGATAATGATTCGAGAGGGAAGAGGCATAGTTGGGAGAGTATTTAGTTGGGATTTCTTTATGTAGTGGTGAAATTTGTCCATTGTGATTAAGGACTGTCCTTACGTGGGAATGGACTATACAGGAGATCCTAAGTTACCTTTCCCTCCTGTTTAGGCCTAAGGACCTGATGCTACATATGCATGATAATTATAGTTGTGTTTACAACACTAGCATAGTTGATAGATAAATATTTATATGATATTGGGACTTGTCATATGTGTGTGTAGATGTGGTGCCACTTGCTTTGGTAGATTACCAAAGGAACTACAATAGGGTTGAGCGAGTTGACCCCGCCCTTCATGCGCAACGAAATTACAGGAGTGCCAAGGTTGTTCTAGATGCTACATCTGGACATCAACCAATCTTTAGAGAGGTTCATTGACAACTGGTTACAAAAAAATGATGAGGATATGATCGCCATATGCTTCCAAGTTCCCATTGAGTGGCAGTCGATCGTGCATCGGATCGTTCTGGTTGTCAAGTTAATCCTAGAGATGATGCAGGGAAATGTACCTTGTATCGATGATGACAACGATGGTGAGGAGACTAAGGGTGGTTCCTCATGTTACTCAAATGGCTAGTTGG
Organism: Pseudotsuga menziesii; assembly: GCA_001517045.1. Classification (NCBI taxonomy): domain Eukaryota; kingdom Viridiplantae; phylum Streptophyta; class Pinopsida; order Pinales; family Pinaceae; genus Pseudotsuga; species Pseudotsuga menziesii. Next base: position 94,097 of record LPNX010579315.1, on the reverse strand, counting down.
AAACACATAGATATAGGCCCCATGTTATGAGCATGGGGTTGTTTTAATCGATGTACTTATTTTTATAAAGTCGTTAGGGCTCCTTGATGTAAAAACAACTATATTTTGGATATATGAATTTATACATATGCAAGTGGATGCACTTTTTATGGGTTTTTATATTTTATCAGAATTGTATGCTATATATGCTATTCTTTATATACATGTGGATGAAAATGATATGAAAATGCATGTGAATGGTTTATTTCCTTAGTATTGATGATTAATGTTTCGCTCTAGAATATCGTTAGCCATTTGTTCTGTGACACTATTGAAACTCACGGGGACATGAATGAATGTAAAGGATTCAAACAATCTAACCAATTGTTTAGTATGTAGGAACTTTCTAAAGAGGCAAGGATCGCATACCCGATAACTGTTATTCAACTGTGCAACAACTAGTTGGGAATCAAGGCAAACATGAAGGTGACGAATGATCATGTGTAGGGAATTGGTCAAACTGCAAATCAAAACATCATATCCTTCCTGGTTATTTTTGGTTCCACCAACACACATGCCACTGATTTGAACCAGGATGTGTGACGGGGAATAAAGTACCCATGTAGTTGAGGCGAGATTTGGGCAATATATACTTGTGCCATTAACATAACTGACATATATGGCAGGATAAGAATCCATATGATAATATCAAGGAAACAAACCAGGAGGCTCTTCTTCAAACAAAGGGAAAACAACTGTAATACAACAAACAAAGGGTTCAATTAGATTAAGCATAAATTCACTTGAGGTACAACTCGTTGCAAGGGTTCTTCAAGAGTTGACCTTTTGAATTGGTGAGGGGGTATGCCCCCTTACCGATGCAATGTTTGATGACATAAGGTCCCTGTCACATGGACTCAAATTTTCCCTTCCCCAGTTTATCATGAGCTTGGTCATAAACAAGTACAAGGTCTCCCTCTTTAAAAGAGAGGGGGAAGACGTTGGCGTCATAATGGGATTTTAATAGACACTTTGTGGCTTGGATAGTTTGGAGCACCACATGAAAATCCTCATTTGGTTATTCGAGTGTGATCAAACATTATTCCAGAGCTTTGGTCTCTAGTATGATTTCTATAGGATGTGTAGGGATGGGATTTGATGCTCGATCGGGAGAACTAATTCCACTCCATGCGTGAGGTGGAAATGGATGAACCCTGTCATGGTTTTATTTGATGCATGATATGCTCATAGGGTTGGAAAAAACATATGGTTCTAGTTGTACTTGTGCTTGTCCAGCTTAGATTAGAGCATGGTTTTGAGGATCTTGATGCCATCCTCAACTTGGCCATTGCCCTAAGGGTAGGAGGAGGAGGAGAATTGGTTCTCAAATTTCAACAAGCATGATAACTCCTTCCATATTATCTCATCAAAGTGAGAACCAATATCGAACACCAATTAATGAGAAATGACATGGTTGAAAAAGAAATGCGTTATGATTTGGATGATGCATTTAAAGGTTGGCATGGCCTCGACCCATTTGGTGAAATAGTTGACAACTACTATGATGTATTTATGGCCACTGGACGATGTAGAATTACGGTCCATATAATCGATGGCCTACTTGTAGAAGGGTCCAATGATGACCACTAGATAGAGCGACATAGGAGGATTTACTGCCTTTGGGGCAAAGACTTGGAAACTGTGATAGTGTTTGATTTCCATAATGCAATCAGAGAAAAAAGTTGGCTATAAATAACTGGCATGAATAAATTTCTAAGAAGTGGACATCCTTGAGAGATTCTCACCACGGGATCCTCTATGGAATTCAATTATGACCTGTTTGGCCTCATCGTGAGTGAGGCATCGTCGCAAAATGGTGTCAACACCTTGTCGATAGAGCACATTGATAATGAGGAGGTACTTGGGGGATTAGTGGCAGATGCGATGATGCTCATTGTGTCTAAGGTGAGGACAAAATATTTGGGTTCACAAATATATGAGGATTCCTTTGTACCAAGGGTCGTCATAAGTGATGGTGAAAAAATGTTCATCCAATAGGTGATCAGTAATAGGAGATGATGAGGACTTAGATGGTAATTTTGTTAGAAGTTGCACCAAAGATAATGCCTTAGTGCTCTTGGGGGTCACAAACTCAAGGTTGTAATCTTGAAGGATAACAATCCATTTGGCAGTATGACCTTTAATAAGGTGACAATTCAAGGGGTACAACATCAAGTTCGAGTCCACAACTACTTTTGTTTTTCTCATAAGAATGTAATGATGCAACTTCTTATTGAAAAACAAATGAATAAAACCAACTTATCGTCATGGGGGTATTTGAGGGGTGGTCCAAATAGGTTCTAATTGACATAGTAAATGATATTCTCTTGACAAGTAGCGTCTTCTTGGACTAGAACTTCGAAGATGGCATATTCAGATGCCAAGATGTAAAGGATAAAATCCTTCATAAAGTTCAAGGGGGGGATTGAGGGAGTTGCAGTCAGAGCTTGCTTCAACACATAGAAGGAAACATGTTCCTATTTATCCCAAATGAAGGGAATGTTAGTTTGTAGCAAACTCAAGGATTTGTGGACTGTCACGATGTAGTTTGGTATTAAACATTGTAAGAAATTGGCCTTATTTTGGAGCCTCTGTAATTGATGAAAAGATCACAGAGTGGGAAGGTTGATTATTGATTGAACCTTCAAGGGATGAACAATGATCCATTTTTGTGAAACATTGAATCCCAAAAACAGGCCCGTAGGTACATAAAAGTTGCACTTGAGAGGATTCAAGTGGATATTATATTTATGACATTGAAAGAATACCTGGCATATGTCCTCCAGATGTTGCAAGTGTTTCTTGGATCACACTGTAAGGTTGTCTAAGTAGGCGAGCATGATGTAAACCAATTCATGAAAACAATATGACGTGGTTCTATGAAAGGTGGCTCCAATATTTTTTATACTGAGAGGCGTGACTCAGTAGGTGAAAGTACCCCATGGGGTGGTGAAGGAAGTTTTATACTAGTCCTCTTTGCAGATCTAGATTTGGTTGTACCCCAAGAATCCATCCATAAAGGAGAGAGCATTATGTCTCGCACAAGAATCATTAATATGATCGATGAAAGGAGTAGGGTAGTTTTCTTTTAGACATACCATATTCAGATTGTGGAAGTCCATGCAAACACGAATGGTGCTTTTCTTCTTGCTCACGAGGAAAGGGTTGGATACCCATGTAGTATATGTAACCAGATAAATGAAATTATATCTACACAATTTCTTGATGTCAACCTTGACAAATGGTGCTTTCGACAGTTGTATGGGTCTCTGCTTTTGGAATACCATTGCAACACCGGGCCATGTGTTGATGTAATGTTCGACAATGGTAGGGTTGAGGTCAAGCATCATGGTCTATGACCAAGCAAAGACGTCACATAATTCCTAAAAGAGAATTTTGTAGGCATAAATATCTTCAAGAGTGAAAACCTACATCGAAGATGATATTCTCCATGACACTTGGCATAACTGAAATATCCACCTGGATGGTGTGAGATATATTTTCCATATTACCTTCTTTGAAGGCATCGAGGGTTGGGATCGGGTTCTTGAACCAAATGGACATTTTTGTTAGGGATGAAATATTTTGACTCAATGGAGAATTCATCTAAAGACAGGGACGAAAAAGACGCGTTCCTCAAGAATAAAATATGCATGATGGTGCATATCATCCTAATAAAAGTATGGTTTTATGAGCGCTTCAAGGGTTTCTTCGTTGCTTTGAAAGGATAGAATTGATAAGTATAAGGGTCCTAGCTCTATCAATACCATGGCAATATCATGGAGTGACACGAAAGGTTATTTGAAAGATGAGATGAAACAAATGTTGTTTGTCCTGCTCGAAGAAGATGCTGGAGGGTGAACTTATTCTGTAGTGGTGACTTGGTACTCTATAGAAAGTCGACGCAAGTTAGCGAGCACAAATCAATACTTAGGTATACCTACATAATGGTGCGAGTTATGACCACATACTACACAAGGATGTTTGGTGCAAAATGACTTGTTATGTGTTTTGGGAATGGCAGGAAGATGGATCACCATAATGTTTTCATTGGGTTCATCATCTAACATTTGTAGATGAGTGCATATATAAGATGGGTAATTTCGAACAGTTTTGGGTATCGTGGCCCAAAACATCACATAGAGCGTAGGGCGAGGGTGCTTGATCTATGGAAGTAGAGGGATGGTTCATGGCTTTGTTCAGTTTTGTCAACATCATCATATTTGTTGTTTTTTCCCCAACCTTCTTCTTGGGAAGTGGTGGGGTGGTAGACGGTGCTACCTTAGAGGATTTAGGATGGGTATGATTTGCAGTACTGATTGGATTCAAGTGTCAAAACAACTTGTGGTGTAGGAGGTGGGTTGGTGGGGGGTAAGATAACAAACGGGTATGCCTAACATCAAACTCGAGAGATTAAGAGTTTCCATGATAGGAATGATCAAAATTCCATAAGGTGGAAATAATAACGATATTTGCTAAATAGGTGTGGCTCCCCATTGGTTCCTTGGTAAGTGGATAGGAGAGGGTCCAGGTTCAAATCGAGGTTAATGTTGACCAACATATTTATCAGATGAGACATAGCACAATTATGAAATTTCCACCTTTGGGGTTGGAGCCCTATGAGGTAGAGCCTAAAAGGTTCCAATCATGGGGAGAATCAAAGCAGATGGTTGGCCCAACACTCATGAAATATGGGATGGATGAATTGTTGATATTAATGTCGACTGTGGGTAGGACATTTTTGGGACAAGCCGACCCTTTGGGTCATAATAATTCAATTGGTCTAGTTTTACGATCTTCCCTTCATTGGGGAACATCATAAGCCTGAAGACAGACGATGAAACTATTTTCATAGCATACATGTAGCTATTCCCAAGGAGGAGGTTGTAATCTCTCTGGGCAATGACAACCTCTATGTCAATTAGAACTATTTTTTCAGCTAATCTACAGGGACATTCTGGAGAAGACCTCGAGGTTGAGAAACAAAACCATCATAGGAACACAACATCAAGAGGGACGATGTAAGTTAGAGTGATATAAATATTTTTCCAAACATGAGTTTACATGACGCAAGTGGAAGTGCCTTCATTGGAAATACAATGATGAATCACCAAGTTTTAAATGGTAAATAGGATCAGAAAGGCTACTAAAGAGGGAATTCATGGCTTCACTTGATCCACATCGAATGTCATCAAATGGGAGTTAATTGCTTTCACTAGTATCATGTTATAGTTTATAGTGTTAATTTATTTCATTGCTATCCTATTCATGGAGCTTGGATGTTGGCAGGGGTTTTGGTAAGTGAGTTGCACAACATCGCGGCAGCTGTGCAACCTCAGGCGGTACTGCGCAAGGCCAGATTAGTGCGATGGGAGGAAGAATAACCGCTTTGAATATTTTATATGTTATTTGACCAAGTTTTGTTGTAATAGGTCATTAGCGGCTATACGTTAGTTAGAAGTGGACCCTCAATGTAATGGCACAAGCCTATTTATAAATCTAGTTTTGCAAGTAGAAAGGTGGATCATGTTTTTAGAGCTATCGACGGAGACTAGGAGGATCGCATCAGAGGATAATTAAGACATAAGATCTAGCGCGATCTGGTTTTGTGAAGAAATCCCTGTGTATCTGCGATTGATCTGGGTTTTTCCTGATGTATGCAGTCTCTGGTTTTGGAGAAGAATTGTGTAGTGTGGTCCTTTGTGCAAGATTAAAATGATATGGTGATTGTGGCACAAATCTTGTTTGTTATTGTTGTTGTGATCTGATCTATTATTGCTGTTGCGATCTGATTTATTTTTGCTATTGCAATCTGATTTGTTATGATGCTGCAATCTGTTCTGTTATGATGGCATAATGTAGATGTGATTTAGTCTCTTCCTGCTATACCGATGCGATCTGTTTTGCTGCTATGTTGATGCAATCTGTTTTTCTTCCACTGTCTGTTGCACTATGAGTAGATATGTTTCATGGATAAAGCTACGATATTATGGTAACTGTGTGATGATATAATGATTGCATAAGTTATGACTACCCTCTGCAAGTTGAAGAAATAGTGTAAAGTCGACTGCAAGCTCTAGATCCGGTAGTTATGGTGCCCTTTCGTCAGATCCCCATATCCTTCGTCCCCACTGTCGAAAACTTGGTTTCGATAGCTCTCCCTTGAATGCCTCGGGTGAGACCTCGTCTGCTTCGCAGGCGTTGCTGGGCAAGGTAAAACCTGTCTGGGACAGTGCTCAGGGAGATTGCGTTGTAGGGTGTTGACAGAGTGGGAACCCCTATCGACGAGGCTTTGTTGGTGGGTTTTTCTAACAAATGTTTCTATTGTCGGGACCTGAGTTACTATTAAGAGGAGGATATGTTTTGGCATCCGACTCGACCGGAGATCGAAGGGTGGTTTGATCTAAAGTTGCGGGAGTTTGTAGAAGCTGAAAATCAGAATCAGAAGTTGTCGACGGGCCACTAGCTAGACAGGTATATCCATGATGGTCCTCACGAATGGTTCTTTTGTGAATTTCTTGTCCTCTTGCAGGAATCGCTGGCAAATTTCACCAAGAAGAAGACAAACTTTCAAGGAGGAGAGCCGACATCCTAGACCCCAGAGTTGATCCAGGAGTTACAAGAAACCAATAATAAGGCATCGCGAGCAGTTGAAGTGTGGTTGGATAGTATCTTAGAAGGACACACCACCAAGTTTGTAGTTGATGCCAATAAGTCCTTTAGTGAAGCAAAAAGAGAGTTCTTCAATGCACCGCGAGGAAGGTTCTTGTTGTCACTGCAGTTGGCCATCAAGCAACTGGTCTGTGAAAAAGGTATTCTGAAGATGGACCAATAGTAGTGGAACTCTGGTATGTGGAGGATGTAGGAGTTACGATGGAAGGGGGAAGATGCACATAAAGGAAAGGGGTAGATGGGCATGAGTTTTGGTGAGAAGGTGAAGGTCACCAAGGAAACAAGTGGTTGTACAAGGGGAGGAGAAAGGTTTCGAGAGAAGAGGCAGAGGAAAAGAGAAGGTCCTACCGTGATCGAAGTGCAATACAATGAAGAACAACCACGCAGGATGAAGCGACCTTTTTGTGACGACGAGGATGACCAGGCCCAAGTTACGCTCGGAAGGACAACATGATTGAACCCCAGCAGTAACGCTTCTACACCTTCGCGCACTACTCCACCATAAGGAAACAATACACACACTGCATCAACTTGCCCGACGTGTCAGTAACAGTCTAGTAATAGAGCACCAACAGGAGGAAGAAGGCTAAAAATGGCAGGCGATGAAATGAAGTTACCAATATTTAATGGGAATGGAAATGACGATCCAGAGCAGTACTAGTTCTTATGTGAGGCAATATGGACTGCCAGACAAATTGTCAATGATGATGTGAAGAAAATTCAGCTGGCCACTACTCTAAGGGGTCGTGCACTGGAATGGTTCATGAGATTCACACGGATCCCTTAGGGAGGTATCGCGAAGACATTGGATGAGATCCAAACGGGGTTATTTGAAGAATTTAACAAGCCAAAATCTGAGGCTCAGTATATTACTAAATTGAAGGAGATCAAATAGTTCCCCAATGAGACGATTTGGGACTTTGATCAGCGGTTTAAGACATTGATGGCTTAGTTCAGTTTTTAGATGAGTGATGTTCAACACAAGGAATGGTTCATTGCCACACTTGTCCTGCATATCATACAACCGTTAATGTAGAAAAATATTGCGACACAGAGCGAGGCTCTGGAAACCACGATGAAATTGGAGGCATCACCAGTAGGAGAATCTGTGGTCGGAAAGAATCATATTTAGGCGTAGTTGGCCAATTTGACGCTCCAACTGCAAGACATCAAAAAGGACAAGGAAGATTGCGATGATCTTTGGTGCACCCGTTGCCATGCAGGCAGACATACCAAGGACACATGTCCGGCGTTTCAGAATTATTTGCTGTTGAGAGCCCCAAATCCGTTGAGTTGTGCTGGTGTACCATGGTTTCGCATATGTCAGGTCTATGGGCATCGACATGAGAACTGTGATTACATGCAAAAGATGGTTACCAAGGAATAAAATTTCTACTGTACATTTTGTCGGTCAGTTGGACATGACGACAAAAACTGTCAGGCTTATGATTTGCTCCAGGAAAGGACGTATGATTCATACTTTGTGAAAGGTGAGGACCCCTGGATAGCGCAAGCACAACCACAAGTAGTACAAACAGCAGCACAAGTGTTGTATACACCACCACCTCCATTGCAGTTTGTCCCTATGCAATCAGAGCAACAGTTTATAGCGCAGTCGCAGTTTGCACCATAGCCGCAAATGGTGGTACAACTGTAGTATAACCAGGCACCACGACTACAGTATAATCAGCCACAATATGTTCAAGCCACACGCTATGTCTAGCAGCAACCAAACCCACCACAACAACAAATGTCCCAGCCGCAGTTTCGACAAGGAGGAGTCTGAGGAGGATTCTGCAGAGGGTTCAAAGGTCGAGGAGGAGGACAAGGTCGTGAATCAATCCAATGCTACACCTTTGGGGTATTTAGGCATTACAAGAGGGAGTGCCCTCATGCGTAGTGTACGTACTATGCAGCCAACAATCATAATGTCGAAAGTTTCCCTCAGTTGATTGCAAAATGGTAGGTAGGAAATATTCCTCAGTTACAGAATGCGCAGAATCATAATCAGCCTGCATTCCAAGTACAGAACTAATCGATAATACAGAACCAGGTCCCACCACAGACTCAGACCCAGAACCCGCCTCAGCCTCAGAACCAACCAATGAATCAACCATTGAATCAAAACCCACTATTAAACTTGAATCAAGGATCAATAGTTGCCACTATTCAGGCCGAGCCGCGGATGAAAGATGTTGACGTTGGGATTGTCACTCGAGCTGGTGCGACAACTAGAGACGACGGACCATGGCTGCAATTTCAGCTCGTTGGTAAGAAAAAGGTCGTGTTTGATATTGCGACATAGAAAGATACCTTCTTTGACGTAAAGAATGCAATCGCGCGAAATCCGGGTAAGTTACCAGTTGTTGATATGCCATTTGCTTTTGATCCATCTGTAGAAGCAAGACCATCGAGGTAGCATGGTACCCTACGAAAGTTTTTTGAGAGTTTTCTATCGCTGGCAAGGGACTCTGATGCCCTTGTCGAGCTTGAGACATTATTGTACCACCCAGATAAGACAGTGAAGGATTCTGTTGTAAATTCCTTGCAAAAAAGGAAGACAGGCAAGGAGATGAGGATGAATATCCAGATTGGAGATTATGAGGTTGACTCAGTCATTCTAGACCTTGGATCAGATGTAAACATTTTGACGAAGCAAACCTAGAAATCGATGGGAAATCCAACATTAGGATGGTCGTCGGTACAACTGTGACTAGCAAACCAGGCAAAGGTTCAGCCCATTGGCCGCGTTTCAAACTTGGTTGTCGACATTGAAGGTATGAAAACGAATGTTGACTTTGATGTGATAGAAGTTGTAGAATACAATGGTTTCTATCCCATTCTGCTAGTGATTGGATGGGATAATGATAGCATGGCAGTTATCAACTTTAAAAAACACGTTATGACATTTGAAAACCAGGATGTTAGGGTCATTTCTCCTATGGACCCTTAGGAAGGATGACGATATATTGAACTTGTAAAGGATGAATTCGGGAGAAGTTGGGATCATGCTTATAACATATCTAAGGACTATATCCATCCTACTGTTGATGTTGAACTTGGATTGCGCAGCGCAAGTTCTACGTCCCCTGACTCTGAAGATGCTCTAGAAAATTGACAAAATCGATTGCATGAGGTATCATTCAGGAAATATAGGTTGATTACAAGTCTCTCTGACATGTTGCGACTGAGACTGTCGAGTTTCCCATTTATGAAGGACTATCGGGGCTATCAAAGTTCTTCCAGGAATTTGAAGAGAAAGTTTTTGAATCGCACAGGATACTGGCTCTTGAGGTAGCATTGCAGGCTACTCTGGCTTGATGGTGGGCGACACACAAAAAGATGATCCGTGACTGGGGACAGTGTCACAGATTGATGATGGTCCGCTTTGGCGATATAGAGGTCTATCATGCTGGGATATATGATGGACAAAATGATCCCACCGGTCATTTGATCGAGTGTCAGACTTTATGGGCGTCGCGACCCAAGGATGAATGGGTCCACACTTTTGTTCACACTCTGGAAGAAATGTCGAGATCCTGGTATGTGGCGGCCGAGTTGTGCAGGACTATCACCACTTCAAGAGTTGTCTATTTGTTTTGTGTAGACATTTGGTTTTCAGGACATCAACCCATAGGTATGCAATGCTTTACAAATCATCTGGGATGTCATACTCAAGGTCACCCCTGTCGCCTATCCAGTGGATCCACATGCGCATTGTTCAATCCAGTCAATGATGGCCTGTTACAACTTGTCAGGGGAACCTGAAGATGATGATGAGTTGTGGCATGTTAATATTCCAGAGTCCAAAGGAAGCCGTGATGTCGCAGCCCCCGACATACCAACGGACTCAATGAATCAACCGTTGAAGATCAGGAAAGTTAACATTGGGTTGGCAGAGAACCCAAAATTTTCCAATGTCGGAGACTACTAGGATGAGGAGACCATGGCTAGGATCACAGACCTGCTCCATGAATTCCAAGACCTTTTTCCGACATGGTTTTCAGAGATGAAGGGAATTTTAGGAGACTTGGGGGAGATGAAAATCATGTTGAAACTAGATGCCAAACCGGTGTGATAGAGGCCGTATCGACTGAATCCATGATACAAGGATTGTGTGAAGGCCGAGATTGAATGGATGCTTGATGTTGGGATCAAAACCATGAAAGAATCTGAGTGGATAATCCTATGGTGGTCTAGGACAAAAAGACAGGAGAAATCTGCATTTGTGTCCACCTAAGGAAGTTGAATGATGCATGTGTACACGATCTGTTCCCAACCCCTTTTACAGATGAATTTCTTGAAGGTGTAGGTGGCCAGGAGATGTATTCTTTCACGGATGACTTCTTGGGATACCACCAGATCCGGATTGTGAAGGAGGATCACTATAAGACTACGTTTTGCACAGAGTGGGGTTGTTTTCAATATACAGTCATGCCGTTTGGGTTGAAGAATGCACCAGTTGTATTCTCTCGTGTAGTTGTCCTTGTATTTAAAGATTTTATTCCAAAGTTCCTACAGGTGTATATGGATGACTGGACTGTCTATGGACTAATTAGGGACCATCTGGACAACCTGCGGCTGATGCTAGAGAGGTGTCAAAAACATTAGATCGCCCTGAATTCTAAAAAGTGTATTTTTTGTGCACCATTTGGCATGCTACTGGGGCACATTGTTTGCAAAGAAGGTCTATTGGTCGACCTGGCGAAGATCGCACTAATCCTCAGTCTACCACCACCAACTAATGTCAAAATGCTTCGGGCCACACTGGGGCATACTGGATACTATCGCAAGTTTATCAAAGGATACGCTGTGATTACTACCCCCATGGAGAAGTTGCTAAAGAATGACGCAACCTATGAATGGACTTAGGAACGTCAAGGAAGTTTTGACACTTTGAAAGCCAAGATGGCCTATGCGCCCATTCTGGTTTTTCCTAATTGGGATAAGGAGTTCCATGTGCATGTCGATGCTTCTTCGATTGCGTTGGGGGTCATTCTTGCGCAACCAGGTGAGGGTGACTTGGATAACCTGATCGCATATGCCAGTAGAAAGCTGTCTTTTGCCAAACAAAATTATACAACGACGGAAAGGGAAGGCTTGGCAATGATTTATGCATTGCAAAAGTTTTGGCACTACTTGTTGGGTGGACATTTCATGATGTTCACTGATCATTCTGATTTGCAATACCTGGTCAATAAGCCTGTGTTGGGGGGGAAGATCTGTCGATGGTTGTTACTCTTCCAGGAGTTTGATTTTGAAATAGTTGTGAAGCCAGAATGATTGAATGTTGGCCCTGATCATCTGTCTCGCATTGAAAATGGGGAAGAACTGACCAATATTGATGATGGATTACTAGATGTGCAACTGTTCTGTGTTGACATTGCAGTTGATCACTATGCACTAGTTATTCAGTTTTTGGTCACTAGTATCGCCCCGGAGGACATGTCGACTAGCCAAAAGAAGCAGTTGGTCATGAAAGTTTCTGATTTTCAACTAATTACGGGACAGTTATATAAGCTTAGATCGGATGAAATCTTGTGACGATGTATTTTACCGCATGAGTAGGGTCCCATTCTCGAAGAAGCACATGCAAGAATTGCAGGAGGTCACTATGGAGGTCGGGCTACTGCGTGGAAGGTGTTGCGCACCGGACTATGGTGGCCTACATTGCATAACGATGTCACAGACTATGCGAGGAGATCAACATCTGCCAGCGTGTCGGTAAACCATCGTGACGGGATGAGATGCCGCTGGTACCGCAGGTGACTTTGCAACCATTTGATAAATGGGCTGTGGATTTTGTAGGTCCTATTAATCCACTAGGGAAGTGGACTGGTACGTGATACATCATCACTGCAACCGACTATCTCACTAGGTGGGTGGAAGCTACACCAGTTGTATATTGTACGACTGCAACAGGCGCAAGGTTCATCTTTGAAAACATCGTGACAAGGTTTGGGTGTCCTAGGATCTTGATGAGTGACCAGGGCAGTCACTTTGTCAATCGGACTATGAAAGCGCTAACTGAGGAGTTGCAGGTGCAACACAAGAGGAGTACACCATACCATCCACAAGTGAATGGGACCGTCAAAGCATTCAACAAAATCTTGGAGACAGCATTGACTAAGGTATGTAATGCTAACCGCGATGACTGGGACCTAAAAATTCCAGTGGTACTATGGGCCTATTGCACTACTTGTAAATGACTAACCGGCCAGACACCATTTAAGCTGGTCTATGGGCAAGAGGCAGTCATGCCCATGGAGTATATTGTTCTGAGTCTGCGCATTGTTGCAGAAATGGTCATGCTAGATGATGTAGAAGCATTAGAAGAACAAATTGCGCAGTTAATCCAGCTGGAAGAAGAGCTTTTTATTGTTGGCTTCCATCAGCAGGTCGCAAAGGATCGACAGAAGGCATGACATGATCACCACATTAAGAAAAAACAGTTTGCGACAGGATATTTGTTGTTGTTATACGACAGTAAGTTCATCAAGCATCCAGGTAAGTTACAAATGCACTAGTTAGGTCCCTATCTTGTTCATTCCATTACTTCTGCCGGTGTAGTTCAACTACAACAATTAGATGGTGCAGTCTTACTGACGCTTGTCAATGGGAGTCGCTTAAATCCCTACAGGTCGGGGCTGGGGATGCACACCACTTGAAGCGCTTTCAAAAAAAACAAAGATGAATATTTTAGTTCAGAACAGTAAGGCGAGCCCCAGGGGAGAGGCTACGCAAGGTTAAAGTTGTTAGCAACAACTGGTTGACCACTTGCGACAGTTGTAGGGCTGCGGGGAGGTCAAATCAAGTAATAAATGCAGGTAGTTAAATCAGTTGGCTGGTGGTGCTTATTGAAGCGAACCGCATTAATGGATGATCCGACCATTAGAAGAGTAGGCTCGTCAGCAGATTTGGCGTTATTAATATAGATTTAGCAATAATGGTGAGAATAGATTTGGCAATGATGAAATTTGAATTGGAGATGGCTATAAAACAATGCACAGCATGCGTAAGGATGGCATTGTGCAGTGTGGTGAGAACTGTTGAGCGAGCTGTAGTGTTGCAGGTTAGAGTCGTCGAGTGAGGTTGAAGGGTTGAGGTGTGAGGCATGCTGAGCGACCTTGACACCATAGATATTTCCAGTGAGTACGAGTCCCTGATTCGGCCTACGGTTGTTGAAGAAGAGATTATGAGTATGTTAGTCAATCATCGTCCATTCCCAAGTGGAAGTGGCAGGCTTAGAGGCATAGCCCCACGCCGCCACAGAAAAGGAAAACTCACACCTTGGTGAGAGTGCAAGGAAAAGGAACTGCACAGACGGGGCTGTTGAGTCCATGGCACCTCGGGGTGTCTCTGTATATGAAATTTTGGGCTATGTCGCTCCTATGCATCTGGGAGCCAAGCTGAGGCAGTCATCTAAGAATCAAAAGTACCCAACAAAATTTTCGCTACTACCGGAGGGGATGAAGTGCTCGATCAACATCATCCCTGCGCTCATAAGGTTGAAATTTGAAGACCATGACCTGTTACTGCTCAAAGATGTCAGGGATGAGCCCTATGAGTCAATCCCGATAGGGCCTGGTGCCCCAATTCAACGAATTCCTCAACCGTGGGCGAGTGGGTTGGATCAATCGGGATTGTTGGGGCTCATCAATATGCCTCATTTTGGCCGATTGAATGAAGCCCATGCGTGCATGAAGCAATTGTTGGCTTTCCTTCATGGAGGGATGCTTTGGTTGAACACGTCTATCCCTGTGAAAGTATATTTGATCGCAGGCATCACCGGCTTGCCGAAGGCCAGGGAAGATCCGACGCAGTATATCCCCGGGTGAGATACTGACAAAAATCTTTCCATACAGCTGAAGGAGCACTTTGGTTTACAACGTGATGGTCGTGCTTATCGCATCGATAGTATTAACTCACAGGCAGTGCGCATTGGCGCAAGGATTTTGGCAAGCAAAGTAGTTCGGGGAAACCAACCAGTACAATGTAATTCGGGTGTTGTCGCCTGCGCCCAAAAGTGTGCTGAAGGGGTGCAAATGAATTGGTCTCTATTTTTGCTGAATCAGTTGTTGGAAGACGTGCTTGTTGCTCAGGCTGGGCGGTCATTTTCATATAGTTGGTTGTTGATTCTTATTGCGCTTGTTGCCTGGATGGAACTAGAAGATTATCAACTGATGGTAGTTGAGGTGGCAAAGGTGTGCTATGGGGCAAGGTATCAAAACTTATGGTGGGTCGAAGAACCCAGTCGACAGATGGACTATGCCATCCACTTTTGGGTGTGTTGGGAAGCATTACAAGCCGTGGCCGTTGTCGTTCCCCAATTCTCTCCTTACACCACGGCCAAGTATCAGCAGATCCTTCGGTGTTCCATTGGGCCCCATTCGATATACATTCAGGAGTGAATGGATCTCGACAAGTAGTTGTTGTCGTTGCCATACAAAGTCACAACAGAGGAATTGGATGCCATCGTCCAAAAGTGGTCGCCAGAGTGGCGAAATCCAGTAAGTTAGGAGGAATTATCCGAAGAGCAGCCATTGGATGCCCCATAAGAGCTTGCCCCAAAGGAATTAAGCACTCACGACTCTGACAACGAGTTGTCAATAGACCTTGAGGATGCAACGTAGTGCATGCAGGAGGAGACTCGCACCAAATGGCACCAGGAATATGAAGTAGGTAGTGGTACCAAGTCGAGGATGGAGGATCAATTGCAGCGGCTTATTAAAGCAGTCACTGACTCATTCGCGGATGCGACAAAGGCGATCCAGGAGTCAAACCATGAAGAATTCGGAGTGGTAAGAGATCGATTAAATTCAATTTTTGGTATTATTTCTAGGTAGACATCGGTGCGACCCATATTGCAGGACATTCTGTCGATTAGTACTGAGCCCTGGGCCAGGAACGTGCAAGTTCCCCCAACTGCGATCGATGCAAATAATGAAGAAGTTGACCAGTTGCTGTGACCAATCCAGAGCGTGGCTTTGGACCTACACAAGTTGTCCTCTATGGAGTTAGTGGAGTTGCAGCACGTTGCCTCCCTGGATTGGCAGAACGACAAAGAGAGCTAACTGAGGGTTATGTCCAGTCCCAGAGCATCGCAGAGAAGCTGTAGAAACAGGCCGATGAACTACATCAAGTCCGGGTGCAGCTGGTAGAAGAAAAGGTTCAGGAGGAGATTACGGAATTGAAAAGGGTGCAAGATCGCCTGATCGTTGAGCAGGCCCAGATGTGTGCCAGGTGCGACGAGGTCGAGTAGGCTGTTTCTGAAGCCTGCCAACACATTTTTGAGAAAACGGTTGACCTCACCCCAGTCGAAAAGGCCAAACGATCGAGGCAAACTATTGTTCAACTTCAGGATAATAACCTGATGCTCCAGGCCCTGGTACAACCGACGATGCCGCTGGAGTAGGTTGCGGAAAGGAAAGCCTCCATTGAAGACATTGCAACTAAGTTCGAAGGCATGGAGCAAGAGGATAAAACCATTATGGAGTTGACAAAGTAATTTTGACAGAGCATTGTCTAGGACGAGCAACTTGATCAGTTGACCACGCAAGTACAAGAAGCAGAAGGTCAATTGACAACCTTGAAGGCATTGCTGAGGGCTATGCCACTGATGGTGCAAATCACGCAGGCTGAGGAACTAAAGGATTTACAGCAAAGAGCCACCTGAGCATAGGAACTCCAACAAAAGCGTTGGGCTCAGCTTGATGAATTTCAGGAAATCGGTGGATAGTTGGCTGTCAAAGCAGTCGCCACGTTGCAGGCGGTTCAAGAGTATCGACAGGCGGTCGACAGCAAAGCGCGAGAGGAGCACCCGATGAAGCAGGATTTAACTAATTCTCAGAGTATTGCTGACAAAGTCCATCTGCAGGTAAATGAGATTGCGCAACAATTTGAAGATTTCAAGACGCAGATGTTGGCACATACCCTGTCAACCTGACGTGGCTCGGGGACGAGCCACAAGACTGTGTTGGGGGCCTGTTGGCAGGGGTTTTGGTAAGTGAGTTGCGCAGCATCGCGGCAGCTACGCAACCTCACGCGGTACCACGCAAGGCTAGATTAGCGCGATGGGAGGAAGAATAACCGCTTTGAATATTTTATATGTTATTTGACCAAGTTTTGTTGTAACAGGTCATTAGCGGCTATAAGTTAGTTAGAAGTGGACCCTCAATGTAATGGTGCAATCCTATTTATAAATCTAGTTTTGCAAGTACAAAGGGGGATCATGTTTTTATAGCTATCGACGGAGACTAGGAGAATCACATCAGAGGATAATTAAGACATAAGATCTAGCGTGATCTGGTTTTGTGAAGAATTCCCTGTGTATCTGGGATTGATCTGGGTTTTTCCTGATGTATGCGGTCTTCAGTTTTGGAGAAGAATTGTGTAATGTGGTTCCTTTGCGCAAGATTAAAATGATATAATGATTGTGGCACAAATCTTGTCTGTTATTGCTGTTGCGATCTGATCTATTATTGTTGTTGTGATCTGATCTATTATTGTTGTTGCAATCTGATCTGTTATGATGTTGCGATCTGGTCTGTTATGATGGCATAATGTAGATGCGATTTAGTCTCTTTCTGTTATACCGATGCGATCTGTTTTGCTGTTATGTCGATGCCATCTGTTTTTCTGCCACTGTCTGTTGCACTATGAGTAGATATGTTTCATGGATAAAGCTGTGATATTATGGTAACTGTGTGATGATGTAATGATTGCATAAGTTATGAATACCCTCTGCAAGTTGAAGAAATAGTGTAAAGTCGACTGCAAGCTCTGGATCTAGTAGTTATGGTGCCCTTTCGTCAGATCCCCATATCCTCCGTCTCCACTGCCAGAAACTTGGTTCCGACAGATCTGCCTTGAACGCCTCGGGTGAGACCTTGTCTTCTTCGGAGACGTTGCTGGGCAGGGTAAAACCTGTCTGGGTCGGTGCTCAGGGAGATTGCGCTGTAGGGCATCGACATAGTGGGAACCCTTGTCAACGAGGCTTTGTTGGTGGGTTTCTCCAACACTGGACTTTTCAAGTCTGAAATTGAAAATCGTAAGCCATTTTGGCCTCTTATGTTTAGATCAAGGTGAATAAATGAAAGGTTTAAATTTTGAAAGCAAAATTGTAAGAGAGGGGTAGTATTTGATTTATTGGGTAGTACTTGCTACTTTTAGGCATGTAGCTTCATCTATAACACCAAGGAGATATTCCATGGCCGAAAGTCTAGAGTAGGAAGAGCATTTTTTCTATCTTTTAAGAACTAAAATATGAAATCAATCCCAAATCCATGACATAACAAATTTTATGGTCTGCATTTGCATGTTGCAACGCGTGCTTTAGTAGTTATTGGATCACAAACAACTTGAGATCCAACAACTATTAAAGCATTGAGATCCAACGACTACCAAAACATTCGCAACCCCATTTAATGTTATGTTGTGTGGTGCTTATTGCTCATCGCATAAGTTCAATTCATCAACAGATCAAGTGCCACACACAACAATAGACATCAATTAAAATGGGGAAAAAAGTAATAGCAATCCAAAAGGTATTAAATATCTTCAAAAGAGTTATGTTAACCAAATAGAGTATTATATATTTCAAGCTCTTATTGACATGTTTATCTTAAAGCGAAGGAATTTACATTTAGAAAGCTAGAGTTAAAAAAAATTGTTATATAGTAAAACAAAGAAAAGATATATCATATAGGTTAATTTTATTTGGGGTGTAATCCAATGGAAAGATGTCTAATGAAAAAGGGAGAGAAGTGATGAATTTCATTGGACCATACAAAGGAAATATTTAAATGATATCTATCACAATTCAAGATAATAATTTACTTAAAGTAAAACTTATAAATTGGATTCTTAAACCGAAATTTATTTAACATCTTATTTTTAGTAATTAATATCATTATCTTAATAGCATATTATTACAAATTTGGTATATAGATGGCATATTTATTTATTGTGTTTCTGTCTTTCCCAAATTTAAAGATATAAATGTTCGAATGCTTTTTTTTTTCATTATTGAAAATCTGACACTCCCATACATACATATGATGTAAATTTAATCATGGTTTTTGATCCCAAGTGAGGAGGCTCTAGCTAACAACCCCAATCACCCATCCTACTAGAAGAACCCTCGAATGAATGCTTACTAGTATTTCATAACCTAAACATATTGAGATGACAAAATAATACAAGGTTTGGCTAATGGCAAACAGCGAACTGTAATCACAAATGTACAATGCATTGTATAAAATCAATCTCGAGACACTATATCAAGAATAAATTTAGAATATAAACCTATGTTTTACCAAGAAACGAATATCTCACACATATTTGATTTGTTCGGACCAAAGGGTATAAGTCGGAATACCATTCATCAAATTCTTCTGAGGATGAAAATGGAAGCCCGCTTGCTTCCATAACAACCCAATATTCATCCATATATATATATCATGGCTTAATTGATATCCTGCTTTCACTATCATTTACCCTATTGAATTTTTCCTTCGGCATAGTGCTACCATCAACGAGAAAACCACAAAGCATTTCATGCATAGAAATCCCATTCTTCTTGTTAACATTATGCAAGAGCCCAATGTCTAGCCGACCACTTCCTAGAAATCCCATGCCATTTTTTTATACCACCTTCAATTGTTGCTACTGCTGCTACCATTGGGTACTTATAATCAATTAACCATTTACCCAATTTAAGCTCGAGAAAATCTTCAAATCTAACCATCCGGGACTGGAGCTTAGGTCTTGGTTCATTATTTCTTGAACCGGAGACGGAGCTATGACCCTGACACGAAGCTGTGACACTAAAACCCTCAACCTGCTGATTGAGTCATACCTTATAATCAAACTTCATAAAACATTGAGGGTTGTATCTAATCATGCTCATCCATGATGTTAATCATTTAAATAATTTTGAAAACATGTTTAATAGCCATCTGTTTCATGCGTTTCTATAGTGGCAATAGTATATATTCCAATCACTGTCCAGAGTCAGTGAGAAATCACGTTTTCCAGTCCATCAGTCATATCTTCAGTTGTAGGGTGATTTTCTGAGGTTATACCTATTCTACCAGCAATATGCACCTTCTTGCAGACTCTTAAAGAGTATGTTAATGCATATGCCTATTACTATGAAACCTGTATGCCCATATTCACCTCATTTAGATTGCCTATGCTATATCAGCATCCATGTCCATCTTCATTGGAATCTATTATGTGCATACCCATCCTCAATTGCCGCTTGAGATGGGTTTAAGCGTGCCAATGCCATCTCTTAAGATGAATGGCCAAAATTAACCAGCCCGCTGCGAACCCAAAATTAACCAACAAGCTTTAATGCCACTGCTGCTGGTCGCTCACCCCTTTAAAAGGGGTTCTTTAGATAATGATTACAATCATCCTCAGAGCAGCCCTATACTCTCATGAATCAGAGTTATGCACAGTCCATTCATCATTCATCTTCCCACCAAATTCCTTCATCCGATCATACATGGTTGTTCCCTCAAATTAACATCAGTGGTCGTGTAAAGAACTCCGTGAATTGATCTGTTCCGACCATTTATAACTGCTCTATTATGATCACTGTTTCTTAACGAAAGCTCGTGCGACTATTCTATGGTTGGGCATTGAGGCCACTTGAGTCCAAAAGAAGAGCAAGAGTGGAGAAGGAGAAGGCTTCCCAGCAGAAGTGCAACATTTTCACTCATACATCCTTCAATCGGTAAGTCCCCGTAGACACAATTTGAGCCTTATTTGGATTTTTGGACAAATCCCAGAGCAGCCAATTTGAACCATACATACAACAAACTCATTTCAATTTGCTCCAGAAGAGAAAATAAATAAAGACGTTCAAGTATGTATTTTTTCTAATTTACAATCTCAGAGAAAACATTCCAGATAAGACGGCAAAGCCTCAAAATTGTGTCTACGAGGCAGGTTGTACCAATAAAACGAAGGTTCAGACTACGTTTACGGTGGCTTACCGATTGAAGGATGTATAAATGAAAACGACTTGTCTAAACAATGGACTTTATGACCTCTATTTTCTGCTGTTTTTTATTAGTCTGTTTTCATGAATTTTTACAGAATTTTTAAAACCTCTCAAAAGCCCTGCTAGATTTTATAGAGCATGGGTGTTGAGATTTTCTTATCACCTAATTTCATTTTTAAGCTTAAAATCATCCAACAAACAAAAACAGAAAATACACATGGGCGTTGAGATTTTCTTGTCACCTAATTTCATTTCTAAGCTTAAAATCATCCAACAAACAAAAACAGAAATTACAAATTTGTAGATTAAATTCACAACTCCAACAAACAATTACAGATTTTGGAGATTAAATTCACAGCTCCTAAGTGAAAATGTTGCAACCCATTCGAGAAGTCTTCTCCTCTCTGCACTTGCCCTTCTCTTGGACGCAAGTGGCCTCAATCCCCAACGGAACAGTCGAACGAGCTTTTGTTAATAAACACTTGTCGGAACAGAACAATTATAAATGATCCGAACAAAACAATTCACAGAGTTCTTTGCACGGACAGTCAATGTTAATTTGAGGGAACATACGGGTGTCGAACACGCATGTTTGATCGGATGAAAGAGTTTGGTGGGGAGATGAATGAGACTCAACTGTGCATATCTCCGATTCGTGAGAGTCCAGGGCCGCTATCTTCAAGAGCGGTCACAATCGTTATCTAGGGAACTTGAAAGATCTTGAGAGTTGGTGCGCTTGAACCCATGATCTCAATATCTCAATATGTACCCATCTCAATATGTCAATTTGAGTATGGGTATGCACATACTGAAATAAAGATGGACATGGATGCTAATATGGCATGGACAATCCAAATGGGGTGGATGAANCTCAATATCTCAATATGTACCCATCTCAATATGTCAATTTGAGTATGGGTATGCACATACTGAAATAAAGATGGACATGGATGCTAATATGGCATGGACAATCCAAATGGGGGGGATGAATATGGGCATAGGTATTGCAAAATGGCATAGCATAGCCACTTACAGGCTTTTTAAAAGTTTACAGTAGGGTGCATAATACTGGTCATACTCGTTGGTTTTATTATCTGTGTGTAATATTGTGTTTTTTAACAGGTTATGATTTTCATGTTTTCCGCTGTAACCTGATATCTTGAAGCTATGCTACTCAGTAATTGCATGCTTGATATTTATATTATTAAACAACAGGTACATGTTGATAACTACCTGACAGGTGTTTTTTGTTTCTGTGTAGTTATGGACATGTACCAAGTAGATACGAAAGTGTTGTAGGGATTGGTTAACCCTGATACCATGCAAGAGTGTCACAGTTCAAGCAAGAAACCAATGTAGGCTTTGTTATAACTAGTGCTTCTAAGAATTTATATTGTGTAAAATCACACATTCTACACATCACAAACACACATTTTACACATCACAAGTAGAGTTTTATTTTCTGTCATACGTTAGAATGATATTGCCTAATATGAATGTTTGTGGTGGGAAAGGATCTATTTAGATGAGTTTTATTTTCATTCATAGAATGATATCGTCTAACATGAATGTTTGTGGTGGGAAAGGGTCGATTTAGATGAATGCTTGTGGTGGTAAAGTGTTGATGTATTTAATTTTATTTATTTGGAACTGTTGTTAAATTGTGTTATGGATTTTTTTCTTAAGTGAATTGTGTGAACATTCAATTTGTGTTTGGATCTTTTGTATATGATTTTTTTAAACATTTAATAACATAAAGAAATGTAATCCTTTAGGATTATGTGAACTAATAATGTCATTCTTTATTATGATAGAATTATGGTGAAATAGTGAATAACTTAGCTTAAACCATTTTTAACTTTATTTTATTTGAAGTGATTCAAAATTTTCATTAATATGAGATTATTCTTTAGTTCAAATCCCATCTTATAAAATTTAGTGAATCAAAATTTACATTAATATGAGGTTATTCTTTAGTTCAAATCCCATTTTATACACTTGTTACATTCTAATACATTGTTAATCGGTTCATTAGATATTAATGCTCACCTAGATGCGGGTGACATAGATATCAACGAGGACAAGAGGAATGATGACTGGCCTGGCCTGTCATCGGCCTGATGTCACCACCACATCACCCCCCTTATGGCTGCGAGCATTTACATCGGGTTTGGACATGGATGTTCAAAGGACGTTCAATGGGACGTCGTCATCAACTCGAGGCAGATGGACTTCAATGTGTCACCCTAGTTCCTGGGCCGTTGCGCCATTCGTTTTATGCCTTGGCCTCTCCGTTCTCTGGGTCATTTGCTTTGTGTTTTCATGCCGCTCTGGTTCCTGTTCTCACTGGATCACTCGGCCCTCTATGCTTCAGATCTCAGTTATGTTCTTATCATTACTCCTCGCCACTCCGTTATGTCACGAAGGCAACGAGGTATCCCTTGCTGTGGCCGTTCTGGGAGAGGAGCCCAATCTAAACGTCAAATTCCGTTCACTGCATAGGTGAGCAGAGAGGGTTTTGATCCTGAGATTCTGGATGCTGTTCGCCAAATGGTGAACCACTGGGAAGACAAGCTATCTAGTGTCGCCAATGCAGCGGGACGCACGTTGGAGCACAAACTGAACTACTGGGTCATAAAGAACCTGCTCATTAGGCTCATCCAATGCTTCAATTCCCAACCCCTGGCTCCTGCTCCTCTTGCTTTACCCGTTCCTCCGGCTCTACTCGCGGCTTCGACACCCCCACCCCCTCCGCCTGTTCTGACCGCCTCCACTGTCCCACTTGCATTAGCCTTTGCACCTCTCTCTTCCACCCTCTTCCCCGTAGTCCCTATGGACTGCGAGCCCCCTCCCCCCCCATCGTTGGGCCATATAAAATGTCTTTCCGTCGGCAAATACACCCCTATGCCAGCCACTGCCAGAAAGATCGCCCCTCTCCCCGTGAAACAACCCCTTGCACGCGACAAAGACGAGGATGACTCTTCCACCAGCGAGGATCCAAGCTCCTCTAGTGATGACGCGTCGGACACTGCAGAAGATCCAACTGAGCCAGTCTCTTCTGGCTTAGGCTGCCCCATCGTCAAGGAGCCTTATCACAAGCTTTAGACAGGTTCCGTTAATGTTTTTTGTGCATTTCTAGAATATGGTGGGCTCTCCAAGGCCTGAACTATGTTTGCTAATCTTTTTCAGGACCCTGTTTGTCTTTTGTATAATGTCACTCTTCTTTCTTGGGACCTGTTTTCCCTCTTGGGAGGGAGGGTCTGGTACACTTATTTTGAACCTATTTTTCTTCTTAGAGGGAGGTTTTGGTTATCTTTACCTCCTAGTTCTTTCTTTTGGGTACCAATAATCTCTGAATTGTAGTCCTTTTTGTACCATTATTACCTTATCGCCTTACTTCGATAGAATAGTTTCCTACATTACAAAAAATAAAGATATTAATGCTCATCAACCTAATTAAATATGATTATGATTATAAAAGCCATAAATAAATTTGTTTGATTTGTTGAAAAATAAACAAGGAAATAAATTTGTTTGATTTATTGAAAAAGACACGAGGAAGGGCGGTTTCTTGGACGTGGTTGGCTTGCTGCGAGTATTTGTCTTGAATGTTGGATCATTATCAGATCTGGTGTTATCTAACTCCATCTCTCGAGGCACGATCCCACAGGCGGGTTGCTGAACGTGGGTGCAAAGCAAGTGTATTTGTCTTTTGTGTTGGATCATAATTACATCTTCTTCGACTTATAACTCCATCGTCCTGTCATTCCCTCAATTCACGATCCGCGCAGGCCAGCTGTGGAGCTTCTGTTCAGCCATGACTCTCTTCTCACCCAATGCTAGTTACTGCTTCGTTCAGGTTAGACTCCATTACAGTTCACAAGCTCTGTTTTGTATTTTTTTCATCCAGGATTTTACAAATTATTTGCTTTTTCATCAACTCGCTCGAAAATTCGCAAATATCAGAGGCAATTAAGCACTTTAGTCACCTTAGCATTTGCATTGGTTTTAAATGCAGAGCAACTCTTCATACATGTGCAAAACCTGTCGAAATTGTTTGCCCACTATTAAATTAAAGGCACGCCGCACGATATGCTTATTTATTTATTAGTTCTTACATTGTATCACAAAAAATAGTACATAGAAATACAGTCTAACTAGGCCTCTCACAGGGAGAAAACAGTCTAGGTAAATAATCTGTTGAGCATATGGCATAGTATCAAAAAACTGCCTACAGTCCCTACTAACTGCATAGATATCTGATAAGCCAAGCTGTGAAAAAGTTCCAACCAAAAAAACTTGGCATAACTGATAACCATAACTGATAAACCAGCAAAACCAAAAACATTTGACATAGACAAAAGACAAGAAGCTGCTGAGAGGGGTTGATGTCCAATTGCTGCTTTGACTGAGGCGTCCTCCTCAGGGTCAGAAACTTCACGCTTGGTCTCAGAAGCTTCACGTTTGGTCCCGCTTGTGCCTGCTTTCTGTTATGAATTTGGTTCATCCACTGTCTATTCCTCTTCCTTCTTCCTTCATTTCCACTTCTTGAGGGTTGCTAGCTCGGGCATTGCCCACTTCCGGCTGATTCTCGTTCGTCATTTCCGCCGCCGGCTCCCAACGAACCATCCCATCATCTCCAATGACTGCGAGCAGAGGCGAGGGGAGGCCGAATAGTTCGGCAATATCAACACACCAGTCAATGCACAGAGCGGCCTGGATCCTGAACACGAGCCGCCGGATCTTCCTCCACTTCTCTAACATCATTACGAATACCCAGCAAAGCATCCGTCATGGCACCCAGGTGACAGTCAATCCCCCCATTGTGATCACCGAAACCAGACGGACAGGAACGAGCTTGTAAACTTCGACGAAGTGCAAATTAAGCCAAACCACCAAACCGCCCTTCGCATTTATTGCGCCATGATTACGCCAGTTCTGAGGAGTCATATCAAAGTGCAGTGGGGTAGAAGGATTAATGCAACGCCACCCACGGAGCTGCCCACGTTGCATTATCAACCGCCATTTGAACCTGAGCGCAGATCCCCACGCTTATGTCATAAATGCCCATCACATCCAAGTTTAACACCCCATCCGGGAAGGCACGCTATGGCTTTTATTCTGCAGTGTGCTTTCCATTAAATTTTTCTTTTAAATTTAATAGAAACATATCATAATAAAGTTAAAAGGAAGAACATGATAAGCAAAGGCTACAAATATCATCATTAGAGGGAGGAGGGACTTTGGGGAAAACGAGAGGATGGACACTCTAGCAAGAGACTTCCTCAAAGATAAACTAAAATGGTCAGGGAGTATTCATCAGGCAAGGAAGGAAAGATAAAAGGATGAAAAGATAGACATATGAGAGTCAGTTTAAGGAACATGGATGATAAGAACTTGATCCTCATAAATAGAGGATTGCTTAGAGGCACACGCATCTTCTTAGATGAGGACTTGACTTTTGCTCAACAAGAACAACAAAGAAAGGAGTGGGAATAGGTGAAATCAGCAAGAAATGAGGGAAAATGGGCATGGCTGGTCAACGGGAAAGCTCAAATTGGTGATCGTTTCTCAAATAAGAAATAGGAAATTGGGGCCCCATGGAACTATTTACAGGTGGTAAGTTGGAATTGTAGAGGTTACCCGTGGAGAAAAGGTCCGGGGTTGGGGCCGGTAGCATGAGGGAAATATATTATAATTCTTACAAAAATGCATGAACACGATGGATGCAAGGTTCCAGATTTTGAGGGTTACAAGAAGATTTCAGTTTGGAACAAAGGAATCGGGACAAGCAAAGGACATGGGGGAGTCACAGTGTTAATAAATGAAAAATGGGGTGGAATTGTAAAAGTGGAGAAAGAGGATCCAAACAAACAGTACATTTAGTTGCAAATAAACGAGAAAGAGGTTACTTTCATGTTGGTAGCGTGTTATTTCGCCCCCCAAAACTCAAAGATTTATAAAAGAGGCAGTTTAGACAGTGAAAACCCGTATGCCTCTTTGAAAAGAGATAACTCTCTTTAGTTCCCAAGGAGAAATAATGTTAATAGGTGATTTTAATGCACGGACAGCTAACAACCAATCTCTCCAGCTCAACAATGAAGAAAGAGGGGAAAGCAATCCCTTATGGTTGGAGGAAAGTGGAGACCAATCACGGGAAAGAGTTTCTCAAGATGGGGATGGGGAAGTAACACACTTTGGGGCAAAGTTACTAGGACTATGTAGCTTGTCTGACATGGTTATTTGTAATGGAATGCAAAGGTGGCCAACTTTAGGGGGTATCACACGCAAAACATACAATAGCCAAAGTGTGGTAGATTATGTAATTTGTTCTCAAAGTTTTATTCCTAGAGTGCTGAAGTTTGATATAGGGATTGCCTTATTGAAATGAAGTCTGACCATGCCCCTCTATTTGTTAAGTTGGACTTTGCCTCCACTAGTCCCCACAATAATCAAAATTTTGGCAAGCAAAAGAAATCTCTTGGCAAGGGAAAAATCCTCCTGAATCATGAAAACAGGGACAGATTTAGTGCTGCCCTTAAGCAACAGTTTCGGGAAATGAAATATAAAAGGAAAAATATGACAATCAATAAGGAAAACAGTGATAGTCATATGCATAGTAGTTTGTTGATCCCAATAATCCACAAGGCCTTAAGTGCATGCAAGCGGTCTCGTCCTAGGAGGAGAGCTACAAGTACTTTTCTGACAAACCCCTGGTATGATGAATAGTGCAAGGCATCCAAGAGATCTTTAAAAGAGGGAAAATTCAACAAAGAAAACAAGAGGAAATATGAGAAGTTAGTACAATAAAAAAGAGAGGATTATGTAAATACAAGAAGAAAGGAGTTAATATCTCTTGGAAAACACAACCCCAAAGGTTTTTGGAGAGAGTTACAACAAAGGAAAGAGCAGAACGAAAACAGTATCACAGATGTCCAATGGTTAGAATTCACGAAGCTTCTTTACGAGCGGTTACAAAAGAAGGATACTCCTCCCATAGTGGAAACATCAATGGAGCTATTCATAGTGGACGATATCAAGCAGGGAATAAAGAAACTAGCAAGC
This sequence comes from Pseudotsuga menziesii, assembly GCA_001517045.1. Taxonomy (NCBI): domain Eukaryota; kingdom Viridiplantae; phylum Streptophyta; class Pinopsida; order Pinales; family Pinaceae; genus Pseudotsuga; species Pseudotsuga menziesii. Next base: position 66,307 of record LPNX010579315.1, on the reverse strand, counting down.
GGCAAGGCGGATGTAATATCCCAAATCCTGATATTATCTAATTCTAAGCAAATACGCTGATACAACCGGGCATGCAAACTGCCATACAAAAATCCCTCTTTTATAGCAAAAATTAGGGTTAGGGTTTGTGGGATAGAATGAACACTTACCACTGATAAGCTGGTTGGACTGCTCCTGAGAGAGTATGCATGCATCAAGAGCTGAATCGGAGATGAATTGATATCTTTTGCTTCTGGTGAAACCTCAACAGCACGAACCCCAGATCAGCTAAGGGTGACGTTTTCAGTGAAGGAGGTGTCCGATGAAGCTGTTGATTTGCAGGACTGATAGCCTTCCCGTGTCGGAGAGAATGCCTGGCACATGCGGAAGTTTTGAGGTCTCTAGGAAGGCTAGCGAATTGTTCTAGAGGTGTAGTTGCTCACACCCCCCTAATCCCGAAATGGCTAATAATTACTCAAGATGAGCACGATCGGATCTGATAATCACCGGGTACTGGAGTAAGATGCTGATGATGAAATGGTGCCTGGGTTGCGAAGTAAAACTGAGATCTGAAGACCCAGCAAATGATTAGGGCTTTCTGGCTAAAAACCCCTTACGGCTGCACACGTGCCCCTGCAACAATCTCTGTAGTATACTGGATAACTATGAATGAATGGAAGAGCAAATGGTGAACCTGTATGGCTTACCCTGAATGAGACTAGGGCAGATATCTCACTGTCGAAACCTCGCTAGCTGAAGACGCCGTCTCCAACCCCAACTGCTGTGCTGCACGTTGTGCTGCTATTCAAGAGCTCCAAAATAATAATCATCAAAAGTGAGTCTCCTTTCACTTTATCTTCCTTTTATAACTTTCAACTGCGAAAACCCTAATCTTTGACCTAATTAGGTCACTTTATTTTTTAATTTGTAGTTGACTTGCATGCATGCGCATGGAGACTTAAATGAGTGCATGCATCATTAAATAATGCTTAGATGGCATGCATGATGGTGGCCTTTGGCCCTGGTGGCCCTTCTTGACCTAATGGTGATAACATGATGATGCACTAGATTTTCTATAGATGGCATCAATCTTTAGATGATTCCCTAACTATCAGTAACCGCTCGAACCCACAGGAATCACATAGGTTAGCGGTTTTGGTCCTCAATACCTAATCAAATGAGGACATTACAGTCCTCCCCGCTTGAGATTGCTTGTCCTCAAGCAACTGCAAACTGGGATGCTGCAATACCTGTTCACCTTCCCATGTGGCATCCTCTGGTGGTAGTTCCTTCCACTGAACCAAGTATTCCCTAATTACCCTGTTCTTGAGTTTCCTTTCTCTAGTCCGTATGATCCGTTCAGGAATCAGTATCAGCAGTCCTTCATCATCTAAAGGAGGTAATTCTGTTGATGGAGCAGTGTGTTGCCCAAGGGTCTTTTTCAGGTTGGACACATGGAACACATTGTGAATTTTACTTTCCTGTGGTAGTTCTAGTTCATATGCCACCTCTCCCACCTTCCTGATTTTGTAGGGTCCATAGAAGCGAGGTTTTAACTTTTCTGCTCCTTTCTTCTTAAGCGAAGACTGTCTGTAATGTTGGAGCCTTAAGTATACCAAATCCCCTACCTCAAAGCTCCGCTCAATCCTGTGTTTGTCTGCATATAATTTCTGCTGATTCTGGGCTGTCTGTAAGTTTTCCTTCAAGATTTTAAGAATATCTTGACTGTCCTGTATCCAATCCTTTGCCTTAGGGGCCCTACTGTCTCCAAATGCCAAATCTGCATAGTCCAAGGCCTCGTTTCCATATAATGCCTTAAAAGGAGTCATCCTAATAGACATGTGATAGGTAGTATTGTATCAATACTCCCCTAAGTGTAGCCATTTGATCTAGGTTCGCTGCTGCCCTGTTACGTAGTTCCTTAGATATCCTTCAATCCACTTGTTGACTATTTCAGTTTGTCCATTGCTCTGAGGATGATAACTCGTGTTGGTAGCCAGTTCGGTCCCCATTAATTTGAATAATTCCTACCAGAAGGCACCTGTGAATCTGCTATCCCGATCACTGACAATGGTCTTAGGTAACCCATGTAACTTGAAGACCTCCCTGAAGAATAACTTAACTACTTGAGCTGCAGAGTAATCTGATGATATAGAAAAGAGGGCAACCCTTGGACCTTGGGAAACCCTGTAATGAAGTCCACAGAGACGCTTTCCCACTTCTGTTCTGGAATTGGTAGTGGTTGAAGCAACCCTGCTGGATGAATGTTCTCAATCTTGTTCTGTTGACAGATGCTACATTCCCGTACGTGCTGCATAACACCCCCCTTGAGGCCCTTCCATGAGAACCTCTCTCGGATCTGTCTGTAGGTCTTCAAGAAACCTTGATGTCCTGATAATGGAGAGTCATGTGCTGCCTGAATGATCTTTTTCCTCAATGTGGATTCTGGGACAAGGTATATCCTGTTCTTGTAATAGATGATTTCCTCAACAATCCTGTACCTGTCATCTTGAATTTGTCCATTCAATAATTCGCAAGCGAATTTATTTTTGGAGTATTCTATTAAGAGAAGTGCCCTCCAATCTATGGATATACTTCTGAGAGATAGTGAGGCGGGACGCCTGGATAATGCATCAGCTACTACATTATTTTTACCCTTTACATACTCGATCTGGAAATTGTAGGCTTGTACTTTGCTGACCCATTTCTGCTGGCACTCATTCAGTTCCTTCTGCTCTAGGAAATACTTGAGGCTGTTATGATCTGTTTTGATTTTGAACTTACTGCCCATTAGGTACTATCTGAATTTCGTGAGAGCATGTAAGATGGCTAGCATCTCTTTGTCATATATGGAGTAGTGGCGCTTGTAGTTCTTCAATTTACGGCTCTCAAATGCAATAGGGTGATGATTTTGCATCAATACTGCTCCTAACCCTTCCCCTGAGGCATCACATTCCACTACAAAGGGTTGTGAGAAGTCTGGTAATGCTAAAACTGGACAGGAACTCATAATAACATTCATCTCCTCGAAAGTTTTTTGTGCCAAGTCTGTCCAGGTGAAAACTCCATTCTTTGTGAGATTTGTGAGGGGTGCTGCAAATTGGGAGAATCCCTTAACGTACCGTCGGTAATAGGTGCACAGTCCTAAGAAACCTCTCAATTCTGTGACTGTTTTTGGCGCGGGCCAATCTCTGATAGCTCGGATTTTCTCCATGTCAACCTGTACTCCTTCCTCATTGATTATGTGCCCTAGGTATAGCATTTCCTTCATGCCAAATTCCAACTTGGACATTTTTGCGTAAAGCGAGTGTTCTTCTAGAATGCTCAGTACTTCGTCCAGGTGTTTTAGATGCTCCTCCCATGTTTTGCTGTAAATCAGGATGTCATCAAAGAATATTAGCAGAAATTTACGTAGCTGAACTCGGAAGGTATGGTTCATGCATCACTGAAAAGTGGCTGTAGCATTGGTAAGTCCAAAAGGCATGACCAAAAACTCATAGTGACCAAAGTGACAGCGAAAAGCTGTTTTAGAGATGTCTTGGTCCCTTACTCGGATCTGATGGTACCCCAAGCGAAGATCAATCTTGGAGAAGTATTTGGCTCCCCGAAGTTCATCCATGAGTTCATCAATTCTAGGGATGGGATACCTGTTCTTAATGGTCTTTTTGTTGAGTGCTCGATAGTCTATGCACATTCGTAGTGTACCATCCTTCTTCTTGACCAATACCACTGAGGATGCGAAGGGGCTAGAATCGGGCCAAATGTATCCAAGATCCAGTAATTCTTTGATTGTTTTCTCGATCTCATCCTTGTATCTTTTGGGATGCCGATAAGGAGTGGTGATGACTGCTTGTGTCCCCTCCTCTAGCTCAATAATGTGTTCAAAGCCTCGGTCTGGCGGTCTACTTGATGGAAGGTCCCGAAAAACCTTTTCATGTTTATGTAGCAAGGCCTGAATGTCACTTGGGTGTCGTGTGCTGGTTTTTGGGGCTTTCCTAAAGGTGACCAAACATTCTGCCGCCCATTCTATATCATCCCGTCGGAGTACTGCCTCCATTCTCTGTGACGAGACCGATTTTGGGGGATAAGTATTCATGCCCCTCAAAACTACTCGTTTGCCCTCTGGTCCCTGGAATTCCATTTCCATTGCCTTGTATTCTGTAGTGTATTTCCCTATGGAATAAAGCCATTGAACACCCAATACTACATGAGTATCCGATACATTTACTACATAGAAGGAATCTGTCATCTGATAGTTACCTAAGGTGACATTCAATTTTGGAATCCAGTAGTTGCACTCTATGCTGGAGTTTCCAACTACTACTATAGTGAATCCTTCGAACTTCTCGGTCTGAATACCTCTCTTGGCTACCCAAGCGGAGTCAATGAAATTATGGGTTGCTGCCTCCATCAATCAATATTCCTACTCTGTGACCTTGTACTACTCCTCTGACCCTGAGAGTATGGAATCTTGGTAGTCCAGATAATGTAGCAATGACTCCCTCTGGTGCATCACCTTGGTGTGATTCTTCCTCAGTTGCCCATAGTTCTTCTGTGGCCTCTTGCTCATAGTCATCCTCATCACTGTCTGAATATACCTCGATGTAGTGAGCTTCGCCTTCCCTGCACACCTCTGTCCTGGTACCCATGGTTCTTGACAAGTGAAACATAGTTTCTTCCTCCTCAAGTCTTTTCTAGTGTCCTCGTCTAACCATGTTTTCTTGGGAACATCCTGCTGGAAAGGTTTCCTGTCTTTGTCCCTAATAGGAAAGTTGGTTTTGAGTGGGAACCTGTTTTTGGGGACTGAATTTTGTAGATCTCTGGCTCTGCTAATGGCTGTAACACCCTGGTTTTGACCCTGATGCATTAAATATACATGATACATATATATGTTGTAAATAATCATGGTGCGGAGCCAAAGGCAAAGGCCCCACCATCGATTTGGTTGTGTTATGTTTTGGCGTTTGGAATTGTTGCCGATAGTATATCGGGATATACGGCACATATTAAGTTGTGGCATCATGTAACTATGCATTTTAACTAAAAGAACCCCAACTAGCTATGTCGATGCAACTATATTGAAAAGGGCATGATTTCCTAAGGATAAGGGGGGGGATTGTTAAACTTGGAACCCATGGGGAAAAGCCATGTGTCAGCCACCCATTCAAGAACCCGATGTTAGTTACAGGGGCAGTTAATGCTGGGTAGTGGTGGGTGGCAGGCTTGCTCCCACGCACTCTCCACCAGCTGGTTCAGTCACACGCACGGGCTGGGAGTGGTTTTCCTTAGGCGCCGTTTGGGATGCCCGATCGTTCTGTCCATTCTCTCCATCATTGGCTGTTCATTCCTGGTGCACAGGAATTCTTCCCTGCCCATCTCACGCAGAGCTGAGATAAAAGGATTCACGATTCTATGTGTGGGGGTTCGCTCTCTTTTCTCTCACGGATTGTTGGTCTGAGTATGTGGTTTTTCCCTTCCGTTCACGCAGAGAGGCTGTTCTTGATCGCACTGTGTAGTTGTCCAGACACTTCGTTGTTGATCGTTGGCTGTGGTCTCATTCACATTTTGTTGACTGTGCTTCCCTTTACAGAGTGGTATCTGCTGTAGGTTGTGGTGGAGTTGTTTTGGCCATGATAGGGCCAAGAACGACTCAGGGATTGTCTTCCCTTGTCCAAGTTGTGAAGTGCTTGTTTGGCTGCAGGAAAGCAGCGGTTGGTCTTCGGACTGTATTGGGGTGGTGATGAGGGCCTGATTTGCTTGACAAACCTGGGGACAGAGGTAGAGGGTTGGCTTTCTTCTCCACAACCCCTAAATAGCACTGGAAGGGAGGTCAGGGCCTGAGGGACTATGTAGCAGAGAAAGGACTGATTTATTTGTGTTGGGTGTGTGTGGGTGTTCTAGAAGTCAGGCTAGTTCTGGTGTAGGTGTCCTTAGCTCTTCAATGAGTTCACCAACTTAGCATTTAGTCTTTCCCAGCTCCTGGATGGCCTGACAAACCCAACTATGTTGGCTTGGTATGTTTTGTTATCCTTGGCTATGTGTAAGCCTGCTAGCTCCTTATTCCTTGGGGAATCATGCCCGACTCTGGGGTGGCAACGTTGCTGAGAGATTAAGGAGCACGCTGGCCTATGGTTGGGTGGAACGTTGCAGCGACGTAGCTGGTTGCGGGACAGTTCTTATAAGATAAGTATTCTTGACTAATCTGTTTTGCAATCATATTTACTGTCAATAAGTTATGATGATGGACATGTGGAATGCTGAATTGTATGTTTTGCTTTCGCTGAGTATATGTATGATTATGCATCTCAGTGTGTTTGATGTCTTAAGCATTTTCCTTCAATTTGTATGTATGTATGTGTTCATGGGGCTAGTTGCCCGGATGTTTGGTGTATAGTAGCGTCCTCTTCGCCTGTCGGAGGGTCGGGGACGTTACAATGGCATCCTGCAGAGTGAGGGGTTTGTAGGCTTTCACCCATCCCCGTAGTGGCTCTGTTAGGGCCTCAGTGAATAACATAGTCAACCTGCTCTCTGACACATCTGTTACCATGACCGCTATCCTTTGGAATTATGAGATGAAGGCTTCTGCACTACTCGTCTGTTTGAGTTGAGCCAACTCCCTGAAATGTATCTCTGGATCCTTCCTGTCAAACCGCTCCATGAGCTTTTGAGTGAACTCACCGTAGGAGTGTATGGTGTTGTGACCCAATGTCACCAATCCGTGGTACCACCACTCATGAGCCTCTCCGTCCAGGTGGAGTGTATCCAATTTAATGGCATCTGTCTCTGTCATGGGATTGAGTTGGAAATAGGTATCCAACTTTTGAACCCATATTCTTGCTGAACCTCCGCGAGTCCCATCAAAGTTTGGGATGGTCAACCTGCCCAAGGTCTTTTGCAACTCATAGTTGTGATTGACTCCCTTGTTGAAATTCCTGGCCCTGTTCCTACTCTTCATGTTGCAGAAATCCGAAAAAGACATGGCAGCATGAAACTCATCCCCTAAGTCTCTATATTCCTGTGAATAAGCCCCAAAAGGTTCGCTAGGTTCTACCTGCATGACTGGACCACCTACTGTATCTGCTAAGAAGTGGGGCATGGTAGGCCTGTTGGAAGGTCTGCTATATATGTGTGGTGTATTATGTATATTAGTGTACGCAACCTTTCCACTGCTGCTTGTAGATCCTTGATCTGCCGGTGAGAGAGGTGTACTGTTGATACCTATTTCTGGTTTTGCATATAATCTATTGATTGCATTGAGTACATCTTTTTGCTCTTTGGCTAAGTCTTGCAATGCAGATACTAAGTTGCGAAACTCCATCCTATCCTCCTTTTATCTCGTTTCTTTTCCCTTATCAGAGTGTTGTTCCATGTCTGAGCCGATATCCTCTAGTTGGATATCCTCAAATTCCCCCGTGTATCTACTCTTTCTACTCCTATAGGTTACAAAAGGGTCTCGTTCTGTATTCATCTATGTCTCATTTCTTAAGCCCACAGCTGGCCAAGAAGATAGCTCTGATACCACTGTAATATTCCAAATCCCGATATTTTCTAATTCTAAGCAAATACGTTGATACAACCGGGCATGCAAACTACCATACAAAAATCCCTCTTTTATAGCAAAAATTAGGGTTAGGGTTTGTGGGATAGAATGAACACTTACCACTGATAAGCTGGTTGGACTGCTCCTGAGAGAGTATGCATGCATCAAGAGATGAATCGGAGATGAATTGATATCTTCTACTTCCGGTGAAACCTCAGCAGCACGAACCCCATATCAGCTAAGGGTGACGTTTTCAGTGAAGGAGGTGTCCGATGAAGCTGTTGATTTGCAGGACTGATAGCCTTCCAGTGTCGGAGAGAATTCTTAGCACATGCAGAAGTTCTGAGGTCTCTAGGCAGGCTAGCGAATTGTTCTAGAGGTGCAGCTACTCACGCCCCCCTAATCCTGAAATGGCTGATAACTGCTCAGGATGAGCACGGTCGGATCCGATAATCACCAGGTACTGGAGTAAGATGTCGATGATGAGAATGGTGCCTGGGTTGCGAAGTAAAACTGAGATTTGAAGACCCAGCGAATGATTAGGGCTGAGGTTTCTAGGCAGGCTAGTGAATTGTTCTAGAGGTGCAGCTGCTCACGCCCCCCTAATCCCGAAATGGCTGATAATTGCTCAGGATGAGCACGATCGGATCTGATAATCACCGGGTACTGGAGTAAGATGTCGATGATGAGAATGGTGCCTAGGTTGCGAAGTAAAATTGAGATCTGAAGACCCAGCGAATGATTAGGGCTTTCTGGCTGAAAACCCCTTACGGCTGCACACGTGCCCCTGCAACAATCTCTGTAGTATACTGGATAACTATGAATGAATGGAAGAGCAAATGGTGAACCTGTATGGCTTACCCTGAATGAGACTAGGGCAGATATCTCACTGTTGAATCCCCACTAGCTGAAGACACCGTCTCCAACCCCAACTGCTGTGCTGCACGTTGTGCTGCTATTCAAGAGCTCCAAAATAATAATCATCAAAAGTACGTCTCCTTTCACTTTATCTTCCTTTTATAACTTTCAACTGCGAAAACCCTAATCTTTGACCTAATTAGGTCACTTTATTTTTTAATTTGCAGTTGACTTGCATGCATGCGCATGGAGACTTAAATGAGTGCATGCATTAATAAATAATGCTTAGATGGCATGCATGATGGTGGCCCTTCTTGACCTAATGGTGATAACATGATGATGCCCTAGATTTTCTATAGATGGCATTAGTCTTTAGATGATTCCCTAACTATCAGTAACCGCTCGAACCCACAGGAATCACCTAGGTTAGCGGTTTTGGTCCTCAATGCCTAATCAGATGAGGACATTATAGCGGAGGACATATATGGGCTTCAAGCTGAATTTTTAAAATGGGGAGTTGAGCTCCTTGCCCCTCACATAAAGGAAATTTTCAATGGGGTCATCCAGGATGGCTTTCCGGAAGAATGGACCACTAGCGTGGACATTCCTCTCTTTAAGAGTGGAGATACCAATAACCCTTCTAATTACCGCACTATTATGGTCAACCCCCTCATGGGCAAGCTTTTTGGGAGCATGATAGAGAGGAGAATCAGTAGATGGGCAGAAGACGAGGGGAAAAGAGCAAAAGGAAAAGCGGGATTTAGGCCTAAGCACTCTACTATTGACCATTGTATCACCCTTAGACATTTGATAGAGAAAATATGGAACAAACAAGGTGGAACAACATATTGTTGTTTTGTGGACTTTGAGAAAGCCCTTGATACAGCTCCTAGAGACAAACTTTGGAACATAATGGAAGAGTTGGGTATCCCAGATGGCTATAGAGCGGCAATCCACAGGCCTTATGAAAAGGTTCGAGCTAAAATCTGAATGTTTCAGTAGTGATATTGGTGTTAAGCAGGGTTGTCCTTTATCCCTCATGCTGTTTGGTTTATATATTGACAAGTTAGAAGCTTGGTTGAGCAAAGCATATGGTGAGGGTGTCTACCTAGGAGGTTATGTGGTGAAGCTACTTCTGTATGCGGATGACCTTATTCTAATTTCGTAAAACATGGTTTAAAAGAGCACTTGAGGGCCTGTTAGCACCTATGCTAAATTTTATTCTTGGAGTTGGTTTTCTCGATTGTGCAGGTTTGCAAGAGAAAATGATTTCATTGGTCATTTAAAAAAAAAGAAAGGAATCCTGATGAATTAAAAGGATTTTACTCATTTTAAAAAATATGAACATTGGTTTTATATCCAAATTCAGCTTTATAGTCGATTTATTTTTTATTTTTTGCCAAAGTTTATTATTTTCATTAATTTGGCTAATTAAGTCTTTATAAAATTATGGTCCCACACATTCAACACACCAATAAGATCCCAAAGCAACCAAGCGCCCAACTCACAAGGAGTATTATTCTTTCTTTGTTCCTTAATACATATCGAAACAATCAACAAATATAAACCTTGCTAGTATTCATCATCCTATGCATGTGGGATAAAATCACACCTTATGATGGTCATTTTCGCACTTGTTATCCACTAATTATGCACTTAGTGGATTTTCAGTGAGCCGCCAGAGTATTGAAGAAGTACACTTGTTCATGAACATAATTTAGAAGTCTGCCAGCCTTTTTCTGGGAATCTGTTCGAAATTTTTTATAAATACATGTTCATACCCTCTTGGGGAAATTGTAAAAAATGTCCTAGCATTTAATTTTTTATAAAAGGTTTAACTTCTTGGACTTAAGCATTAAGCCGACTAGCCCAGAGTGTTTTTTCCCTTGGTTATTATTGGTTGTTGAACAAACGACTAATAATTTTCGAATTTTTCATTCACACCTCCAAAGCTGGGGTAGTTGTCTTGGTGTTTCGGCCTTGGGAGGTTATTAGAGCCTTTGTATCAGTGTTTTTCAACATGCTAGGCATTCTGATTGAGTTGTATGAACATGTACTAGGTCCCCCTAGAGTTTCGTTGGATTCCGAGAAAAAGTAAATTTTTTTTTCTTCCGTTTTTAAGCCATTTTTAATGGTTTAAATGGAAAAATTCAAAATGTGAAAAAAGAATGATCCGGAGTCCGTTTTCGGCATGGTTGGGATCATTGTCACGCCCAAAGCAACATCTTTACCCCAGGGGCCACTTTCACTAGGTTTCGGCCAGCTGAAGCATCCCGAGAAGCATCATTCGACTAACAGAGCATCAGAGTAGCATTTAAATACTAAACTTGGACAAAATGCACCAAAGTCAAAATATTTAATAAAGTCAAAATTAATTACAAAAAAATGGTGGGGACGACTTGGCATGGGTCCCATATTGAGTTACGACTTTCTTTAGCATGAAGTAGAGGTTAGACTTTGGTTTAATTTTTGAAGTTTGAATTAAAATTAAAAAATGGAAAGTGGTGTGAATGTAAAAGGCTCACGCTAGCATGGAGCGTGATGGTGATGAGTGGGATTGGGGGACCCTCCCCACTTAAGAATTATACTATTTTATAAACCATGGCATAAAATTCCAATGCATGCAAATTTTCAATGGAGGAGGTGACGTCAAGTAAAGGGAAGTCGAGAGCTAGTTGAAGGTGGGGACCTCCCCTCATCCACGTCACTCATAAAATAAGCTGTGGGTTAGTGTATTATGTTTACTATATTTCGGTATGGTATCGAGCCCCTTTTAATTTTTCCTTCACATGCCGTACGACTCATGTGGAAGAAAGCTCACGCATAGTGAAGGAAGCCGATTTGGAGTTGGTGTGTTAGATTGGGTGTGTTGGCAGACTAGTGGTGAGTTAAGTGAGAGAGATGTCAATCACCTCTTCACTTCCTCTTCACTTCAACTCAGTTAACTCCGGGTTGTTCTTTAGTTCATTATATCTCCCCTGGGGCTTGGTTTTTGTATATATAGAGGTGCTTGGCTTCTCATTCAGGATGGATCCTTTGTTGTAAACTTACTATGTAGAATTTGTAATTGCTTTATGCTCATTATTTGGAATAAGATCAAGACTTTGGAGGTCCATGCAACTTGGTGCTAGTGGTGAATGAACTTTGTGAGGTGAATGCTTTCCATATTTCTCAATTCAAATGCTTATGTGTGATCAAATCAATTGGTTTTAGAAGTCTATTTCATAGAATGTAAAATCTCCCATTTATAGTTGATAATTTGGTTGATTATGCTATTGTATCAAGATTTTATGTGCAAGAAATATTCAGTTGTATTAATGTTGATGAATCTTTATATGCTTAGCATGCTAGTTGATTGATCTCACTGGGTTGTTTGAGTGGTTTGTTGTTGGACAGGATTTTCCATCTTGGAGAAGGGTGTGAGCTCAGTTGCATCTAGCTCATCTTTAGGATCACAAGCTTGTTGGTTTAACATTGGTTTTCTTTTCAGGATCTACACAACTTGGATTATTTCAAGAAAGAGGCACAAAGGGTTTGGTTTGCTTCAAGTTCCATCCTACAAACGACATTAAAACTTGGTCACTTGGTTATCTTGGAAGCCCTAAAGCACCTTTCTTGCTTTCGTTTTTGGTTTCCTCCCCTTCGTTTTTGCCTTCTCCTTAGCCCTTCTTCTTTCCTAGCTTCGTTTTCCCCTTAGTCTTCCAACCCTCTCTTCCTTTCTAAGCTCTCGTTTTGTCTTTCGAAGCTCTTTTTCTCCTTTCATCTTAGTCTCCTTCCTACCTAAGATCCCCTTCTCCCCTTTGCTCTCGTCTCTTTCTCTATCTCAGGCCTTCTTTTCGTCCTACCTTGCTTTGTTTTCTCCTTAGCTTGTCTTCTACCTTAGTTTTGTTTCTTCCCCTTACCTCCTTTCGTTTGCCTCCCTTTCTTACCCCTATTTCCTCCTTAAAACTTTTAAAAAAATCATAAGAAGAATTTGTCTTTGCTTAGCTAGATCTCAATCACATTCTAGTTTATGTTTTAGCTTGTTAGCTTGCATTCTAGTTGGTCAATTTGCATATAGTAGATCTCATTTTAGGATTTGCATCCAGATTTCATTATAAAAGTTGCATCTCATTTTGATACTTAGATTTTAGTTGCATCTAGTTTCCTTTTCATTTGATTTGACTAATGCTAAAGGGTGCTTGTAATGTGATTTGCATTGTGTTGTGGGTTTGAGCAAAAACAAACTCAAGAAGGGGACTTGAAGAAGAAGAAGAGGAGATCATCAAAGAGAAGAAGAAGATTGCAAAACCAAGAGGAGATTTGAAACCAAGATCAAAACCACGAAGACTTAAACACTCTCCTTTTTTGTAAAGCTCTTAAGAGCCCATTTAAAAGTCACTTCTACTATCTTCATTTCTCATTCCAAGGTTGAAAATCCTCAAAAGTTGTATTTGATTAATAAAATAAGCCTAAGTGGGATAAAGCCTCCCATAGTTTGTGTTTTTTCCCCATTTGGGGAAGAGTGTCTTGTGTGTTCTTAGCTTAGATTTGCTTCAAGTACCTAGATTAGTTTCATTTTTGCTTAGAACACTAATTGCTAGATTAATTTCCAGTTTATTTGAGATATCATTTGGTTTCTTTGCTTACAATCTGTTTGTCTTTAAAAAGAACCAAGACTCTTGAACTTGTCATAAGACAAGTCAAGAGCACTCTCTGTCGGAGAGCATAAGTTTTGCATTTTTATTGCATCTTAGCATATAGATTAGTTAAAAGTCTCTTGAACCTCTGTCAGAAGAAAATTCAAGAGCACTCTCTGTTGGAGAGGTTCACCTGTGTGCTCTAATTAAAATTCGCAACTCATCACTCCCTTGTTAATAAAATTCAAATTTATCTCGTTGTTTCCTTGCCGGAGTATGCTTTGACCGACCTAAAAATCGGATTACTCAGAAACGGCATTGGACTGTTAATCTTACAAGATTCAACATAATAAAACTTTCAACCCCATAACCTGCACCGACGTTATCTCGATAAATACTCGGGTAGTGGGCAAATTCCAAGTGTGGGCATCGGGCTACCCAATATGGACACTCGCTGGTTAAATTCTCTGAACACCTAGCTTGTGATTCCAGACTGGTCCGTCATGTCTTTGAGCGGAGCCACTGAAAGTATTTCCAGTTAGGTTACTTAGACACCTAAAACAAGATTACATTAAATTTACAATAAAATAAACCAAGAACAATTGCAAAATGATCTCACAAACGTTACCACTTTGAACTCTTGTATCAAGCAACCCAAGCACTTAAGACTATCTTTGACTCCATAAGGCACTAATCCTTGTCATCAATTTTCATTTTCTTTTTATATATCTTGAGCATTTATATTATCGTGGTTGTCTTTCTTTAAATTATCAAGTGGTTGTTTCCTCAATCTTGTGATCTCGCATTTATCTTGTGATTATTTTATTTAATCATTATAAAGTTGTAATCATTCAAAAACTCCTAAAAAACACCCATCTGCATCACTCAACACCAAAAACACTTAAAAACATAAGAGCCATAGAAAAACTCTTTGTTAGGGACAACCCCCCTTGGCTTCGTTAGGAGTTTGCCTAAACAGAGGAGCTGGGATTCAGGTGACAGTACCTGGCTCATTGCTTGCCCCTAAGGCCACATCTTCCCTTCTTCTAGTGAGGGAACAACTTTCGAAAGATTTCTGCTGCTGGTGTGCATCTTGGCGGATAACATCTCTGGCGTCGTTGCCGGGGACAAATCTTTTTGTTCCTAGAGGACTTTTAACCTTAGTTTTTTCTCAGTTTTCTACCTTTTTGATAGATTAATAGTCCAATCAACTCTCTGAAATTAGACTTGAATCCATCTGGCGACTCAACTGTCAAATAACTTACCAAGGTATTCAACTAAAAGAAACTCTGAAAGCTTACTCAATTTCATCCCTGAGCCTAAACAGGTTTATCGGAGGATATTGAATAAGCTAACTTCTCGTAGGATCCTTGAGAATCTTGGATCTGAGTCTGTTTTAGACATCCGCACTTTATTTGAAGAAAATAATAACCAAAATTGTTTTTCTGACATAATGTGTGAGTATTTTACTCAACTCGACTTCTCTTAGATAGCAGGTCAACCCCATCGTCTTCCAAACAAAGCCGTATAGAAGCTCCCTATGTTCATTGGCTCTAATGCCACCACTTTTGCTATGCATCTCAGAAGTTTCTCCATATGTGTTAATGCCTTCATCAGTGATCCTGCACATCAACATGATGATGTTTACATGAAAATCTTCGCTCTTTCCTTGGATGGAAAGGTTGGTGATTGGTACAGCTATTTACCAGACAACTCCTTTGCTACACTTGAAGCTTTCAAAACTGCCTTCACTAACAGGTTTGGTGAAAAGAAGGAACCTAGGCATAAGCTGGCTTCATTAACAAACATAAAGAAGATTCATCACGGTGGTTGCATTCAGTCTGTTTTTCCTGTTTATCATTTTCATTTTTGTGTATTTCTGCTAATGCGCTCTAGTTGTATATGAGGAATTCACTCTCAGTTAAGCGCTCCTCGTGTCAAACGTTGCATTTGTTGTGTGTTTCTGGTAAATACTTTGGAATTTATCTCCTATGCTCCATTGCACCTTTGCTGTTTGTTCTATTAAAGGCGGTGCAAGAGATTCACCCATAGATAGGTGCCTCTTGCTTCGCTAGGTTCTTCCCCTTTTCCTCTTACCACCCTTTCAAGATATTTGACTGTTTGTGATACTTACTTTGCCTCAGAATATCCAGGAATTTCCCTTTCTTATTATCGCTATAATACCCTTGATTGATTCTGGATTTGACTCCATTGCCCAATGATTTTCCTGTCTGTTTGTTCTACCATTTTTAAATCTACCAACACTCTGTTACCATCAGAAATCTAGCCTTCTACGAGCTGTTCAAAGCTACATCTATATGTGTTTCTTTCCTCTGTGACAAGAGAGAGCCCTCTCTAACTGTATTGGCTAGAATGCAGTCTAAAGTTGGTTTGAAATGGTTACCACTGTGACTTCCTACCACAACCATAGGAAAATTACAGGTTGCTAACAGGGCCTTAGAACACTTTTGTCAGGAGGTTGGTATGCAAGTGAAAATTTCCAAGACCCAAATCATGATCTTCTCATTAAGTAGAAAAGGAAAACCAACCACCTTCCTCTTCGAAGGAAACCCATTGGAGATAGTGAAGGAATACAAATATCTTAGGATTGACTTCCAGTATAAGCTCAGTTGGGAGACTTGTAGAGCAAAGAGGGTGTAGGGAGGATGGAAGGCCTCATTCGCACTTTAAAATAGGTGTAGAAAAGCAAAACTTTGGGATTGGAAAACCAAAAAGACCCTCTTTGGTTTGCCAGTCACACCAGTTGTCCTCTATGGATGTGAAGTCTGGGGAAGCAACATGTCAACTTGTAGATGGAGACAACTAGAAAGAATTCAGAAGCAACTAATTACTAGCAATCTCAAAGTTAAAGCCATAGTACCGTACAAAATACTTTTAGCTGAAGCAGGGGATTTCCCACTGGAGGCAACGACGATAACCAAGCTAATAAGCTATATAAAGAGGGTTGAAAACATGGATAATCAACGATGGCCCAAGGTAACTATGGAGGAGGAGTTAGGCCATAGAAAGAAAACTTGGATGAAACAAAACAAAAAATGGCTAAGCAAGTGGAATATCAAGCTACATGAATGTCCTAACACCAAGAAAAAAATAAAAAATTTCATGACTGAAAAGTTTAGGATTGCCATGTGGACCAATCACAATGGGCGTAAAAAAGACTACTACATCAAAGAGTTTAACCCAAATTGCGATCAGGTGAGAAAACATATTTAGGGGCATCTATCAAAGGAGAAGCAAAGCTGTTAGTTGCTCAGCTGAGGACAGGTTTACATCACCTTAGATGTGAGACGGGTAGGTGGACGGTACCTAAGGAAGTGTGGGAAGAGAGAACTTACATATTCTGCAATAAGGGTGTGGTGGAAATAGAGTGGCACTTTGTTATGGAATGTGCAGCCTACGAGGATATCCACATTCAATATGAATATAGCTTAAAGGCTGACAACATGCACCGTCTTTTTGAAGAAGATTAGATCAACTAGATCGCAAGTCTTCTAGTTAAGATTCACAGCAGAAGATCCAACATGGAAAAGAGTATGGAGAGGAGTTAGGGTTGTGATTCTTTTGGTCCCTTAGGCTGCTCAACCTCGTGGACGTTATTAAAATCATTCATTCATTCTTTCATTGCTACTGGTTTATAGAGGCCGGGCACCACACAGTGAAAATAGCCCCCAACTTATCATAAGTATTACTATAACGTCAAAATTATGCAGTTAAACCCAACAATTTGTTATGACATGAAATTAAACCTTGGTAAAGAGATTGACATGCCTCATTAACCTTCCTTTTTAATTGCTTTTCCCTCAATTCAAAATATATAAATGTTATGTACTGTGCCAAATAACCCATGGGTAGTTACAATGGAGAAAGTCTAAATATGCTACGCTTCCTTCTGTTGCTATTTTTTTTCCAAGTTAGTTTTTATTAAATCTGACAATAGATTTTGAGAGTTCTAAATAACATGGGTCAAACTCTTTTCAAGAAGAAAATGTGCAGTTCCTTGATATTCAATGAATCAAAGGTAACAATATACATGTCAATGATACTAAAGTATCATATCCAACAAATATCCACAATTCATGCTCATCAAAAGGAACATCCAAAACAATCTTCCAGCGCAAAAAATACTCCGGCCAATACAAGCTGCATCAAAAGCAGACTCTAAAACAGTACTCAACCAAAAGGAGCATCCAAAACAAACCTGCTCCTTGAGTAATAAACTTCGACCAAAACAAGAAAGCAACTTCAAAAGTAGAGACCGAAGGCACTTCATCATAGCAGAAATATAAAAGAGAAACTCCAACTCTACTAGAATCCACCAATCTATAGAGAGCACAAAAAGAGTGCAAATGGCTAATCAAAGGAAGCGCTTGGGGCTAGTACTTTAACCCAAAAGAGTTAAAACATCCGCTCTATCAAAGCAAGATCTTCTATCAAAGAAAGATATTGACCATTCTAGGGTTAGTATCTTTGAGTGAAGCACTCAAAAAACAATAATAAGCTCTTCAAAAGAACTGAAGAGAACGACCCCCAATTCATTTTCCCTCAAAAAATTCCGAGAAGGACAAAAAGCGCTTCCTTTTAGAGGCCATCAACACTCATATTGTGCTCCCTATAAACATGCTGGAAATTTATAGAGAGAAAAGATTTTTTAACAGCTTCAATATGAGCACACCAATGCTCGAGGTCTAAAACCAAAATTCCAGCCACTAAATTGCCCAGTTAATAATAACTTTGGAATCCCCATAGATATGTAAATCAGGAAGCCCAATAGCTTCAACGGATTTCAAAAGAGTCCAGAGCGCTCACAACTCGACTCTCGTGTTGGTGCTGGCCCCACAGCCCAATTTTAACTGAAAGAGGTGAGAGTGACTGATGTAGAGAATAATACCTGCACCTCCCTTACCTTTAGAAGCTTCACTGTCAAAGAAACCAGTTGGATAGATGATAGCAGGAGTCGTTCCAATTGCTCATAATGATTTCGAAGAACAGGCTACATGATAAGTTTTATAAAGTTCAAGAGTACCGAAACATACTAACCTTGTATCCGGCTCCTGATCCTCAAAGATGCATTTGTTACGTGCATTCCATATATTCTAGATAAAAAAGAAAGGCAAATATAACAGTTTATGTTCATGCTCGATCCATTGATTCAGATTTTCCACTAATGTGTGTTCCTGCCAATCAATATTTGTTTTTAAGAAAGAAGTGAGGGAGGCTCTCACTGCTCAGACAAAAGTACAAACAACAAATAGACTATGTTATGGAAAGATCAACCAATAAGATAAATGTGAGATTATACACGCACAAGTTAAGTTGATCTTAGAAGGAGAATCTCCTTGGAGTTTCCCCTAGGGTTTCTTTCCTTATGAGAGGATAGATTGGCCTTGAGAAAAGATAAGTTTGCTAAAGGTCAAAGCCCTCTTCACTAGGTTAACAAAACTATACTTTAAAATTATATTAGATTACTAGCAATAGTGAACATATGTTTAAGTATAGAACATAAAAAAATGGAAAATACCCAAATACACAATGTTAGTGATGAGTTCATTAGATCATTCAACACATGAATACTTTTTGCAATTTATTATCTGCAATATAAAATAATAGAACAACAACAAAGTTTAGCTAATAGGATAGAAAATAGGAGTGAAAATCACATACTAGCTATAGGTACTTCAGCCAACCAAACAACAAAATTTACCCAAGAGGCAAATACTACAAGATCTACGAGTTACAATGAGATAATTATTAGGATCGAGTGATTATTATTTGTTTCCTTGTTTAGATAATCTTATAATGTGCTCAAGGAAGGGAGAGTGATTAGCTTCCCAATTAAGGTCTTAGGGCTTTGAAAATTTAGGCTGCCATGTACCTGAAAAAGAAGAGATTTAATAAATCAGAATGGAATAAAGCTGGAATAAACACCAAATTATTAGACCAAGTGCCTTAAATGGAAATAAAAAATTGGGCACGGAGTTAAGAATCCTTCTAATTGATGGCTAAGTAGTCTTCGGTGGAGAGTGGAGGTCAAGACAATCCCCCTCCTTTGCTATCCAAAGATAAAATTAAGTCTTCACTCACTTTTGATGGGAACCTGAAAAGAACAAGGAGGACAAAGCTACAATACATGAACATGATGTGATCTAACATATTGTTCATGAACGATGAACAATATTCATGTCTTTTTACAACAATATTTTTGAAATAATTCAAATTGTCCTCCTCTAGAGAAGCAAATTCCTCTTGACCATGTTAGTACTAGTAAAATAATGTCAAATACCATGGGTTTCCTCAAAACAATGAGTAAATACCATGAGGAAAGTTGAAATAATGTGCCAAAACCATGATCTATCATCCAAAGAAATGTTGTTGGTCAAACTAGCCTCCTTGATCCAAGTCGTTGACAGAAAGATCCATGTATGAGGAGGGGTTGATCCATGTGAGAAAGTACTAATCAAGGGTTGAGATCTAATCATCAAGTGAAATAGAATAATGATGATCCCAATAAGCCTCAACATGTGTGCCAAGGTGCCAAATCATCAAAAAGTGCCTCAACATGCATGCTCAAGTGCCACAGGCAAATTGACCTCTCTAGGAGAAATGTACTAACCCTCATGAAAAATAGTAAAGTGCACCTCAACATCAAATTATAACCTAAAGTGCACTCAGATAGTATCTAGTATTAATATTTACCTCAACATAAGAAAATAATTGAAAAAACATAGTTTTAACTTGTGTTAGTCTACTAACCAAATGAAATATGCATGTAAACTCCCCTGCTAGCTAAAAATCACTTAAATACGAGGCTGTTGGGAAATTTGAGGGTATGGCTGGATAGAAGAGCCAAATGGGTGCCCAAAATGTATAAGTCGTTGTGCATTTGAAGGTTAGATCAAAACCATCCACGCCCATGAAATCTGGAGGATGCTCACTGATACTATCAAAGTAACCCTTGTAGATATGACTAAATTGGAGGAGAGTTATGACATGTAACCCTGTAGGATGAAAGTATGGTCAAATGGGTATCCAAATCCATTAGTAGATCCGGAAAATACTCAATATCAATGCTGCAAACATCGTGTCGGGGAGTATATCGCTGAGGGTATGGAAAGAATTTTATCGGAAACATCGAGGAAAATATCGACAAAAAAAAACTTAGAACTAAAGAGTTATGAAAATATCGGACAAATTGGCAACATGAAAAACTCGGGATAAATCGGAAATATCGAGAGAAATCGGAGATATTTGCAACACTGCTCAATATATCTGTTACCAACTATTTTGTACCATAGTTGAACCTCTTGTTGAGCCACCATTTGATGAACATGGTTAATGTTCATATCTAGTGTAGCATATGATCAGAATGTTTTACCTAGCCAATTTTGGTTAGTAATTTTTATTTTTATGCTGAAATGACCATGCCCCATGGGGTTTTTGTAATAAAGTGTGCTAGTAGGGGTTTTGAGTGGCTCGGTCCGCTAAGACGTAAAATTTCAACTAAGTTATTCCAGGGAGTTTTTTCCCTTGTCAATTATGCTTTGCCTATAACCGAGTATAATCGATGAATTTTTATCTCGCTTCCTCCAAAGCTGGAATGCCCGATTTTGAATTTTGGGCCTTAGGGGGTTATTAGAGTCCAACTAGTTAATATGAACCTACTAGACACTATTGGTATGTTCTATGGTCATTTCCTAAGCCTCGAGATGCTTTAAAAACTTGTCCGAATTTTTTTTTACCGATGACGTTGAGTTTTTTAATTTTTAATTTTTGACTATAGAGAAGTAATTAAATTTTCAATTAATTAAACCATTTTAACCATGGTTTAATTGAAAATTTTCAATTTGTAATAATTAAGTGGTCCGGGTGGGTTTTTGGCAAATAAACATTTATTTTCTAAGCCAAAACACTCATTTAACCCTTAAACACACTTATCCTAAGTTTCAGACTATTATTTGGCCTTGAAATTAATATTTTATCAAAAACCCCCAAAAATGAGAAATATTAATTAAAATAATAAAAATTAATAAATTGGAGAAAATCAAAATATCTCCAAAAAAGACCATATTGAATAAAATAAAGGGCTAATTAGCTTGGCACTGAGCATTCATGATGATTCCAATCAGTTTCAGTCATATTCAATTCAGTTTTTGGAGTGCAGCGGTTAAACTCTCAATCAGAAATTTGCCCTCTTTCAACTGGCAGTCGAATTGGGTTAAGTGTTTGTTGTCTATTGGCTGGGTGATAGTACCGAGGGGGATTGAGCCACCTCAACCCCCCCTCATTACTCCGACTCAACATAAGCCTTAGTCAGCTCACAATTAGCCATTCAGTCAAGTGCCAGCGTGTCTCTCCTCTAGGGTTGCGCATCCTTCCTCAAGCTTGACGTTTTTCATGTTGGAGGAGTGCTATTGGTTGGAGAAGGTTCCAAGAAGGGTGAGTGGGGGGTGCCTTTCCTAGGTGGAGGCCACCTCCCCACTCTCACCATCCTAACCTTAGTTAGACTACTCAGTTGACCAGTGCCGAGCTTAGTCAATCAGGAGTTTCACTCTGGTATTACTCTTAGTCCGGATTTAGGGTTTTGAAGCCCTATCTTTCTTTTCTTTTTGTATAAATAAGAGTTTCTTCTTCCCATTTGCATATGGAGAATTTGCAAGAGAACTCTTCCAAGATTGTAACCGTTGTTTGGTAATGGAATAAAGTGACTTTGGAGGTCAGTGTGTGGGATTCTCGTATGTGACTTTCATCTTGCGAGGTGATCTCATTCTTACCCTGCTCTTTATTTTAGTAAATATTTGATCAATGTTAGCTCATGAGGGCTGTAAATCTAGCACGGTAGGGTAATCATTTAATGTCATAAGTTGATTATCTATGCAATATTCATTAGATGTTTGAAGTGGGCAGGAAGTAGTCAGTTATACTAGTGCCTTTCAAGTATTTATTTTGAGTATTTCATCCTAGCATTTGATCTCGTTTGGTTGTTTTGAGTTGTTTGGTTTCAGGGATCACCAAGGGAGGAGTGGTTGAAGCTCAACCGGTTTCTCATCAAGAGTTATTTTTCTAAACTTTCACCATGCAGGTTCTTCAGAACACTTAATCTGGCTTCAAAAACACAAAGCTAAAAATGGGCTCTTTCTTACCTCTCTTAATCAAATTTTAATTTTATTTTTACCTTGGTTAGAAGATCCACCCTTACTTCTTCTTATTCTTTCTCTTTTTCCTCTTTATCCATCTCTTTTTTCTTCTTTCCAACTTTCTTTTTTTGCCCTGACTTTTTTACCTTTTTGCTCCTATTTTTTCCTCTTTGTTTTACCTCTTTTCACCTTGTTTTCCCTTGCTTTTTTGCTCTCTTTTTCTCCACTCTTCGCTGCCCTCTTTCTCCTTTTGTTTACAGCCTTACTTACCTTTGTTTGGCTGCCCTATTTGCTGAAATTTTGTAGCCAACTTTCCTCTTAGTTGGCTGCCCTCTTTCACACCCATTTTCAGCCCTTTTGGGCACTTTTTTAGCTTCCTTTTTTCCCTTTTTCAAGCCTCTTTTCCTCTCTTATTTGCAGCCATGTTTCTTCCTATTTGGATGCCCTTTTCTTCATTTTGTTGCAGCCATCCAACTCTTTTGTTGGCTGCCCTGTTTTTCCATCTTTTCAGCTTTCTGTTTTACTCTTTTCTTTGCATGTACTTTCCCTAGTTTTGCTTCAAAAAACACTAAATTTTTGCATTAAAAAGATTTATTATTTGCACTTAGATTAGTTTTATTTTTGTCTAACAAATAATGGGTGCATGAGTACTTGTTTGTTTTGTATAGACATCTAAGAGGAAAAGTGAACCAAGAAGGACTTGAAGATTGAAGAAATTGTAAAAACCAAGAAGAAAAACATCAAGCATAACTTGCATCCTTGTAAAAGCCATTAAGGCTTATTTCTTTAGTTTTCTTTCTTGCTTTATTTTCAAGGGTTAAAATCCCTTTTATTGTAATCATTAATAAAAATGACTAGTGGGGTTAAGCCTCCCACACTTTTTCTACTTCCCCTATTTGGGGGAAGTGTGTCTTGTCTTTTCCTTATTTAGATTAGAGTGTATGCTAAATTTAGTTTGTTTTCCACTAATTGCTAGTTTCAATCTTCACTTGCATGTTTTTTGTTTTATGTGCTTTTTTAATTATTCCTAAAAAGAACCCAAAGACTCTTGAACGTGTCATAAGACAAGTCAAGAGCACTCTTTATCGGAGAGCACTTGCATTGCATTATCATAATAGGTTATATAAGACTCTTAAATCTCACCATAAGGTGGATCAAGAGCACTCTCTATTGGAAAGTTATGCTTGTTAATAAAATTTGCAACTCACATTCATTATTTAAAACTGGAACTTACTATTCTACAGTGTGTATGCTCTACCCGTACGGGATACCCAGAAGCACTGTAACTCATTAATTCTCACTCTTAACTCCAAATAGAACCATAATAAAATTTACCACTTTCCCCAAGCGAAAATCCAACGCCTAGATTTAAGCCGTTGCGGTGACAAAATACCTAAAGGAAGCAGGAACACTTGGTTATTGACCTCGAGGCACCAGTTAGGCTACACCCTTGCGGTGTAGTGTAGAACACAGCTTCAGAGACTCCGAACTAGCCTACATATTCCTTGCGGGTAGCTGCATCGGTTAAAGGTTTTGGACATATCTCCCGTACCGAAAGGTATATCTTGGAGATCCCCCTCCCATTTAATAATCAACTTCATCTTAAAACGTACACTAAAATTTACCAAGAGGCATTTGCAAAACGATCTCACTAACATCAGAGACTTATATTTTCAGCATCCCCAACACTTTGACTCCATTTAAGGCATTGGTCTGTTTATTCTTGCATCATCTTGTTTGGACCATTTGTCCATTTATTTCTAAGTTAATTCATGCGTGGATACCTTAATATCTGTCTTATTATTCATATCGTGTTTTGCAAATAGCAATGTGGATTGCGTAAATTGGTCTTTTTTGTGTATATCAAAACTCCTAGACAACACTAATTCCCATTTTTGTTAGATTTTTATCATTTAAGCAATATGATCTTAGGATCTTATCTGAGAGAATAACATGCACAACAATAAACACAAGAGACAAGAGACACAAAATTTTCCTAGGGGAAACCATAAAGGAGAAAACCCCGCAACTTCCTCACAGATAGAATGAGCACTAATGGCAGCAGTAAAACCCGAAAACATAAAGATGATCTCCAACAGCTTGTTCTCTCTCTCTCGCTTGAGAGAGCTTCTCCTCTCTCACTCATGCACCCCAATGAGTGAGTGTGTGTGTAATAAATAGAGAGGCTCACTCTCTATTTATATTCTTTCGTTCACTTAATGCCTACTTCAACATGTCGGCCCCACTTAACAATTACTTACTAGGGCCAACATCTCTAGGAGACTCTAATAACCCTAGTGCCCCACAACTGTGGGGAATTTGCCCTCTGATCAACAAGGAGGGTTAACCTTGTGTAATATCCCAAATCCCGATATTTTCTATTTCTACGCAAATATGTTGATACAACTGGGCATGCAAACTGCCATGCAAAAATCCCTATTTTATAGCAAAAATTAGGGTTAGGGTTTGTGGGACAGAATGAACACTTACCACTGATAAGTCGACTAGACTGCTCCTGAGATAGTATGCAAGTACCGATAACTGGATCGGAGATGGGCAGATCTCTTCTGCTTCCGGTGAACCCCCAGCAGCAAGAACCCCAGTCAGAAAAGGGTGACGCTTTCAGTGAAGGAGGTGTCCGATGATGCTGCCGATTTGCAGGATTGATAGCCTTCCCGTGCCGGAGAGAATGCCTGGTACATGCAGGATTTCTGAGATCTCTAGGCAGGATAGCGACTTGCTCTAGAGAGACAGCTGCTCGCCCCCTGGATCCCGAAATTGCTGATAACTGCTTCGGATGAGCACAGGCGGATCTGATAATCACCGGGTACCGGAGTATGATGCTGATGATGAGAATGGTGCCTGAGTTTCGGAGTAAAGCTGAGATCTGAAGGCCTTGCAACTGATTAGGGCTTTCTGGCTGAAAACCCCCCCTTACGGCTGCAAACGTGTCCTTGCAACGATCTATACCATATACTGGATGACTTATGAATGAATGTAAAAACAAATGGTGAACACTGCCGAAATCCCGTTAGCTGAAGACTCTGTCTCCAACCCCAACTGCTGTGCGGCACGCTGTGCTGCTATCCAAGAGCTCTCAAAATAATAATAATCAAAAGTGAAGTCTCCTTTCGCTTTATCCCTCTTTTATAACTTTCAACTGCGAAAACCCTAATCTTTGACCTAATTAGGTCACTTTATCTAATTTGCAGTTGACTTGCATGCATGCGGATCGAGACTTAAAGAGTGCATGCATCATTAAATATTGCTTGGATGGCATGCACGGAGGTGGCCTTTGGCCCCGGTGGCCCTTCTTGACCAATGATGATGCCCTAGATCTTCTATGGATGGCATCAGTCCTCAGTTGATTCCCTAGTTGTCAGTAACTGCTCGAACCCACAAGAATCACATAGGTTAGCGGTTTTGGGCCTCAAGGCCTAATCGGAAGAGGACATTACACCTTGACACAATTGTGGGGATTATTGCCCCGACTTACAATGGAGGGTTAACCTCAATGACTTTACATGACTTGTTTACATTATTGAATCTCCCGATCGGAACATCGGGGCATGACATGACTCAATTACATTATAGATACTTCCTGGAATAAACATCGGGGTACAATACATAAGATATACAAGTGAATACATTTCGAAGTTACAAATACATCAACACTTCCTCTTAACTAGGAAGGTATTCTCTCGACACAATTTATCAGCACAAGTCTTCTTCTCTGTATCATCTAGATCATCATCAAGTCATCTTTATCACTGGATCTGGATCATCACTGGATCATCATCAAAGCTGGATCATCACTGGATCATCATCATCATCACTACTTTCGCTATCTCAATCAAATGGTGCTATCTCTTCATTCTTCTCGTCAAAGGAAGTTCATGCTGGTTGTAGGCCTAGCCTCCATGTAGGTCTTCATCTTCTTCAACGCTTATATCTGACCATGGTCACAAACACATCACAACCATGTCTGAAAGGACCGCTTAGCACTCACATCTGACCATGGTCGGAAACTCATCGTAAACCATGTCAGAAGGGCTCAGCACTCACATTTGACCATGGTAGGAAACTCATCGCACACCATGTCAAAAAGGCTCTGCACTTACATCTGACCATGATAGGAAACTCATCACACATCATGTCAGAAAGGCTCTGCACTTATATCTGACCATGATAGGAAACTCATCACACATCATGTCAGAAAGGCTCTGCACTTATATCTGACCATGATAGGAAACTCATCACACATCATGTCAGAAAGGCTCTGCACTTATATCTGATCATGTGGAATGAACACATCCCGCGGTCACATCAAAATGGCTCTCAGTCCTAGACTGAAATTCCTGGTAACTGACCAGGTGCCTCCATTCTCCCAGAGAATGGCATCTCAGCACTTAAGCTGAGCTTCAGTCCTAGACTGAAATCCATGGTAACTGACCAGGTGCCTACATTCTCCTAGAGAATGGCATCTCAGCAGTTAAGCTGAGCTTCAGTCCCAGACTGAAATTCCTGGTAACTGACCAAGTGCCTCCATTCTCCCAAAGAATGGCATCTCAGCACTTAAACTGAGCTTCAGTCCTAGACTGAAATTCCTGGTAACTGACCAGGTGCCTCCATTCTCCTAGAGAATGGCATCTCAGCACTTAAGCTGAGCTTCAGTCCCAGACTGAAATTCCTGGTAACTGACCAGGTGCCTCCATTCAGAGAATGGCATTCAACGCTTATATCTGATCATGTGAAAACACATCTCACAGTCACCTCAGAATGGCTTAGCACTCACATCTGACCATGGAAGGAACCAATCCTCTCACCATGACAGAATGGCTCAGCCCTTATATCTGACCATGGAAGGAACCAATCCTCTCACCATGTCAGAATGGCTCACGGACTCATCACTTCCTCTTGGAAGGAACCTAATCTGGAGAACACCAAGCTTCTCCCTGAAGTACTCAAACTTCACTTTGGCCATTTCTAGCATAGAATCACATTAGGGCTGATTACGTCCAAGGATAACCTGCGAGCTTTGCCAGGACCTATTACATCCGAGGACAACCTACAGGACCATTTACGTCTGAGCAACCTACGAGCTTCGCCAGGATTTATGCTCAGACAGCCTGTCTCATCGGATATGCTAGAACTCCCTCTTTCGAGAGATCTCGATTTGGATCACATACTGGAGCTTCACTGCCCCCCTCTGCATCATACAAAAATGCAAGTCAGATCAACCAAATCAAATAGTAGTTTTCAAAAGAAACATACTACCTCCCAAATAGCAAGTGGCAACATATTTTGCCTCGGCTGTACTCAGTGCCATACAGGACTCCTTCCTGCTAAACCAAGAGATCACACCTGATCTCATATTGAAGTAGCACCTCGAAGTGCTCTTCCTATCAATGGCATTGCCTGCCCAATACGAATCCACATAACCCTCCAGGTTAATCTTCTGATTTGTATCATACTTGAGCCCATACTCAACTGTACCCTTCAGGTACTTCACTGCATGCTTTGCAACCTTAATGAGTTCCTCTTTTCTGTCAGGAACAAGTCATCGACATATAACAAGAGCATCATTGGTCTTCCACCTTCAACCTTGAAGAAAAGGTTGGAATCTGCTTTACTCTCAGTAAAGCCTAGAGTCATCAGTAAGATATCCATCCTGTCGTACCATGTCAAACCTCGGGATCTTCTGCAGTCACTCCCTCTGAAGCGGAGCATCATTCTCCCTCTGCCTGTACTGGAGTGACAAGTAGCTTCCTCTGCTGCTATTATTCTATTTATCCATCTAGGGTCACTGTATCTTCTATCTTGAACCTTTTCAAAAGTTCTTCTCGCACCCATCCGTGAGCTTGTCATCTTCTTCAAGCTCCTCATGTATGTATTATCCCACGGGTGTCTTCTGAGCTCGTACAAGGCCTTCTTTTATTTGCACACATGATTCTGCCTATCATGTGTCTCAACTCCCATTGGCTGCAAATGTCTCTTCGTAGTCTATGGCTTCTTTTCGTGAGAAGCTTCTTGCTACGAATCTTGCCTTTTATTCCACGATGTTTCCATCTACTGCATGATGGAACTATGAACTTCCCTTCACGTATCGATACTGCATCCTAGACATCATTCTTCTTGAGCTGGTCTTCCCTTTCTTCTTGGTTACTTCTTCATAGCTGGAAGGTTCTCCATCAATGATGTCGTTGTATTCATCATATTATTCTTCATTTTGAAATGTCGTCACTTGTTCTTCGAAAGAAGTCTCATCCTTCTTTGCTTGTAGGCGATTTTACGCTTTCCTACAAGTCAAATGCATTAGTAGTATGGTTAGAAACATTTCATAAGGTATATTCACAATGAAAAATTCTTTTGCATCAAGATATATGATTGTGCAACTATTTTAGCCAATACAACATTCATCCATATCTCACGGAAACTTTCTAGATGCCTTCCATCTCTACCAGGACAACATTGAGATTGTGCACTAATTCAATATGTCAGCAAAGAGGTTTCATTCTAGATAAGTAGCAATGGAGAGTTGTATAACACCATGAGCTACTTACCCATCACATGCATATTAGTAGTATACTGTCATTAATGCAAACATTCTATCATGCATAACACATAAATTGAATATAAACAAGTGCATAACAAAACAATATCATGAAATGACAATTGAATACTTATCTTTATTTGTTTCGTGGGTAGACTCCTTTCAACTTCATCATCTTCTTCATTCATAACAGCATCATTTCTTATCCAAATGCTCAAGATGGATAAGAGGCTCTTCAAGAATTGAGTTCTTCATATTCCTCATCGCTTGAGGTATCTTCTTCGAATCGTGAAATCTTGATCTTCAGTTGCTACCATCTTCTTTTTTCTTATTATGAGTTGAGCTTCTTCTTGTGTGTGCTCTTCCTAGAGTCTGCTGAAAGTAATCACTTCCTTCTGGCACACATTCCTTGAATGAATGAATCCCATGATCCTGGGAGGCCATTCAAGGTGGTTATCGCAACTTCTGCATTCTCCACTTCTTCTTCTACCGCTTCAAGTTGTTCTTTGATTTGAGAGACCCTTGTAAAGTATGACTGTATGGTCTCTGCATTCTGGATCTTCTCATTCTTCAACTGTTTTCTCAAAGTCATCTTCCGGTTTATGTTCTTCCCTTCAAATACCTTGGTCAAGGAATCAAACATTTCTTTCGGTGTCAGCCTCACCAAGCTTGTCATCAATGTGTTGTTAGCCTCACCAAGCTTGTCATCAAGCTGATGTGATAGATCACTTTGAAATGAGAACCTCAAATAAAAATAGCAAAAGATTAGATCTTACCGATTTGAGGTGTCCGTTCTATTTCTGGAGTTGACTTATCTAGGGTTTGTCAGAGAAACCCTAATTTTCAAAACATGGAATCTTTCAGATCTGATTGGATAGAAAGATATACCTCTTTAAGGCAAGCTTTCCAATGTACTCCTTTTCTGAAAACAATGGAGGGAAGCTCCTGGAACAGGAAGCCCTACTTTACCAATTTCTTCTGCAGAAATGCCTGATATTGTTTCTGCGTTATCTCCGAAATTAATGCTCCTCTGTGTCTGAAATTTCATACTGATGTAGCCTCGTCTGTCCTTGTTCCAACACCACAGGTTTCATCAGAATTGGTTTCACCAATTGGGACTTGTGATCATTTTCCTAAGGTGACTTGTTTTAGGACTGTTCAGCATAACGAAGTTGTACGGATTGCCACGTGTTACTGTTTCATCTTCGGGGTCTAAAACTTCTACCACAGAAAGTACAGTTCGTGTCCAGATGTCTTGTTTAGGGATGAATCCTGGAGGAGGCTGGAACCCTAACTTGGAGGAATCATATCTCCTAGAATATAGCGAATATGAAGCTGAAATTTAGACACAGTGTACATCAGGATTTTATCTTTGACCTGTGAAAGTTTCGGCCCCTGAGACTTCTGTAATTCCGAGATATAGCGAATTTACCAAAACTTATCAGTTTTAGTATTTAGAGTTTTTCCACCCCGGGGTCAAACTAGGGTTTGACTTTCCCGGAGTTACACCCAACCAAAAATCTCGACCCAGGTCTCTAAACTTCGATTTTGATGAGGAGAGCAATCCTATGCCGGGCTCACTCAAAAATTCTTCTTCTGTAAAAAGCCCTAATTTCCTGCACCAAAAACGGAAAATGCCCGAAATCGAATTCCGCTTCGGCAGAAAGATGCGCCCTTCAATGGAGAGTCAGCCTAAAATATTTTTGTTGATGGATTGTGGAGAGAGACCCAAAAAGTAAGAAGCCCTGGCTTCTGCAGCTGCACAATGTCTTCTTCTCAGGTTAGCTCTGATACCATGTTAGATTTTTAGCATTTAAGCAATATGATCTTAGGATCTTATCTGAGAGAATAACATGCATAGCAATAAACACAAGAGACAAGAGACACAAAGAATTTTCCTCGGGGAAACCATAAAGGAGTGTTGTCCGCCGATTGCACACCAGCAGCAGAAATCTTCCGAAAGCTGTCTCCTCACTTGAGAAAGTGGGAGAAGTGTGACCTTGGGGGCAAGCACAGAGCTAGGTATTGTCACCTACTCCTAGCTCCTCCGTTTAGGCTAACTCCTAACGAGGCCAAGGGGGGTAGTCCCTAACAAAGAGTTTTCTATGGCTCAATGTTTAAGTTAAGTTTTAGATGTTTTTGGATACGGATGGGTATTGTTTAGGAGTTACTGTGATTTAAAATGATTAATATTAGGGGGATGATGATTAATCAAAGCAATCCACGTTGCTAACAAGAGATCACACAGATAAGCAAAGATTCCAAACTTATAACTTAAGCATTCAAATATAATCAATTGAAATGGCTCATAGACAGTTGATCAAGATAGAAAATTAATCAAATATAACAAAAGGACCAGTGCGTTATGGAGTCAAATAAATGCATGAAATAAAGTCTAGGAATCAAGCTAGTGAGTATTAGGTTTTGCAAGTGCTCTTGGTAGATTTTAAAAGTTTTTGATAGTGGTCTTGCTTTGATTGTCAACAAAAGTTTGTCAAAGTCGGGAGACTCTTCTAAGTTCCCTCCGTTGAAGACATGTTGGGCCCGCCTAGTATCCCAGGTTGGTATCGCCAAGATTGACCAGCTAGCCGAGAATTTAAGACAGCGGGAGGTTCCGGCGCCTCTACTAGGAAGTACTTTGGAAGAATCCCTACAACACCGGTGCATTGATTATGGGTGTTTAAGTATTATTAAATTGCTCTTGTAGGGTATAAAGATCCAGTGTTGTTTCTGGGTATTCCGATTTGGGATCGGTCAGAGCATACTCCGGCGAGGAGGGGAGGGAGTTAATTAATTAAAAGGGGTGTGTGTGTTGAAGGTTTTATTAAGTTGATTAATTAGGACTCTCCGACAGAGAGCGCTCTTGACCTTCTCTTGTGACAGGGGTTCAAGAGACTTAGCTAATCTAGATGAGACTAATGCAGGGATTATGCAAACCTAGGATGCTCTCCGATAAAGAGTGCTCTTGACTTGGGTTTTTGCAAGTTCAAGAGTCTTACTTAAGAGTTAATTGATTAAACAATGTGAATAAAAAACAAAGATGACTTATTAAACTTTTCGACAGAGAGCACTCTTGATCCACCTTATGGTGTGATTCAAGAGATTTAAGCAGTTGATTTACTTAGAAAGATAAACAATTTAAAAGAGTAATCAAATTAATTAATGAATTAGAAGTGATGGATTAACAATTAATATTCTAAGCATAAGATGCAAATGATGATGAAAACAAGCACATCTAATCTAAGCATGTAAAAGATGGACGCAACACAATCCTCCCCAAATGGGGGTGGATGGGAGTGGGGACTTAAAAACCCCACTCAAACACAAGATCTTTATTAAAATTTATACAATACGCCTTAAGGATTTTAATCCTTGAAAGGACTTTCAAAGGAAAGTATGCAACTCTATTATTATTGCAACTTGCGTAAAAAGGAGAGAGATTTACTTTTACTTGAAGCTTTTCTTGAAACTTGCCAAAAGGGAAAAGAAGAAGTTTGAATGAGAGTAAAAGAACAAGGCAAAATAAGGCTGAAATAAAAGGAAGCGGAGGGAAAGAAAGAGGGAAGGCAAAGAGGAAGTCAAAAACAAAAAAATGGAGGAATAGAGAAGCGAACTAAGAAGCTAAGGGATGAACAAAATTGAAGAAAACGGGACAGCGAACAATGAAATAAGTGGCTGTCATAAAAAGTGCAAAACGGGACAGCGAACAAAAAATAAAAGCAATGGCAAAAAACAAGGTTAAAAGAAGCCCAAAAACTAGGGCAAAAAGAGGCAAACAAGGGAAGAAAGCTAGGGAACACTAGGGTTGTCCAAAAAAGAGAAAGAGTATGGTAAAAGAAAGAAAAAACGGGGCAGCGATGAAGAAAAAGTGAGAAAGGCAAACAAGTCAAGGAGGAAAAGGGCTAGCAAGCAAGGAAACAAAAGAAGTCAAGGAGCAAAGGGAGAACTAGAGGAAGGAAGTTTGGTAACCAAGAAGTATTTAAATTTATGAAAGAATTTGAGATGGAACTTTGGAGGAAGATCTCCTTGTTTTTTCCTCTTGGAAAAAGCCAAACTCTCTGTAGGTCCTGAAAGTCAACAATGTTAGAAGGTTTTTATGATGATGGAGATGAGTTTAATGTAGCTGAGCTCGCACCCTTCTTCAAATGGTGAGATCTGTAAAGACAATCCAACTTGATACCCAGTGAGATCAAACAATAAAAACTAGTATGCTAGGAATATGCAAATTAAGATCAATACTTCATATAACTGAATATTTGTACCCATCTAGATTATGATAAACTTTGCATAATAAACCAACTTGACAGCAGCAAATGGTAAATCTTATGTTCTAATAATAGACTTCTAAATCTAGTTGTTAACACATCCACCAATGAAGAGACAATCCTGTAGACCTCCAAAGTCGAAAATCTTTATTCAATAATATAATGATTACAATTTTTGTAGAGTTCTATGCCCAAAAGTCCATGCTAATAGAGCTGAAAGATCCTCTATTTAAAAAATGAGAGAGTGTTAAAACCCTAAAACCAAAAAACCAACCCTAACCAGCTTAGCCACCTAACAAAGAGCCTAGACCTAAACTGGAGAACCAGGAGTGAGGGGAGGCCTCCACCCAGGAAAGGCGCCCCCACTCCAAACCTGTGCACTGAAAACAAGCCAAGGATGAGGCCACACGTGTGAGTCTGGATGTAGGTAAGCTCATCCTTTAGGTCTGGCAGGAGCTTGAGCTAGGTTTGGGAAGCCCATTGATGGTGCAAGCTTCAGTCTTCACCTCGATCAAATCACCGGACCAATGAGAGCTCTCCATCTCATCTTTAGTTGGAGATGACATGTTTGATAACTGATAATAAATTAATTGTTTTTTTAATGATGACTAAAGCTGAGTTATGATAACTCCAATCATCATAAGTGTTCCATGAGATGTCATTTAGCCTTTTATTTTACCGAATTTGGATTAATTTGGAGAGTTTTAGTTTTCTCCAAAATAATCATTTTTTTTAATAAAAATCATTTTTTTTACTCAAAACTGATTTTTTTGAGTAAAAAGGCATTATGTGTCCGATTACTGATCTGAAAGTTGGTTCTGATTGGCTGACTGATCAAGCATGATTTTTGGCTTAAGGTTAAAGCCTTCAATCACTGAATTCTGAGTCCGGAACACGAACGGGTTTTTTTCCATTTAATTTATGGAAAAATTAACCCAAAAAACTTAGGAAAAGTATTTAAAAATTAAAAAAAAAAAAAATTTCACTGTTCGAAAAAGATTTTTTCGAATTTTTTTTATGTGTCTAGATGACTTTGGACATGACCATGATCTATCTAAATAATGTCTAGTAGGCTTATAACACTCAGTTGGGCTCTAATAACCCCCGAAGGCCCAGAATTCAACATCGGGCATTCCAGCTTTGGAGGAAGCGAGAGAAAACCTCATTAATTATACTCGGCTGAAGGCAAAGCATAATTGTCATGGGAAAAAAACTCCTTGGAATACTCTATTTGAGATTCTACGTCCCAAGAGACCGAACCACTCAAAAATATCCTACAAGCACATTTTATTACAAACCCCGCGGGGCCATGGTCAAAATTATTCAAATAAAAAAGTGACTAGCCAATATTAGCTAGACAAGCAGACGGATCAACTGATACACTGGAATCAGACTTTGAACAAGTCTGTTAACCGGCGGCTCCTCAGGTAACCCAACTATGGTACAAAAATTTGGATAACAAGAAGAATACCCCGCAATTTCCTCAGAGATAGAATGAGCACCAATGATAGCAGTAAAACCTGAAAACATAAAGATGATCTCCAACAGCTTGTTCTCTCTCTCTCACTCATGCACCCCAATGAGTGAGTGTGTGTGTAATAAATAGAGAGGCTCACTCTCTATTTATATTCTTTCGTTCACTTAATGTCCACTTCAACATGTCAGCCCCACTTAACAATTACTTACTAGGGCCAACATCCCTAGGAGAGTCTAATAACCCTAGTGCCCCTCAATTGTGAGGACTTTGCCCTCTGATCAACAAGGAGGGTTAACCTTAACACAATTGTAGGGACTATTTCCCTGACTTACAATGGAGGGTTAACCTCAATGACTTTACATGACTTGTTTACATTATTGAATCTCCCAATCGGAACATTGGGGAATGACATGACTCAATTACATTATAGATACTTCCCGGAATAAACATCGGGGTACAATACATAAGATATACAAGTGAATACATTCCGAAGTTACAAATACATCAACAATCTACCATCTAAGAGTCATTAAAAAACTTTTTAAGAGCCTTAGACAACCTTTTTAGGGACTACCCCCCTTGGCTTTGTTAGGAGTTAGCCTAAATGGAGGAGCTAGGATCAGGTGACAACACCTGGCTCTTTGCTTTCCCCCAAGGCGACACCTTTCTCGCTCAGGCAAACAACACTCCAAAAGTTTTCTGCTGACGGTGTGCATTCGACGGACAGCATCTCTGGCGCTGCTGTTGGGGACAAATCTTTTTGTTCCTAGACGACTTTAACCTTAGTTTTTTCTTAGTTTTCTACCTTTTTGATAGACTTTTAGTCCAATCAACTCTCTGAAATTATACTTGAGTTCATCTGGCGACTCCACTGTCAAATAACTTACCAAGGTATTCAACTAGAATAAACTGTGAGGGCTTACTCAATTTCATCCCTGAGATTTGAACAGGTTTATAGGAGGAGATTGAATAAGTTAGTTTCTCGTAGGATCCTTGAGAATCTTGGATCTGAGTCTATTTTAGACATCCGCACTTTTATTTGAAGAAAATAATAATCAAAATTGTTTTTCTGACATAATGGGTGAGTATTTTACTCAACTCGGCTTATCTTAGATAGCAGGTCAACCCCATCGTCTTCCAGACAAAGCCGTAGAGAAGCTCCCTATGTTCACTGGCTCTGATGCCATTACTTCAACCATGCATCTCAGAAGTTTCTCCATATGTGTCAATGCTTTCATCAGTGATCCTGCACATCAACATGATGATGTCTACATGAAACTTTTTGCTCTTTCCTTGGATGGAAAGGCTGGTGATTGGTACAACAATTTACCAAACAACTCCTTTGCTACACTTGAAGCTTTCAAAACTACCTTCACTAGCAAGTTTGGTGAAAAGGAGCCGAGGCATCAACTAGCTTCTGTAACAAACATAAAGAAGAAGGAGAATGAGACTATGGATGAGTTCAACAAAAGATTCACAGAACTATCCAATGCCATTCCTGCCACTTATAAACCACCTGCACTATCTATCTAGGTTTATTACATTGAAGCACTTAGTGGCAAGATGCAGTATCAAATTAGAGATAAGGAATCTGTTGTCCGCCGATTGCACACCAGTAGCAGAAACTTTCCGAAAGCTGTCTCCTCACTTAGGAAAGTGGGAGAGGTGTGACCTTGGGGGCAAGGACAGAGCTAGGTACTGTCACCTATTCCTAGCTCCTCCATTTAGGCTAACTCCTAACAAAGCCAAGGGGGGTAGTCTCTAACAAAGCTTTTTCTATGGCTCAATGTTGTTAAAGTGTTTTTAATTGGTTACGGATGCGGATGGGTGTTGTTTAGGAGTTATTGCGATTAAATGTGTTTGTTTATTATGAATTCGACACATAAGACAAAGCAATCCACATTGCTATCAAGAGAATTAAAAGATAAACAATAATTCAAGACTTTATAAAGAAGCAT
Source organism: Pseudotsuga menziesii (assembly GCA_001517045.1). NCBI lineage: Eukaryota > Viridiplantae > Streptophyta > Pinopsida > Pinales > Pinaceae > Pseudotsuga > Pseudotsuga menziesii. The sequence continues at coordinate 29,906 of LPNX010579315.1, read as the reverse complement.
TCACAAATAGAATTTTAAATACATCAAAGACAAGTGATCCAGATATAACAATTATGCATAGATTAAAAGATCAGTGCCTTTATGGAGTCAACACTCTGCAATGCCTTGAGAAATTAACAGCAAGTCTTGAAATAAAGCTAGTGAATATTACGTTGTGCCAGTGCTCTTGGTATGTTTTAAGTATTTTAGGTGATCTTGCTTATGGTGTCAACGAAGGTTTGTCAAAAGCCGGGAGAATGTTCCAAGTTTAATCTGTTGAAGACATGACGGCCCGCCCAGTATCCCAGGCTGGTATTGCGAAGATTGACCAGCTAGCTGAGAAGCTTAGACAGAGGGGAGTTCCGGCGCCTCTACTAAGAAGAACTTAGGAAATTCTCTACAATGTTGGTGCGTTGGTTATGGGGTTTAAATTTTATTATGTTTCTCTTGCAACATTAAATAGTCAATGCCGTTTCTAGGTACTCCGATTTTGGTGCGTTGGTTATGGGGTTTAAAATTTAATCTAAATGCCTAATGCAAGGATATGCAAGTCTAACTATGCTCTCCGATAGAGAGTGCTCTTGACTTGGGTTATGACAAGTTCAAGAGACTTAATTAATTAATCGATTAAACTTAAAAGAAAAATAAAGATCTAAACTACCAAAGAGTCTCTTTCAGCTTTTTTAGGCCCTAATCGGGAAAGCATGGGGGTAAGTAACAAATCAAAAGAAAGCAAAAAACAACTCTCCGATAGAGAGCACTCTTGATCCACCTTATGGTGAGATTCAAGAGATTTTGGTAATTTTTAGGGTTTTGCAATATTATATCAAAAAGGTAAACAAAATTAAAACTAGCTAAGTGAATAAATAAGGAAACTTTTTACTCTTTTCTATTTTATGCATGATGAACCTTTAAGAAATAAACTATCTAACTTTAATGAAAAAACAAAACTCTAACAATTGAAACCATTCTATCCTACTTTTAACAAATTGTGAAACAAAGCATGAAAATGAGGAGACGATACAAGCTTCCCCCAAATGGGGGAATAGGGGTGTGGGAGCCGTAATCCCACTTGCTCTTTATTAATTTGTTTACATGCTTTTCTTTGCTGCCTTTTTTGCTTCTTTTCTTATTTCTGGAAGGCCTTTGGAGCAATCTGCAGAAGGGGAAAGAAGAAGAGGGCAATTATGTTTTTTTAGGGTTTGATTCTTCAGAATTTCGCTAGCATTTCCTTTGTACCTGTCACAGAAGTAAAAAATCAGCAAGCATATATTGTTAAAAGATGGTAGGAAAGACAATGCAAAAATAAAAAATTTAAAAAAAAAATTGGAAAAATTTTTATACTTGGAATTTTTTTTGAACATTCACATGCAAAGCATAAATTTTTTCCTAGATCTAAGGAAGGAAACTAGATCTAGCAAAAGCCCTAAAAACAGATCTGAATAATGAATATTGAAACTTGAATCTATTTCATGAACAAATGCAAAAAATTTAAAGAAGGGAAAGGTAGAGGTAGAAGTTTGAAGATGGAGCTTTGGAGTAAGATCTCCTTATGTTTTCTCCTCTTGGACAAAGCCCAACTTTGTAGATCCTGAAAGACAATAGTGTTAGAAAAGTTCTTATGATGATGGAGATGAGATTGATGCAACTGAGCTCGCATCCTTCTCCAAACAGTAAGATCTGCTAAGACAATCAAATTCGAAACCCGGTGAGATCAAACAAAATAACTAGTATGCTATGAATATTAAACCATGATCAATACTTCATATAACTGAATACTTGTACTCATCTAGGTTAAGAAAACTTTGCATAATAATCCAAATTGACAGCTGCAAATAGAAGATCTTATGTTCTAACAATAGACTTCTAAAGCTAGTTATTTGATTCCGCATGAGTAACAAATTTAAAACAAGGAAAGAAATCACCTCATAAGATAGACATCCACCGATGAAGAAACAATCCCATAGACCTCCAAAGTCGAAAAACTTTACTCAAATAAATAATGATTACAATTTTTTGTAGAGTTTCTATGCACAAAAGTCCATGTTGTAGAGCTTAATAGAGCCTCTACTTATACAAAAAGGAAAGAAAATAGGGCTCAAATCCCTAAATATGGACTAAGAGTAACATCGAAGTAATTGAATGAGCTCGGCATGATGATTTGGAGTTGAACTAAGCTGCAACTAAGTGCTGGAGTAATGAGGGGGGGTGAGGTGGCTCATCCTCCCTCGTAATGATCACCCAACCAATAGATAGCCCACACTTCAACCAAAAACGGATTTGACCAAAGGGCAAATTTCTGATTGATAGTTCAACTGGTACACTCCGACACTTGATCTGAAACTGACCGATATTGATTGGAATCATCATAAATGCTCCGTGCCATTTCATTTAGCGTTTTATTTTATTCAATTTGGTTTATTTTGGAGAGTTTTGAATTTTCTCCAAAATAATCATTTTTTATTAAATAATCAATATTTTCTCCAAAACTGACTTTTTTGAAAAAATATGCGTTATGTGGCCGAATGATGATTTGAAAGTTGGATCTGACTGGCTTGCTGATCAAGAATGATTTTTGGCTGAAGGTTAGAGCCTTCAATCACTGAATTCGGGTTCCGGATGACCGACTTATTACAAATTGAATTTTTCCATTTAAATTATGGAAAATTTTAATTAAAAACTTAGGAAACATTAAAAAATTAAAAAATAAAATTTTTGACACGTCTGGTAAAATATTTTCGGAATTTTTTTTGGGGGTCCTAGTGACTTAGGACATGACCATAGTCTATTCTAACAATGTCTAGTAGGTTTATATATACTTAGTTGGGCTCTAATAACCCCCAAGGCCCAAAATTCAAAATCGGGTATTCTAGCTTTGGAGGAAGCGGGAGAAGACCTCGTCAATTATACTCGGCTACAGGCAAAGCATAATTGTCAAGGGCAAAAAACTCCCTGGAATACCTTAGTTGAAATTCTACGTCTTAGGAGACCGAACCACTCAAAACACCCTACTAGCACATTTTATTACAAACCCCACGGGGCCATGGTCAGAATTATTCAAAACAAAAACTGACTAGCCAAAATTGGCTAGGCACGCAGGCGGATCATCGAATATACTGGAAACAAACATTTATCATGTTTGTAAAATGGCAGCTCCTCAGCTAATCCAACTAACTGCAAAATTAGTGGATAACATCTGGCTCCAACTGTGGGACGTGTGCTCGATCTAATCTCTTATGCAAGGAGAGCATACGAGAACACCAGAATCTTTGGTTTCCATATCCTGTAAGAACATCTCAACTTGACAAGAAAAACATTAGTAGCACAAGTTTTATGAAAAATGGCCAATGATCCAAAAGTTGCTTTATTCAAAGAAATGACAAGACTTCATTGAAAAGTTTATTTATTCCTGAGTACATAAAGAAAAATGCTAAGATAAACGCTATCTTTAAGGAGCCTATTTTCCTACTGATATCATTCCAGGAAACTCCTCTAGGTTGTAGCTCGAGGATGCTTGGTAACTTACAATGTTTTTAGGGTTTTCTGATATGGATCAAGTCAGTTGACCTATATAACCTTTCCACTCTCAAGGCATGCATAAAACTCACTCGTTTACAAGGCTTTTAGTTGCAATTGCTCAGAAGTTCGACAATAAGGTGCAGGGATGGAGAACTCACCAGGCTGGCAGACTTACATACAAAACACATGCATATAAATGGCTAAATCTTGATGAGGATGGTATTTATAAATCAAATAGCACTAATAAACCAATAGGATGACAGCTATCAACTTTTTGATCAATCTGAAAATGACCTAAATACACATTCAGGCATAAATACAATAAAGAAAGAGATGATGGCTGAACAGATCACAACAAAAGAGCTTATATCATAAATAAGTAAAATGAGAAGCTTGAAAGCATTATTGGCTCATAAATCCCCAAAGTTGAACCTTTATTATAAAATCAATCATGGGCTTTATAGCCTTCTACAAAAATGACAGATCTTGAAACTTCGATCTGTTTTCACAAAAAATACTCGGAAGTGATAGTTTTTTCAGATTAGGGTTTCAAACCCTTGCTAACTATTTGTCTATCTATTGTGAAGATCTAGTTCACTGAGCGAACTTTTAATAACTGAAGTGGTTGCTGATAATCACCGCTGCTGGTTCATTGTCCATCAACCCACTGATTTCTCCTTGATAATTAGGGTTAAGGACTTTATGGCGTTGTTTTGTCATAATAGATCTAAACAGACCCTTTCTGATACTTCTTCCAGCACCCTTTATATTTAACTTACGTCCCTGAGCTATCTGTGGCCGCTAAAATCCGGTTCTGTCTGTCGAAACTTTGCCTTTGAACCTCGGTCCACTTTTGGTAGATAGCAATTTTCAAAACCCTCTTTTAACGGTCGAACAACAATTTAGGCATTGGCGATCGAAAGTTCTAGGTACTGAGGATTGGATTTTTAGAGCTGAGCGTTGTCGCGGTGTCGACAATTCAAACCGCTAGCCTCGCAATTGGCGATCGGAGGGTCTAGCCACTATTTTATCGGAGTTTTATACCGGAGTGCTGCTGCAATGTCGGCGTCTCACATCACTAATGTCGTGACGGTCTCTACATCGGCGATCGGAAGCTCTTTTCTCTAGCCCATCGGCGCTCCAAGCCTGAATGTATCGGCTCTTTCCATCACTATCTCGTCAGCCATCGGAAGCTGTAATCATTAACGTGTCGAAACTTCTCATCTGAACGCTGCTGCAGTGTTGGAGCTTTAAACCACTAGCTTCGCGATCGAAAATCAGAAGCTCTGTCCTCTATCTCATCGGCGCCTTAAGCCTCAATGCTGCCGCAATGTTGGCGCCTCAAATGACTAACGCCGCGACGGTTTCTTCATTGGCGATCTCCCAAAGCTACAACTTGTGAAATTTTCATAAAAAACAGAGGCTTTCAAACTATCAACGATATTCATATCCCTCATTGCGTGAATTAAATTCTTCATACTATCTAAATAAATTATTTTGGGAGATAACATCTAGCTCCTACTTGGGGATGGGAACCTCCCAGTGAGGTCCCAAGAACCCCAGACCAAAATGCCTTTCCCTAAAAGCAACTAAGTAACTTAACACTATCCTTTATTGTTCCATTGGGCATGCAGTTTATTCTGAAAGAAAAACAACCTACTATCTACTAATTTACAATCATAAGGCCTCAGAGCCTCAAATAAAATAGAGCTTCAAAAACCACCCATTTACTGGGCCATCAAATACCTCTTCACCTTCCAGACTCTGCAATTTGAAGGTGTTATTCTTATGTACCTGGGCTATCACAAAAAGGCCAATCCACAAAGAGTCGAATTTTCCATGTTTCCCCTTGTCCTGTCGGACAGCATCCCACTTGAGGACCCAATCTCCGACCTGGAAGTTGTCTGCCTTTGCTCTTTTGTCAAACATGCCCTTTATTCTCTGTTGATGAGCTTCTGATTTTCCTACAACTTGCTCCCTTATTTGCTGTAATTCTACCAAATCCATCATCCTTCTTACCATATCATTTGGTTCATCCTCCTCTTCCTGAAAGAACTTTGCCATTGAAAGGATGAGCTGGATAGGAAAGATGGCCTAAGTGCCATAAACTAGTTTGAATGGAGAAGTCCCTATGGATCTTTTGTCTGTTACCCTATCAGCCCATAAAGCAAACTTAAGCTTTGAATCCTAGCTTTTCTGATTTGTCTCTAACAGTTTCCTGATGATTTTGACTAAGCTTTTGTTGGATGACTCAGCCAGGCCATTGCCTTGTGGGTAATAGGATGTGGAGTGCACCACTTGAATACCCATTGATTCACACATTTTAACTAATGCCCCAGCCTTAAAAGCTGGTGCATTATCAGTTACTAACCTTATTGGGCAACCAACCTGCTGAATATGTTCTCATATAAAAATCTCATGATGACTTGATGAGTGGCATTTCTGGTGGGTACTGCTTCTATCCATTTGGTAAAGTAGTCAGTGGCTACTAAGATCCATTTATGCTATCCATTGGAAGATGGATTTATGTCACCTATGAAATCTAGACCCCATTGCTGGAAAGGCCCATTCATTGTAATAGGCCTAAGGGGCAAGGATTTGAGCTTCTGTTTCCCTATAAATCTTTGACATTGGTCACAAGCCCTTACAAAAGTGCATACATCAGCAAAGAGGACTGGCCAATAATATCCTGCTCTTAAGATCTTGTGGGCTGTGGTTTTCCATTAGTGGTGACCTCCACATGTATTGGAATGAAAGTGATGCATGACCTGCTTTGATTCCTCTTTATCTAGACACCTTAACAAAATTCCAGACTGATCCCTTCAGTACAACAGTTTGTCAATTATGCAAAACTTAACAGATTTCAACTTGAGAGCTCGTGCTTGGTTAGGAGTGAGATCAGGAAAAATTTCTAATTTTAGCAAAAATTGAATGATACCTGAGTACCACTCACATGAATATATGTTCTCAGCTACTGATGGACTGTTATTCTGATCTTGATTTACTTATGTTTCAGTTGCTACCATAGTCTGCACCTTTGCTGATCTGACACATGTGAAATTTATTCCCGTTAGTTCACAGTTTTCTTTGGTCATGAGTTTGGCCAGACCTAATCCCTTTACCAGCTTGGTGGGTTTCACCTCTACATCAAACTCAATGAGATTGGCAATCCACTTAGCTCTCTTCCCATCAATGTCAGGTTGAGTCAAAACATCTTTCACAGCAGCTGAAGGGACATATGCAATGACCTTTGGATGGAGAATGTAGATTCTGAAAGTCTTCAAAGATTTTATGAGAGCATAAGCTTGCTTCTCAATTGGGTCATACTTCAACTTAACATCTCTCAGGGTTCTGCTGAAAAAAGCAATTGGATGATCAAGACCTTCATCATTCTTTTGTAATAGTATAGCTGCCACTGTGTCATAAGATGCAAAAGAGAAAATGTAAAAACCCTTGGTGTAGTCAAGACTGATCAGGGTTGGGGCCCCCATGATGGCTTTCTTAATGTCTTCAAAAGAATTTCTTGCTTGGTCAGTCCACTTTATTTCTGCATCTTTTTTTAGCATGACTGTTATGTGTTTTACCAGCTCGGAGAAATTAGGAATGAATCTCCTGACAAAGTTTATCTTGCCTAAAAAGGTCTGAATGTCTCTTTTTGACTTTGGTATTGACAGTTGCTAAATTGCTTCCACCCTTACCAGATCGATCTTTACACCTTCAACTGAGACTATGTGGCCTAGGAGCTTTCCTTCATTGAGTGCAAACTGGGACTTCTTGGGGTTCAATGATATTCCATACCTTCTGCACTCTAGAAATACCTTCCTTAAATGCTGCAAATGGTCATGATGGCTGTGAGAGTAAACTGTTAAGTCATCCAAATATATCAGCACAAATTTATCTTTTAGCCCTACAAAAGCTAGGTCCATGGCTCTTTGAAAAGTAGCCCCAGCATTCATTAGCCCAAATGGCATTTTAGCATACATGAAGGTGCCCTAGGGGGTGGTAAAGGCAGTCTTCTCTTGGTCATCAGGGTGCACAACAATTTGGTTGTATCCAGAGAAACCATCAAGGAAGGACATAACTCTAGCCCCCGAGACTTTCTGCAATAGGTGTTCCATCTTGGGCAGTGGATAGTTGTTTTTCTTGGAACACTTGTTCAGGTTTCTAAAATCCACACACAACCTGATTTCTCCATTTTTCTTTCTTACTACTACCAGGTTTGCAATCCACTTGGAATATCTGAGGGGAATTATGATCTTTGCTTTAAGGAGCTTGTGGATCTCTTTTTCAATCACTGGTAATAGGAGAGGGCTGATGGGTCTTAGCTTCTGTTTGAAAGGAATGGCGTCCTTCTCCAAAGGAATCTTGTGCTAGATGATATTGGTGTCATAAGTTTTTAGGTCACTATACTCCTAGGCAAAAACATCAGCAAACTCTTTTATTAAGCTTCAAAATTTAGACTTCTAATCAGCATTCAACCCCGTGGAAAGATTTATCAGTTTATGACGGCTTTGGCTGCCTATGTTTTGCTCTTGGATAGCAGGGTCTAGCTCCTTTTTGGCAGGCTTGAGAGGGATGTCATTGTGATCAAACAGTTCTTCCAGCGGTACTAGACCTCGGGGTATGTAGTTGCTGGGCAATTGGACAATATTTTGCTTAGTCACTTTATCTTTTAACTTGAGCTGTTTGGATTCCTCCATGTTAAGGTTTTCCTGGTCTATGTGTATGTCAGAGAATTCATCTACTAACTAAAGGAATTTACTAAGCTCCTCATCATTTTTAAACACCCTCCAAAATTTTACATTGTCTGGCAGAGAGGGTTTGTACTTGACCTGAACATCATAGCTAAGCTTAGGGGGTAAAGGAGGAACAAATAGACTTGCAGAGACGGCCAGGGAATCAGCGAGGTGATTCAAAGCCCTAGGAATATATGATAGTTCAAAAAACATAAAGGATTCTCTGAGTTTCCATACCTCGTCCCTGTAGGCCTTCAATCTGATATTTTTTGTCTGAAAAGCGTTGTTGACCTGCTGTATGATGAGATCTGCATCTCCAAAAATCTTCACGCACATGATCCCCATCTCCTTGGCAGCTTTAACTCCTAGCAGCAAGGCTTCATATTTTGCTACGTTGTTAGTGGTTTTGAAATCAAGCTTATAAGATAAGTGAATGTTTTCCTTAGATGGGGAGATCAATACTACGCCCGCGCCTGCTGAGCTTTGAGCGCTAGCCCCATCGAAATACATGGTCCAGATCGCTGTTGATACTTCTTCGGGCTGCTGACGGGTGGGCTTAGTGAGCTGAACCGATGTCTGCTGATTATCATCTATTTGCAAAATGCAAGACCCAAAATCAGTGTCCACTGCGTAGATGGGGTGATTTATTGAGTGGCTCTCCTTGCTTATAATGTATGCTAGCTGATTTTCCCTGTACAGCCTCTTAGTCTCCCCTCCAAACATGGGGATGGTGGCATATGTGAGATCCATCTGAAGGGTGCCGCCTAGTCTTTTGCTCCATGATTGAGACAGCAAGAGGCCGAATTTTGGAGGAATATCGACCACTACAATGTCCATCATTACGCTTTTCGAAGGTAGCTGCATTAAGTTTACAGCAAGGTCTTTGATGAGGCCCAAGCACTTGACCTTCCTGGAGTCAAAGGAGAATAAATCATAGTAGGGCTTGGTGATGCTGAGGCCAATCTCATCCATCACAGCCTTTGGCATTAGGTTATGAGAGGCTCCTGAATCCAACAGACAGTTATGGAGGATTTTATCATGGATGTTCAAGGATATATAAAATGGTGGGTAGGAGTCCTTTAGGTCTTCGATCATGGGGCCCAGGGTTACAACAGGCTTGTCATCTTGCAGGTTCACAAAGTCAGTGTCAATGTGCACCTTGGGCTGAAGGGAATTCAGAATGGAGGTTTTGAATGCATCATTCTTCATTAGCTCAATTAAAGGGAAAGGGATTTTCAATTTTTGAATTTCAGACTTGAGGTTGAAGGAATAATGCAGCTTATCTGGAAACCTTACCTCAGGAGCTGTAGGTTTGAGTTGGACTTGATCAGGTGTGGCTGAAGGTGCCGGTTTATGCAATGCTTTGGATGGGACAACCTCTTTCTTTGGTAAAACAACAACTTTTCTAGCTGGTGCAGCAGGCTGCTTGACAGGTACAACATTCTTCTTGAGGGGAGCAACCAGCCTAGACCTCAGTTTGTAACTTCCTTGACCATCAGCCTGATAGACAGCCTTTTCAGTGATCTGCTCATCAATCAGGGCTTCCTCATATTCTGCCTGTGTCAAAAAAGAATAGTCCACCTCATCTTCCATGCAGTGGATATTGTCTTCAGCTTCTCCTTCTTCTTCAATGAATTCTGGCTCTTCTTCTAATACAACATTTTGAAATGGAGCTCTTATCCTCTGATCTTCCCTTTGATTTCTCTCCCTTCTGAGAATCTGAACTGGGGGGTTTCCTCTTCTATAAGGAACAAAATTTGGGTTTCGAGGAACAAAGTCACTTGGCCCTTTACCCCTCGTAGGTAGATGTCCTTGGTCCTTCATTTTAGACATTTTAGCAGTCAGGTTATCTAACAGTTTGGTCATTTTGTTAATCTTGTTCTCTGATGCCGAAGCCCCACTATAGTCAGTTGGCTGCTTTTTCCTGTCTATCTTCCCTTTTACCTTCTGAGATGCCAGACTGTTTGACTCTACTTCTAGGGCAGCATCCTGCATGAGTGATAAGGAAGCAGACCTCCTTTCTCTGAGAAGTAAGCAGAAGTCAGAGTCAAAGGCATTTGCATAAGTTATCCTAGCTGAGGTATCAGTGGGCTTAATTTCGGTAGGGATCTTGTTGTACATATTGTTGAATCTCTTGGTAAAGTTGGAGACAGACTCCCCATTTTCTCTTTTCAGGTTGCTGAATTCTGTGATATAATAGAGGTGGTCCCTCCTTTCTCCCCAATGCTTTAGGAAAATGTCATCTAGGGCCTCTATGCCTGCCACTGATCCGGCAGGCAGTTCCTTAAACCATTTCCTAGCCTGGCCATCTAGGCTTTGCACAAAAACCCTAGTCCATACATCTTCTTGTTCTATGTCAATATTTTCAGCATAGCTGTAAAAAGCCTCTAGATGTTCTTCAGCAGTGAAATCCCCTTCCCCTGTAAACTTAGGCATATACTTGAGATAATCCCCAGTAGGCATGGCTGCGAGAGGATTTGGCAGAATTAAGGGCGCATACCTAGCTAACAGGATCCTTTCCATCTTGGTCAATTGAGGGGCAGCCATATTGGAAATGGGTATGGGCAGGGTTGTGGAAGGCAGCACTGATGAAGATACTTGTTGAGAAGGCGGTGGTATACTTATCCCAGTGAACGTAGCCTTCTACCAAAATGACAGATCTTGAAACTTCGATCTGTTTTCACAAAAAATACTCGGAAGTGATAGTTTTTTGAGATTAGGGTTTCAAACCCTTGCTAACTATTTGTCTATCTATTGTGAAGATCTAGTTCATTGAGCGAACTTTTAATAACTGAAGTGGTTGCTGATAATCACCGTTGCTGGTTCATTGTCCGTTAACCCACTGATTTCTCTTTGATAATATGGGCTGACGACTTTATGGCGCTATTTTGTCATAATAGATCTAAACAGACCCTTTCTGATACTTCTGCCAGCACCCTTCATATTTAACTTGCGTCCTTGAGCTATCCGTGGCCGCCAAAATCCGGTTCTATCTGTCGAAACTTTGCCTTTGAACCTCGGTCCGCTTTTGGTAGATAGCAATTTTCAAAACCCTCTTTTAACGGTCGAACAACAATTTAGGCATCGGCGATCGGAAGTTCTAGGTACTGAGGATCCGATTTTTAGAGCTAAGCGTTGCCGCGGTGTCGACAATTCAAACCGCTAGCCTCGTGATCGGCGATCAGAGGCTCTAGCCACTATTTCATCGGAGTTTTATATTGGGGTGCTGCTGCAGTGTCGACGTCTCACATCACTAACGTCGCGACGGTCTCTACATCGGCGATCAAAATCTCTTTTCTCTAGCCCATCGGCGCTCCAAGCCTGAACGTATTGACGCTTTCCATCACTAGCTCATCGACGATCGGAAGCTGTAATCATTAACATGTAGGAACTTCTCGTCTAAACGCTGCCGCAGTGTCGGAGCTTTAAACCACTAGCTTCACGATCGGAAATCAGAAGCTCTGTCCTCTATCTCATCGACGCCTTAAGCCTCAATGCTGCCGCAGTGTCGACGCCTCAAATGACTAATGTCGCGACAGTTTCTTCATCGGTGATCGAAAGCTCTATCCTTTATCTCATCGGCGCCTTAAGCCTCAATGCTGCCGTAATGTCGGCGCCTCAAATGACCAACGTCGCGACGGTTTCTTCATCGGCGATCGAAAGCTCTATCTTCTAGCCCGTCGGCGCCTTAGACCGGAACACTGCCGTTGTTTCAGAGGTGAAACGAACTAATTTTATCGCTGTCGGAAGTCGTTTGACGAAGGAATCGGGACATTAGTCCTCTATGCCGCCGATGGACAGTCTTGTTATTCGTCGATGCACGTTATCTCTTTTGTTTTACTTTTTCAAAACTTTATATTTTTTAACTGTAGGCGATTTTGCTTTATCGCTATCGGAGGTCAGTAGAAGTTTGAATCGGAGCTTTAGTTCTCTATGCCGCCGCAGTGTCGGAGCTTTAAACCACTAGCTTCACGATTGGAAATCGGAAGCTCTAGCCACTAACCATCGAAACTTTAAATCTGAGCGCTGCCGCAGTGTCGGCGGTTCAAATCACTAATTTCTAAGCATCGGCGATCGGAAAGACTAACCACTAATCTGTCGGCGATCGGACACTCTAGCCACTAAACTCTTCGTCGGCGATCGGAACTCCAAACCACTAACCATCGGAACTTTGAATCACTAGATTCCCCGCAGTGGACTAAAACTCAGAAACGTCGGCGATCGGAACTCCAAACCACTAACCAGCGGAACTTCAATTCACTAGATTCTCCACAGTGGACTAAAACTCCGAAACGTCGGCGTAATAGAGGACTACACCTCTGATCACTGTTTAAAAATGTTCTGATGGCAGTAAAAAAGTTTAGCAATACGCCTAACCGCCGAAGGGGTTTTCCACCTGTTATTTATCTTCCAACTTTCGGTGGCCAATGAGATGTTCTGATCCTCGCCCAAGCCACCGAAAGCTACAACTTGTGAAATTTTCAATAAAAACAGAGGCTTTCAAACTGTTAGTGATATTCATATCCCTCATTGCGTGAATTAAATTCTTCATACTATCGAAATAAATTATTTTGGGAGATAACACCTACTCTAAGCATGATACAAAAAAGGTTAGGTGTAATCATAAATCCAGTGTAGCCACCTAAGCATTTTATTAATATAAAAAGGTTTTGCCTTGTCTTTGGTTACCGGCCAAAGTAAGGACACAATTTCCAGAAAATGCAAACCTGCGTGATGATCCAGAATGGGAGGGCTAGATGGGGAATCATAGGCATAAATAATGTCGTCAAACTTCTTCCCAAACCGGTAGATGCTCGTGCAGGCTGCTTCTGTCCATGACTGGATAGCGTTGATATACAAATCGGGATAATGTGGCAGGTCGAGTACTCCATCATGCTGATCATCAAGGCTTATCAAATAATAACTCGTTGTATAAGCCCCAAGCTGCTCCAAAACATAAGGAACATCTATATGTGAAGACGATGGCTGAGAAAAAACTTCAACTAGTTGCATCCCATCTGATTCATCACTGCACTGCTTTCTCAAATCCTTATTACCGATACTCAGATACAATTCTGACTGATCATATGAAAACTCTGACTGCTCTTCCTTACAACTTTCATATGTCTCAGAATAACAACTCCCCTTGCTGGACATATCATAGATGAGGTTCTCAAAAATATTTTCAAAGGTATCATAGGTTGGATTTTCAATAAAAGTCCAATAGTCATCATCGCCATCTATGTTAGATATGAGAGATGCCTCATCACTGGTATCAAGTCCCTCGCTACACTCCTCATTCTGCTTAAAACAATCTTCTTCAAAAAGCTGGGTTTCAAAGACATCACAGGGGACCCAACTTTCCAAATATTTGTCATCAGGTGGAAAGCAGGGAGGATTCCCATCACACAATACTTCTAAGATTGGATTTTCAATTAAAGTCTCGTAGTTATCATCCATATTAGATGTAAGGGATTCCTCCTCACTTGTATCACATCGTTGGCTATATCCCTCCTCATGGTCATAGTCATCTTCTTCAGAAAAAAGGTCACAAGGTAGTAAACCTTCCAAACTATCATCATTATGTTCATTTGTAGGATTAGTACCAAAGTTTTTAGTGAGGTTATGCAACTGTTGACTATAATCTTCGACTTGACCCCAGCTTTCTGTGGTGTCAGGATGGAACTGTCCAACTGTGTTAATGTACTCTGGCTTTCTTGAATATTGTTTTTCCTTTCTCCAACTTTCTCCGGAAAGATTATGTATGTCACCTACATAGTTTATATACCTAGGCTCGCTTGATGATGCTTTAGGGCCATAACCCTCTGGAAAACCATGCTCCTAAACATAGCATGCATAATAGCAAGAAGATTCTTCATGAAGATCTTCACATGCCCTACAAAATGGCGTGTAAGTTTTAGCCATGTCAGCAGACTCTAGCTGATGAGGAGGCCTCTGTTCATGGTTGGGTGCCTTTCTTTGCCAATTTACTTTTGGAGGAAATGTTCTTGGGATAGGTTGTGATTGTGCTCTTTCCATACTAATGACCGTGTTCTGCATCTCTTTCATTTGAGGTAGATGTTTATCTTCCATTCTTCCAAGTCTTTCCTTTATTTCCATCATTTGTTTTCTATAGGAATCGTCTTCTTCATGCTCATTTGACTTTAACAGAGTCGAGGACTTTGAATAACCAGGAAGGTTGGATTCACGTGAAGACTGCATATTTCTGTTTATTTTGATTGCCATTTCTTGTGCGTTTAGAAGAGTAGGGGGTTCTTTATCCCTGATCTGATATTGCATCTTCCCACTTAGTGCTACAATGTAATAAAGCAAGATAGATGGTGCAGGTGGTTTGTAAATGGAAGGAATGTCATTGGATAGTTCTGTGAATCTTTGGTTGAACTCATCCATAGTCTCATTCTCCTTCTTCTTTATGTTTGTTAAAGAAGCTAGTTGATGTCTTAGTTCCTTTTTCTTTATGTTTGTTAAAGAAGCTAGTTGATGCCTTGGTTCCTTCTTTTCACCAAACCTATTAGTGAAGGTAGTCTTGAAAGCTTCAAGTGTAGCAAAAGAGTTGTCTAGTAAATTGTTATACCAGTCGCCGGCTTTTCCATCCAAAGATAGAGCAAATAACTTCATGTAGACATCATCATGTTGGCTTACAAGATCACTGGCATAGGCATTGATGCATCTAGAAAAGTTCCTGAGGTGCATGGTGGAAGTTGTGGCATCAGTGCCGGTGTACATTGGGAGTTTCTCGACAGCTTTGTCTGGAAGATGATGGGGTTGACCTGCTATCTGAGAAAAGTTGAGTTGAATAAAATACTCACCCATTATATCGGAAACACTAGTGTTAATGTTTTCTTGAGAATTAGTTTCTAGAAATAAACTATAGATGTCCGACAAAGCCTGAGATCCAATATCTTCAAGGATCCTACAAGAAACAAGTTTATTTAGCCTCCTCCTATAAACCTTTTCCGGCTCTGGGATAAAACTAAGTAAACCTTTAGAGTTTCTTCTGGTTGAATACCTTAGTCAAATTAAAGACAGTGGAGTCGTCGATGGATTTCAAGTATAAGATCAACGAGGTGATTAAACTAAAAATCTATCAAAAATGTAAAAAATAGAAAAAACTAAGGTCGTCCAGGAACAAAAAAATTTGTTCCCGGTAACGACGCCAAAAAATGTTGTCCGCCAATTGCACACCAGCAGTAGAACCTTTCCGAAAGCTGTCTCCTCACTTAGGAAAGTGGGAGAGGTGTGACCTTGGGGGCAAGCACAGAGCTAGGTACTGTCAACTACTCCTAGCTCCTCCATTTAGGCCAACTCCTAACGAAGCCAAGGGGGGTAGTCCCTAACAAAGCTTTTTCTATGGCTCAATGTTGTTAAAGTGTTTTTAATTGGTTACGGATGCGGATGGGTGTTGTTTAGGAGTTATTGCGATTAAATGTGTTTGTTTATTATGAATTCGACACATAAGACAAAGCAATCCACATTGCTATCAAGAGAATTAAAAGATAAACAATAATTCAAGACTTTATAAAGATGCATTCACAGATAGAATTTTAAATACATCAAAGACAAGTGATCTAGATATAACAATTATGCATAGATTAAAAGATCAGTGCCTTTATGGAGTCAACACTCTGCAATGCCTTGAGAAATTAACAGCAAGTCTTGAAATAAAGCTAGTGAATATTACATTGTGCCAGTGCTCTTGGTATGTTTTAAGTATTTTAGGTGATCTTGCTTATGGTGTCAACGAAGGTTTGTCAAGAGCCGGGAGAATGTTCCAAGTTTAATCTATTGAAGACATGACGGCCCGCCCAGTATCCCAGGCTGGTATCGCGAAGATTGACCAGCTAGCTGAGAAGCTTAGACAGCGGGGAGTTCCGGTGCCTCTACTAAGAAGAACTTAGGAAATTCTCTACAACGTTGGTGCGTTGGTTATGGGGTTTAAATTTTATTATGTTTCTCTTGCAAGATTAAATATTCAATGCCGTTTCTAGGTACTCCGATTTTGAAGTCAGTCAGAGCATACTCCGGCAAGGAGACAGCGAAGTTAATTAATTATGGGGGAATGAGTTGCAAATTTTATGAAGTTGATTAATTAAAACTCTCCGACAGAGAGCGCTCTTGACCTTGTCTTATGACAAAGGTTCAAGAGACTTAGCTAATCTAAATGCCTAACGCAAGGATATGCAAGTGTAACTACGCTCTTCAATAGAGAGTGCTCTTGACTTGGGTTATGACAAGTTCAAAAGACTTAACTAATTAATTGATTGTACTTAAAAGAAAAATAAAGATCTAAACTACCCAAGAGTCTCTTTCAGGTTTTTTAGGCCCTAATCGGGAAAGCATGGGGGTAAGTAACAAATCAAAAGAAAGCAAAAAGCAACTCTCCGATAGAGAGCACTCTTGATCCACCTTATGGTGAGATTCAAAAGATTTTGGTAATTTTTAGGGTTTTGCAATATTATATCAAAAAAGGTAAACATAATTAAAACTAGCTAAGTGAATAAATAAGGAAACTTTTTACTCTTTTCTATTTTATGCATGATGAACCTTTCAGAAATAAACTATCTAACTTTAATGAAAAAACAAAACTCTAACAATTGAAACTATTCTATCCTACTTTTATCAAATTGTAAAACAAAGCATGAAAATGAGGAGACGATACAAGCTTCCCCCAAATGGGGGAAGAGGGATGTGGGAGCCGTAATCCCACTTGCTCTTTATTAATTTGTTTACAATTTCCTTTGCTGCCTTTTTTGCTTCTTTTCTTATTCCTGGAAGGCCTTTGGAGCATTCTGCAGAAGGGGAAAGAAGAAGAGGGAAATTATGGTTTTTTAGGGCTTGATTCTTCAGAATTTCGCCAGCATTTTCGCTGTACCTGTTACAGAAGTAAAAAATCAGCAAGCATATATTGTTAAAAGATGGTAGGAAAGACAATGCAAAAATAAAAAATTTTAAAAAAAGTTTGAAAATTTTTTTATACTTAGAAATTTTTTTGAACATTCACATGCAAAGCATAATTTTTTTCCTAGATCTAATGAAGGAAACTAGATCTAGCAAAAGCCCTAAAAATAGATCTGAATAATGAATTGAAACTTGGATCTATTTCATGAGCAAATGCAAAAAATTTAAAGAAGGGAAAGGTAGAGGTAGAAGTTTGAAGATGGAGCTTTGGAGTAAGATCTCCTTATGTTTTCTCCTCTTGGACAAAGCCTAACATTGTAGATCCTGAAAGACAACAGTGTTAGAAAAATTCTTATGATGATGGAGATGAGATTGATGCAACTAAGCTCGCACCCTTCTCCAAACAGCAAGATCTGCTAAGACAATCAAACTCGAAACCTGGTGAGATCAAACAAAATAACTAGTATGCTATGAATATTAAACCATGATCAATACTTCATATAACTGAATACTTGTACTCATCTAGGTTAAGATAAACTTTGCATAATAATCCAAATTGACAGCTGCAAATGGAAGATCTTATGTTCTAACAATAGACTTCTAAAGCTAGTTATTTGATTCACCATATGAGTAACAAATTTAAAACAAGGAAATAAATCACCTCATAAGATAGACATCCACCAATGAAGAAACAATCCCATAGACCTCCAAAGTCGAAAAGCTTTATTCAAATAAATAATGATTACAATTTTTTTATAGAGTTTCTATGCACAAAAGTCCATGTTGTAGAGCTCAAAAGAGCCTCTACTTATACAAAAAGGAAAGAAAATAGGGCTCAAATCCCTAAATCCAGACTAAGAGTAACACCAAAGTAATTGAATGAGCTCGGCATGATGATTTGGAGTTGAACTGAGTTGGAACTGAGTGCTGGAGTAATGAGGGGGGGGTGAGGTGGCTCATCCTCCCTCGTAATGATCACCCAACCAATAGATAACCCACACTTCAACCAAAAACAGATTTGACCAAAGAGGGCAAATTTCTGATTGATAGTTCAACTGTTAAACTCCGATACTTGATCTGAAACTGACTGATATTGATTGGAATCATCATAAATGCTCCGTGCCATTTCATTTAGCCTTTTATTTTATTCAATTTGGTTTATTTTGGAGAGTTTTGGATTTTCTCCAAAATAATAATTTTTTAATAAATAATCAATATTTTCCCCAAAACTGACCGTTTTGAGAAAATATGCGATATGTGGCCGAATGATGATCTAAAAGTTGGATCTGATTGGCTGGCTGATCAAGAATGATTTTTGGCTTAAGGTTAGAGCCTTAGATCACCGATTCGGGTTCCGGATGACCGACTTATTACAAATTTTTTTCATTTAAATTATGGAAAAATTTAATTAAAAACTTAGGAAAAATTAAAAAATTAAAATTTTGACGCGTCCGGTAAAAAAATTTCGGAATTCCTTCTGAGGGTCCTAGTGACTTAGGACATGACCATAGTCTATTCTAACAATGTCTAGTAAGTTCATATATACTTAGTTGGGCTCTAATAACCCCCCAAAGCCCAAAATTCAAAATCGGGCATTCCAGCTTTGGAGGAAGTGGGAGAAAACCTCGTCAATTATACTCGGCTATAGGCAAAGCATAATTGTCAAGGGAAAAAAACTCCATGGAATACCTTAGTTGAAATTCTACGTCTTAGGAGACCGAACCACTCAAAACACCCTACTAGCACATTTCATTACAAACCCCGCGGGGCCGTGGTCATAATTATTCAAAACAAAAACTGACTAGCCAAAATTGGCTAAGCACAAAGGCGGATCATCTGATACACTGGAAACAAACATTTATCATGTTTGTAAAATGGCGGCTCCTCAGCTAATCCAACTAAGTGCAAAATTAGTGGATAACAAAACCCACTACTCTTCTTCAAGCTTAGGAATTAGCAATAAAGATTAGATAGAAACATGCAGTCTTGAGGAGAGTCTAACCTTCCTAGTTTTTCAAGGTCCTCAATTCCTTTGAAATAAACTGAGCATAATGAAGAGGATCCTTATAAAAAACAACTGATGGAAATTAAGGAGAGACTTGAAAAAATGGAAGACAAACATCTAGCCCAAATTGAGAGAATGGAAGATAAACATTTGGCCCAAATGAAAGAATTACATAACAAAGTTATCAATATGGAAAGAGCACAATCGCAACCTGTCCCTAGAAATTTCCCTCCAAAAGTGAATTGGCAAAGAAAAGCACCCAACCATGATCAGAGGCCTCCTCATCAACTAGAGTCGGCTAACATGGTTGAAACTTATACGCCTTTCTGTAGAGCATGTGAAGACTTTCATGAGGAATCTACTTGCCATTATGCATGCTATGTTCAAGAGCATGGTTTTCCAGAAGGTTGTGGTCCCAGAGTGTCATCAAGCGAGCTTGAATATATAAACAATGCTAGGGATATGCATAATATTTCCAGAGAAAGTTAGAGAGAGGTGAAACAACATAGTAAAAAAATTGTTAATTTGACTAATTGTTTCGGTGAAAAACCTTCAAAAAACATGTTAACAACATGCAAAAGTTCAAGGGTGTTACCCACCAGAGGAAAGCAAATAAGGGACCTTCCACATAGAATACTCCCAAGGTAACAATTCCAAATGATGCTAATAAGTCAACTGATTTAGGCTTTGATTTGGGTAATTGGTTGGTTAATGCTAAAATTCCAGTGCTTGTTTTAGAATTATGTAAAATACCTGGACAAAAAGAAAAACTTCTGAAAATATTAGATTCCCCAACTGATTCTAGTCCTTCAACACCTTTAGAGCCTCTCTCAAACCCTCCAAAACCTTCCACCCCTAAGAAGGTCACTTTCTCTGACACTGTGGAACGAACCTTAAACAATGTTTTTGTCGATCCTCCTATAGTTCTACATACTATGGACCCAAGAAAAGAAGATCACCCCCCTTTCTATGTATCATTGATGATATGTGATCTTCTTCTACATAATTGTATGTTAGATTCAGGATCTAGTTCCAGCATCATGACCAAAAAGGTCATGCAACAGCTCAACTTAAAAACTACAAGACGGTACTAGAATGTATGTGTCATGGATTCTAGACCAGTTGAGG
This sequence comes from Pseudotsuga menziesii, assembly GCA_001517045.1. NCBI lineage: Eukaryota > Viridiplantae > Streptophyta > Pinopsida > Pinales > Pinaceae > Pseudotsuga > Pseudotsuga menziesii. Next base: position 9,620 of record LPNX010579315.1, on the reverse strand, counting down.
TTGAAGGAATGATTGAAATCATTTGGTTAGGCTGGCTAAGTATCCGGACATCCATATTAACATGGACATCCTTGTTATCGATGTACTGGATAAGTGGGGGATGTTGCTTTCTAGGAAGTGGGGTGCCACTTTAGGAGGATCGATCCAAATGGATTGGACTTATGCCACTGTGCCAACATTTGAGTTTTCACTTGTTAAATTGTATTCCGAGAAATAAAAAAGTTACCATGTTGAAAATCCTCAAAATCCATTAAACCAATGTGTGTAGAACTCTGATGAGCATGGGATCTATCAGGTTAACTCCACCTTTTTGGCTCCTATTCAATAAAAGATTAAGAATGAAAAAGTTGATGAGTTATGGAGGATGAACTTTGATGGTGCATACTCTAGAGCTGGAAAAGGGGCTAGGGTTGTAATAACTTCACCTAAGGGTAGGATTTTCAACTTTGCATTCAGGTTAGAGTTTGAGGCTACCAACAACGTAACAAAATATGAAGCACTTCTACTGGGTATTGAATTAGCCAAGGACATGGGTATAAAATTGTTAAGCATCAAGGGCCAATTTGCATGCAAGTGTCAAAGACTAAAGAAGTATAGAAACGCAATTTGGGACACCATGGAATGCTTTGATACCTTAAACATAGAAGCAATCCCTAGAGATTAGAATAGTGCAGCCGACAAGTCAGCAGTTTCAACATCAACACTTCAACCATTGGAAGAAATGTTAAGAGGTGACTCTCCACTCGAGATAAAATTTAGACCATATGTACCTGATAATGTTGAACATTGGCAAGTATTTAACGATGATGAACAAATCTTGAATTTTATTGACAGTATAGATGAGTTCTCGAATTTCAAAGCCAATGAGCAGGAGCAGGGTAAAGAGTATCAGGAAGAAGGAAACCAGTTTGACAATCCTGTGCCGCGTGGCTTCATAGCCTTAGAAAACATCTTTGATAGACAGGATAGGAGGAAGAACAACATTGACTAGATGAAACCAGGATACTACATTGAAGTAAACATTGGGTCAGAAAACGAACCTAAAATGATAAAAATAGGAAAATGAACCTCAGAAAAGGAAAGGAATGGCTTAATCAATCTTGTGAAAGAATACAGGGATGTGTTTGCTTTTACTTATGATGAATCAAAAGCATATCAGGAGAATGTTTTCCAGCATACCATCCCTCTCAAGCCTGAATGTCAAAAAGCCAAACCTTTCCGTAAAAAACTTAGGCAAATAAATCCTATGTTGGCCCTAATTGTGAAGAAGGAGTTAGAGAAAATGTTAGCAGTAGGAATCATAGCTCCTACCAGACATTCAATGTGGTGTTCCAACTTAGTTGTGGTTAGAAAGAAGAATGGGAGTTTAAGGATATGCATAGATTTCAAAAACCTAAACATTGCTTGTCAGAAAGACAACTATCCTCTTCCCAACATGGAGACCCTCCTCCAACGGGTCACTGGATCTAGTATGATGTCCATGATTGATGGATTTTCAAGATACAACTAGGTTGTTATCCAGGAAGAAGACAGACATAAAACCACATTCACAACCCCTTGCGGTACTTTTGAATACTTGAGGAGGCCTTTTGGCCTTCTTAATGCTGGGGCCACCTTCCAAAGGGCTATGGACTATGCCTTCAAAGAGCTAATTGGTAAAATCATAGAAATTTATCAAGATGACTTAACTGTTTTTTCAAAAGAAAGATCCAGCCATGTCAGTCACCTTAAGCAGGTTTTTGAACAAGAGAGGAAATATGGTATTTCCTTAAATCCGGCGAAGTCTGTCCTTGGCATTGATGAAGAGAAGCTCCTTGGACATGTTACCAACTTTTTGTACCATAGTAGGGTTATCTGAGGAGCCGCTGGTTGATAGACATGTTCAATGTCTGATTCCAGTGTATCAGTTGATCCGTCTTTATGTCTAGCAAATATTGGCTAGTCAGTTTTTCATTTGAATAATTTTGACCATGGCCCCACGGGGTTTGTAATAAAATGTGCTAGTAGGGTATTTTGAGTGGTTTGGTCTCCTAAGACGTAGAATCTCAACTAAGGTATTTCAGAGAGTTTTTGTCCTTGACAATTATGCTTTGCCTATAGCAGAGTATAATTGACGAGGTTTTCTCCCGCTTCCTCCAAAGCTGGAATGCCCGATTTTGAATTATGGGCCTTGGGGGGTTATTAGAGCCCAACTGAGTGTTATAAACCTACTAGGCATTGTAAGAGTAGAGCATGGTCTTGTCCTAAGTCAATAGGACGTTTAAATTTTTTTTGAATTTTTTTTTTCAAACGGGTTAAAATTTTTTTTTTTAAATTTTTTTAATTAATTTTTCCATAAATTAAATGGAAAAATCCCGTTTGTAATAAGTCCATCATCCGGACCCCGAATTCAGTGATTGAAGGCTCTAACCTTAAGCTAAAAATAATTCTTGATCAGCCAGCCAGTCATATCCAACTTTCAGATCATCAATCAGACACATAATGCACATTTTCTCAAAAAAGTCATTTTTTGGGGAAAAAATGGAGTTTTTATTAAAAAATGATTATTTTGGAGAGAATTAAGACTCTCCAATTTAATCCAAATTCAGCGAAATAAAAGGCTAAATGACATCTCATTGGGCATTTATGATGATTGGAGTTATCATAACTCAGCTTCAGTCAGCATTCAGTGAGCAATAAAGTTATATTCAGTTAACAAGTTTGTCATCTCCAGCTAAACTCCTGAATTTGATGAGATAGAGAGCACTCATCGGTTTGATGATTTGATCGAGGTAAAGACTAAAGATTACACTGGCAATGGCTTCTCCAGACCTAGCAGCAGCACTCCTTACCTAGCCCACGCCTCTCATCAGATGGTTCACGCCCTTCTTCATCTTCACACCCCTCTTCCTCATGAGGGCGTCATCCACACGTGTGGCTTGTTTCCAGTATTGAGGGTTGGAATGGGGGCGCCTTGCCTAGGTGGAGGCCTCCTCTCATTTTCAACTCATCTTCTTTAGGTTTGCGCTCTCAATGGTGGCCAGTCTGGTTAGGTCTGGTTTTCTGGTTTTAGGGTTTTGTGTTCTTCATTCATTGTATAAATAGAGGCTTCTTTAGCTCTATTCGGGTGGATCTCTTGATTGTAAACTTACTCTATAAGATTTTGTAATGGCTTATGCTCATCTTCTGGAATAAAATCAAGACTTTGGAGGTCCATGCAGCAGTACTTGTGGTGAATGAATTTGTGAGGTGATTTCTGTCCATCTATTTTATTTGCAATACTCATATATGATATAATCAATTAGTTTTAGAAGTCTACTGTTTAGAACGTAAAATCTTCCATTTACAGTTGTTAAGTTGGTTGATTGTGCTATTTTATAAAAGATTTCATGAGCAAGACATATTCAGTTATATTAATGTTGATGAGTCTTTATATTTATTAGCATGCTAGTTGATTGATCTCACTGGGTTTTGTGAAGTGTTTTGATCTTGGACAGGATCTACTATCTTGGAGAAGGGTGTGAGCTCGGTTGCATCTAGCTCATCTTCAAGACCACAAGTTTTTCTTTTAACATTGGCTTCTTTGCAGGATCTACAATAACTTGGATTCTTCCAAGAGGAAGGCTTTAAAGAGTCTTGTTTACTTCAAGTTTTTTTCATAAAATTTTCATAAGTTAATGTTCTTTGGTTACCGGTCACTTAGAAAGCCCTAGTTCACTTTTTTCAACCTTTAGGCTTCCTCCCCATTGCTTTGTTTGGCTTGTCTTTACTTCTTCTTCTTTGCTGCCCTCTTTTCACTTTAGTTTGCAGCCCCTTTTCTTCATTTTGGTCAACCTTCTTTTGCCCTAGTTTTGGCCCCTTTTTGTCCTAGTTTTTGGCCCTATTTTTCTCCTTTTTGGACAGCCCTCTTTTGATTGTTCACTACCCTCTTTTTTACTGTTTTGCAGCCTTCTTTTTGCTTTTGGACAGCCCCCTTTCTCACCTTTAGGACAGCCCTCTTTCCCATCTTTTCTCTCCCATTTTCTTTGGTTTTTTCCTCTCTCTTTCCTCTTTTTTCATTGTTGGTTTTTGTCCTATTTTTCGAGAATTTAGTTTGTAGTTTGTCTTTAAAGTCTTAACTAATGCATAACGTTTAAACTGTTTTAAGCTCTTATTTGCAGGAGGAATCAAGAAAAGCCCAAGGGCTAGAAGCACGCAAAAGAGAAAGCAAGAAGTGCAAAAAGAACAAAAAGACAATTTCCCTTCTTCTTCCATCCCTTTCTTTCCCTGTTCTTCCAAGAAAAGGCAAAGAACAAGTCATCATAAAATTGTAAATTAATAAAAAGTGAGTGGGATTACGGCTCCCACACCCTTCTTCCCCCATTTGGGGGAAGCCTGTATCGTCTCTCTTTCATCCTTTCCATTTTTATTGCTAATGGTAGAATAGTGTAGTATAATCATCTAATCTTAGTCGAAGTAGTGCATATTTGATTAGTTTGTTGTTCATAAAAAGTGAGTTAAAAAGTTTTATTTGATCATTCCAATCGAATGTGGCATCATTTCTCTTAGAATACTAATTGTTAGATTAGCCAGTTTTGATTCATTAATCAAGTTGATTGCTTCATATCTTAAGTTTGTATCTCTCAATAAGTAAATCAACTTTTTTAAAGTAAAAATCTCTTGAATCTCACCATAAGGTGGATCAAGAGTGCTCTCTGTCGAAGAGTTTAATATACGGTCTTCACTTTATTTTCGTGCATCATATTGTTAATCAAGTTAATCAAAAAGTAAGACTCTTGAACTTGCAGAAACACAAGTCAAGAGCACTCTCTATCGGAGAGCATCATTAGTCTTGCATAATCCTTGCATTAGGCATCTAGATTAGATAAGACTCTTGAACCTTTGTCATAAGACAAGGTCAAGGGCGCTCTCTGTCGGAGAGTTCAATTAATTGACTTAATAAAATCCTTCAACTTACACTCCCTCTAATTAATTTACTTTGTTGATCTCCTTCACCTAGTATGCTCTGCCGACTTTCGAGTTGGGCTCGTACTCAGAATGGTGAATGGACTTGCTAAGACCGCAATAACAACATAATTAAAACTTTTACCCCACAACCAACGCACCGTCGTTGTCTCGATAAAATACTCAGGTAGTGGGAAAATTCCAAGTGTGGGTGCCGGGCAGCCCAATCTAGACACAGTTGGTTAAATTATTGAACACCTAGCTGTGATTCCAGACAGGTCCGTCATGTCTTCGAACGGAGCTACTGAAGGTATTTCCGGTTAGGATTTCCAGACACCTTAAGCAAGATCACCATTAAAATCCTTAAAACTTACCAAGAACACTCGCACAATCTAACATTGATTAGTTTAAATTGCAGACTTGTGTTTATTTCTTTAGTGCATTTCAGTTTCATCGACTCCATAAGGCATTGGTCGTTGTTTTGTTTTGCATAATTATATGATCAATTGTCTATGGCTTAATATAATCGTTGTCACTGAATGCATAATTGATGTCTAGAATCTAATTAAATCTTTTAATCTCTCATTTGCAACGTTGATTGCCTTTTTGTCTTGTGTCACATTCATAATACAGTAAAACACCTTCTAATCATAATAACTCCTAAAAAACACCTATCCGCATCGACAACCTTCAAAAAACACTTTAACAACTTAAGAGCCTTAGAAAACTCTTTTGTAGGGACTACCCCCCTTGGCTTCGTTAGGAGTTAGCCTAAACAGAGGAGGTAGGAGTAGGTGATAGTACCTAGCTCTGTGCTTGCCCCCAAGGTCACACCTCTCCCACTTTCTCAAGTGAGGAGACAACTTTCATTAGATTTCTGCTACTGGTGTGCAATCGGCGGACAACATGACACATTATCTCCAAGGATGGCGTCAAGATTGACCCTGAAAGAATAGAAGCCATCCAGAAAATACCTCTCCCTAGGAATGTAAAGGCCCTCTAGTCGTTCAACGGACATATCAACTTTATGAGGAGGTTCATTTCAAACTTGATCGAACTCATGAAACCCATGTAAGCTCTACTTGAGAAAGATACTAAGTTTGTGTGGACTAATGAGGGAAGGAGGCTTTTGCTACCATAAAAGATGCTATCACCAGGTCTCATGTTTTAGTCAACCCGGATTATTCTAAAGACTTTATGGTTTTTTCCTTTGCATCAGAGGATACAATTGCCGATGGTTTGCTCCGGAAGAACTTCGAAGGGTTCAAGCAGCCTATTGCGTTCATGAGTAGAGATTTACAGAATTCAGAATTGAAGTATACTATCATGGAAAAGCAGGCCTATGCCTTGGTTAAATCTCTAAAACATTTTAGGACTTACATTGGCTATTCAAAGGTCATAGTGTATGACCCCCATGCTGCAGTAAAGGACATCTTGTCTCAACAGGATTGCTTAGGAATAAGGGGCACATGGGTATCTAAGATTCAGGAGTATGACTTCGGGATTAAACCAACCAAGTTAACCAAAGGACAAGGATTGGCTAAGATGCTGACTCAGACTAATGAAAAAGCAATAGACATGATTTGTGAAAACACGAGAGCTGAGCCAACCATGACTCCTGCATTGCAAGATCTTGATAACCATTGGTATTCAGACATCATATATTTCCTTCTCCATCTCACCTGCCTGGATCACCTCAAAGGACACAAACGACGGGCATTAAGATTGAAAACTGCTCGGTACTGCCTCACCCAAGAAGGTTTGGGTTTGAGGAACCCTGATGGAATCATACTTAGATGCATAAATGAGCAAGACTCTAGGAAGATCCTAACTGAGTTTCACGCAAGATTTTGTGGTGGCCACTTTGCAATAAATACAACTGCCCACAAAATCCTTCGAGATGGTATTGTTCCTTGGTGTTCTCCCCTCAAATCACCCTAAAAAATCTTCATGCACCCCCTCTAGTGTGACTTGTTGCCATCGAATACCCACCTCGGGTAACATGGAAGAAATCTTCAAGCCACTAGGTGTGTCCTTGGGGGAAAGTCATGAGTCAATCTTGTTGTCACTTAACACTTGACTCCTCTGTCTAGGCCAACTCCTAGCGAAGCCAAGGAGGGTGATCCCTAATCAAAAGAAAATAAGGCTTTTAAGATAAGTTTCAAAACAAAATTAATCTAGGAGTTTGAAAATATACCCAAGTAAGAGAGAAACGACCACAAAATTAAATTGTCAGCATGCCAATTGATCATTCATGACACATAAATTGATTTAAGCAAAATGATTTGTAAAGATAGACAGGGGTCGAGAAAGTAAATGAATCCTTGCTAAAGGAAATGTTTTTCTATGCCTCTTGGTCAATTTTGATTATTATGGATGAGTAGATTAGAATGGGTTTACTTGTTTGGCCCACTTGAGAACTTATCCTCTAGAATGAGTGCACTGTAACACTACCGAGTGTCCAACAAGGCGAGACATAAAGTTTGCTTAGAGTGGCCCTTGAATCCATAGTATGTTTAGTATAATCGCTCAATTTTGAGGATAAATTTCTAATGGATTTCCCTATTAAATTAGTCATTCAAATCTCATTTTTTATTATTGGCTACCGGCCCAGGAAAAGCCAACTGTGACTATAAGAGCATGACTGGGGACAAGAACCAAGATAAGTTACTTTAACCAACAAAAATGGAATGTAGTAAAAGCAACTAACTACTTTAATCTAAGAAATTAAATTGAATTTAATGTACAAGTTAGTAAATCCAGGAAAAACAAAAGGGGAAAAGTCATGCCATGAAAATGACACAAATCCCCCAGGGGAATGGAGCGTGGGCACTGGATAGCAAACTTGCTTTTATTATTATTTTTACAAGTTTTAAGGTGGATTCCTATGGTCCTTATAGATTCAGATCAAACATGCTTATAAGTTTTCAAGATGAAACATGATCTAGGTATATTGTTTCGAGAGGTCCTCGATGGCCTGGATTTGGAAAATTCCGCCAAAGTGACTATCTACTTGTTTGTCAAAAGTTGAAAACCATCCACCTAAAAGAACTCAAAATGCTAGATAAGACATTAAAAGCATTAATAAATTTACTAGTTTAAATACTAAAAGATGGGAAATAAGCACAAGTACTTAAACATGAACTAGATCTACTAAAGATAAGGCTTGAAAATTTAGATCTAGTTAAAGGAAAACATACTTAAGCAAATGAGTTTAGATCTTATAAGAAAAGAGACTAATTAGCTAAGCATTCTAGATAGTAACTAGTAACCAAGAGAAATTTTAATTAAATGTGAAGGAGAGAGGGAAGAAGAAGCTAAAAGCTTGGGAACTTTTGGGGTGTGGAGTCTACTGTTGGAGAGAGGAGGGACTATGCTCTTCGAAAGTACTTGGAGAGATGGAATACTCAAACAAGATCAGCTGCTCCTTCCAGCTAGGTAACAACATCTAGTTAGAAATTTTTGCACAAAGAAATGGTTAAATACAGAGGTGTTGTCGAAAGCAGAAACTCAAAAAGCATGCAATTAAAAAAAATGTATATGCACCTCTATGAGATATATAGCAAACCAAACATAAGAGAATAATAAAGCAAGAAATTCCCTTACCTCCTTGGAGGTAGCTCCCTTTGTAGGCCCACAACTAACCAAACACGTACAAGAAAGCAAGCAAAGCAAATTACCTTATAAGCAAAGTAATTATCATCCACAGACAATGATGCCTGACACCATAGGTTTGCCTCCAAAGCCTTTTATTCCTAAAAGTATTACAAATTACAAGAGCATAGCTTCAACAGCGTTTTGGTCCTTTGACCATGCAAAATAAATGAGAGAGTGCTTGGTTAAATAATAAAATGAGCCAAAGCGGGGTGCATTTCCCAAGGAGGGCGCACTCAACAAGTAGTAGAGACGATCTAGAGTGGATCGGAGTTGATATGAGGGTAATCAGAGGATATTTATGCCAACTCAAGCCTAAAGGATGCGTCCACCTCGAGAGAAGACACCTCATCATCAAAGAATGCACCCTCTCTTCATGAAGTGTGCCTTCACTTAACCCATGCGCCACCTCTGACAAGGAGAATCAGCCACGGAGCTAACTATTGAGTTAACTAATCATCAAGGCTCCACCACTCCAGCTAATTGAGATCACATCCCAGACAAACGTTCCTAATTAATGGGATGCTGGCTTTTCATTAATATAATTTGTCTTTTTGGCCATTTATTTGGTCTTTTTTGGCCTTGTTGCCGCCTAATTCACACTTTAAAACGCAGGAAAGTCACAACCTGCTATGTGTGTCCTTGGGGGCAAGCGAGAGCTGGGGACCACTGTCACCACAGTCTACAGCTCCTCCGTTTAGGCAAGATCCCAACAGAGCCAAGGGGGGTAGTCCCTATGGGAAAACTATGTTCCAGGTTTATTAATTAATTAATGATTAATTAAAGGGATCTTTTCTTAAGAAGAGGCTAAGACCTTATATGAAACAAGACCAGTGCCTAGATAATGGAGTCAAAAAAATTTACAAGTTACAAACTTAAAAGAATAAGAATGATTATCTACAGATTAAATTATCTAACAATGAGATAAATGAATAATACGATTATGAACAATAAGGAATCAAGTATTAAGCAATACACAGATGATTCACCAATGTGGACAATGAACAAGATTTACAATATAGCAGAAAAATGCTTTAAGTACA